>OZ024785.1:7653871-7862871 GCA_964017065.1 Haliclona indistincta
TTCCTTCTGCAGGTATCCCATTCACTCCACAGATATCAGTACTATCTATTACTGGTCTGATGGTGAGGCTACTGATTACCACTGCTTATACTGGAGTACCAGCAGGAGACACTAGCCTGCACATCAATATCTCAGTATACAATACTACAAGAAAATTATTGTATCGGGTTCGTTTGAATTCATCACTGATCAACTTTTTAGGAACTGTGAGTCATGAGTTGTCCTTTCAACCTGGCACATACCAGTTCTCAGCTACTGCTGGTAACAGGTATGGCAGCTCACCAGAGAGTGAGCTCACTGCAGGAGTAGCTGTCAGTGTTGGAGAAGGTGAGCCAGAGCTACTGCATGATGGTTATTGGTTTATACTACATTCCTATGTAGCATCAACTCTTTTCATTATTGTTGGAGTGAGTGTCTGCAGTGTGGTGATTGTGATACTAGCAGTGAGTGTGCTAGTCACTGTGATCATCTGTTGCTGTATCAATAAGAGAGGAAAAGAAACTAAGAAAAGTGAGAAGACAGTTTGTACAGTGTGTCAGTGCTGTGTCATTGTTGTATTTCTATCATCAGCTCCTACTCCCAATCCTGTGGCTCTGCAACACTTCCAGTCAGTCGAGAATGAGTGTTATGGAGTACTGGGAGGAGGTGTCCCTCAGTCTATTGAACTAAAGGACAATGCTGCCTATTCCTCAGTACTGCAGACACAGTCAGCTCCTCATAGCCAGTCCATTGCAGTGAATGATAATGTAGCTTATAGAACAACTACAGAGAAAACTGATCCATCTTATGACTACATTTAAAATGACTCAAGTAAAATGTATTTGTTTACTACTAATCAAATATTGCTACGTTTCATGCAATTCAGTATTTTTCAATCTGCATGTTGCTTTTTGATGTACTTCTATGCTTCATTCTCATCAGTGTCTGCATCACAACTTTCTGCAATATCTTTCATGTCAATAGTGTTATTATCAATGCAAAGTGAGTCATCAAAGGTCTTCGTATTTAAACTTGTGTTAATTTCGTGTTGTTTTTCTGATTTCAGTTTTGTACTAGAAGTATTTCCAGTGGTAGAGAACGTTTTTACAAAAGCTGCTCTGACTTCAATACGAAGGCAAGAAGAAAACCACACAAGCCACAACTTCCGAGCATCGCGATTCAGAACTACAAAGAACAAGAAGAGGAAGAAGCCTTGAAGAGAATTGAAGAACACAAACAGCCATTGAACAGCAAAGGCACCGTAGATGCTAGTATCTGCTCCGATTATTGTGAACATTAGAATAATCCATGAGAGGCCCAGTAGAAACATGAACCCTGCTAGTAATGCTAGTAGTTTGCAAGCATCCTTTGATGACATTGGCACTTTATTCTTATTCGAAAGTGCTTGATTTCTCTTCTGTTGATTGATTTTGAGCTTAATAACGACATAACTTGAAGAGATGAAGATACAAACATTGAAGATAATGATGAGAAAAATTGGAACGAGAAATGCCCCAAAGAACACACCAATATCACTGATGAAGCAACTATGAGAGACAATAAATAAGATAATGAGCACATTCACTATGCTATTGACTCACAATCCTCTAGTTGTGTTGGACTGTGTGATGTAGTAGTCAGGATTGATGCTAACAGATATCACAACTGGCAGCAGAGGACAAGCTGGAAATAAAACAAAATATTATACTAAATTTTAGTTTAATTACTTACCCCAGCATATAATCGAAATAATCACAATGTGTAGCGTAGTGGATTTTTTGAACACAATCACAAGTTTTTGAAACAGTAAGACAGCTTCAGCACCCATCCACATCCAGGCTACCAGGATGAGATAATGGAGGAGCACACCCACAGTGATACAACCAGCTCTGTTCTCAGTACGATCAATACCAGCCACAAACACTATCAACATGAGCATCAGTGACACGGCTAACTGAACATGGAATTTACTGATGTCTTTCTGACGAAAATCCCTATCAAGTACAGAACAGCATCTTATGTGTTTTCTACATACTTGGGTTAAACTTACTTGAAGACCAGATATGTTAACAAAAGTAATATCAAGCTAGCCCATGAGAGAACAGAATACACCAACATATGTAGTGATATCCAATGCTAAAATGTATTCCTTTGGTAGCCCAGGACTATCACCATGCACCCTAGTAGATATGTCCTACAAAAGAACAGGGACGATAGTGTGTGCATGTGTGTGTACCATACTTACCACTAGGCAGGCAAAATTTGTGAGATGGGTGCACTGGCAGCCTACTACATTAGTGGATTCATTGAATGTAGTGAGTGTACAACCATCAGTATTCCAGTCACCATTACCATCTATTATTCAGTGTGATACATTGTAATTTGATACTGTACAAATAGTAGACTTACTAGCTGCACTGAAATCCCAGAAGGCACATCTTCTACTAGCAACAAACTTATTCATACCAGAACTAGGTGTATTTGTCAGTCGCAATAAGAATGCTACTGGTTTGGTGAGTCTTGTTCTATCAACAATACCTCCAACTTGCACTGACACTACTTGACTGCCTACCACAGTATTGGACACTGTTGTACTCTGTGATACATTCCTTACAGGGAATAGTGCTGGTGAGTTGTACACTACAAATGCTATAGACACATTGCGTTCTTGTGGAATATCAATTAATATTTCTTGTGGGAGGAAGAATGCTGCAGAATTATCATTTTGAGGCAACTCTCCTGACAGATCATTATCTGATGTCAATAGTTGTAATTCTTGAGAGTCTACGGAATTAACTGAAACGTGATTATATGAAAATTTTGGGACAATGTATAAATACCTGATCGGCACACTGACAGTGATCCTCCTTGAAATTCTATTCTTTTGATCTTAATAACAAAGAAATAATTAATTTTGAACAAACCATTATTGCAACTCACTCTTTCTCCTCTTAGTGCTAAGTCCCTTCTAACTACAGAAATGTTAGTAAAGTTTGTCTGCTCAATCACAACATCTACAATGTTGTTGAATGCTTGTACAATCCTGTTTCAATAACATCATCTCATAACTGTGAAGACATTCAAATACCTATTACTCTGTTGTTGCAATATTTCCATAGGCCACTCTTCTATATTGTCTAGTATATCAATAGTATTGGTTGTAACCTTGAAGCAAGAGGGAGAATATATGTTTTGGATGCAAGTTCAATATTCACCTGATTGACCACTTCTAATGACACATTTTGTGTCAATATTATATCAACAGATTGCATGAGTACATCTGAAATCACTCTCAGATTATCACTGCTCTGATCTGATGTTTCATTAGCTGTTGTTATTATTTCAGTTATATTACTGATAACTTGATTCACATTTTCAGCACTGACATTCACCTGCAATAATAAATAATATGAGCCATTAAGTGTAGTTCAACTTACTCTCATAAATTAACCTGTTTAAAACTGTTAAATCGTTCACTGACTATAGTTTTACACTGATCAACAACAGGAGTTGCCCAAGTGTTACTAAACACACATTGTCTTGTTGCTACTACACCATCAGGTCCATAGAAGCAGTCAGTAACAGCTGTAGCATTCACTTCAGTCTTGTTCCAATAGAATGTTCCTCTCATTCCTTCATCAGTGGTTTCATAGTTACAATAGTCTATAAGATCAAAGTAATTAGCCATATGGTGGAGCAAACACTCTCTCTGTGTCTATTTTATTGTGCGCTGCTCTCAACATAAAGACAAGCTTTCACTTTCATTGATTATCAAGAATGGTTACATTCTGTTTACCATATCACCATAGCATTGTCAGTCACATCAACAGCACAGGCACAACATATTAACATATACTGTCATTGTGGGATTAAATAAGCCCTTGATACAGATTACAGGCATCAGATCAATTGCTTAACCCTTTAGTTACTGACTTATTTCGTCGGAAATTTGACTTGCTCTAAACTGGCAGTTTGTTTTGCAATTTTCTGCAAAATGCAGTACGCTAGCTATTCCAAACTAGCACCATTTTCTCCTGGCATGTCAAAGTTTATGACCATGTACTAAACTCCAAGCTGGCCACTCCCACTTCGGAACTGACACAAAAGGTTCTTCATTAGATTAGGCCAATACCATCACGAATCTCCCACGATGAGTCAGACGTTGCATCAGAATCGGCCACAGAAATAAAAGTCGCTGTCCCCACTGATGTTGAAGATGGAGTAGAGAATAGTTCACGATAGTTACAATACTGTTACTGGCGACACTACTGCTAGTAGCACTAGCAAGCTAGCTGTTGCATGCGAACGTATGAGTGGTTAATTTCTAAATTACTCATCCTATTTATCCATTTATTCAAACATTGGCGGGTACAGTTGTTTGCGAAGATCTTGCATAACGGAATCGAAAGCGGAAGTGTGACGCTGGCCAATCAAAATCACTTTTCGTCACGTGTACAGCTTCAGTTAGTCTCGCTTACGTGCGTTTGATTGGCCATCGTCATACTTCCGCTTTCGCTTTCGTTATGCAAGATCTTCGCAAACAACTGTACATGTAGTTAATTTAGCAAAAATAGGTCAATCGTAGCCTCGTTCCCAGGCTCTTTTTCAGAAAAGGGCCTGGTACAGACTGTCTGCGCATGCTCCATTTTCCCCACTTTTCTTGGAATATGGATATTCTTGTTACACGTCCGTGACATGCAAGTACTTTCTTTGGTGCGATCATAAACGTTCAGCAAGCATTGCATTGTTTGCTAGCGCTTCTTCACACTTGCAAACGTCAAGGAATGCATGCAAGAGCTTTCTGAGCAGTAGTTTGCGAGAACAAAATCTCGTGAGTAATGTCTCGCCGCCCCTTAAGGGACTACACGTCGAACATCAGAATGACGAAAATTTCAGTTTCTTCGGGCAAACAAAGCGTGGTCAAAGACAGTTATCATCAAAGAAACTCACAAATCTGCTTGTGGGCGGAGCAAACACTGTAGAAAGAGTAAAAATTTTATTCAATGAGCGGACAAGCCACGCCCACCAAAATGGATTTGTGAACTGAATGGCTCGTGGTGAGCAAACGTATGCATGCGTTTTTGCGTAAAGTGTTCAGTCTGTCAGTCACAAGGCCGCGAATATTTAATTAGTTTCGTGGTTTGCACAAGAATTGAGCTACAGAGGTCAGCTAAGAACGCAGCAAGGTCATTTGTGGCGCCAGAGGTAGGCAAGGTGCACCCGCTCCGCTTGCCCGCCCTCCCCCCTCCCACCCACCCTGGTTGCTACCTTTAAATTAAAGAAAAACTATGTCGTAAAACATTTGGGTCCCTCGGCCCTCTAGCTCCACCCTAGGACCGCCCAGCAGTTGGTAAGGTCGCTGTGAAGTACTAGATGGTGAGCCAGAAAAAACAGCACGCAAATCGAGCCGTTTCTATAGTTCGCCGTGTAGTCCCTTAATCATCTCACCCACGTTATCAGGTTTTTTATTGTCACTTAAAATTATTAATATGCACGCGTGCGTAGACAGTCTGTACCAAGCCCTTTTTAAAGAAAGAGACTGGGTACGAGGCTAAGGTCAATCGCTAAAATTCGCTAAATTAAGTACCCGCTAACAATAGTTGCCTTAAGGTAAGTGTTGCAGGTGAGCAAACAGGACAGTTTAGACAATATTCTATGCCAAAGTATGCATTACCGGGCACCCTGAAGCCCTAAAAAGCCGAAAGTGGCAAGGGGCTCTGCCCCTTCGAACCCCGGGTTAACGGGGATACCCCTTTAAAATCCCCTCATGCTATATGTTTTAGTGGGGAGGGCGCGCCGAAAAACTTTAGGTAAAGTCTTTGCTTTATGACGGTGACAGTATATATGACGTAGACAATGACGTATGAATCATAGAGATTTTATACGGGATTTTATACGGGTATTGTATCCGTATAATTTGACGTACGTCATTTTCTACGTCATAGATATAGCAAAGACGATCAGAAACGGCGAGTGCTGCTACTATCAGGTTGCCGCATTCGAGTACAGTGTAAGCTACTATCACGATTGAAACGCTGAGGTTAGTAAAGTCATATGGCTACCTGCTTGTAAGTGCTTTTTCTTAACTTTCGAAGATGCGCATTATTGAGCCTAAAAACTTTCTCACCTGTGGATTTTTATATAATTTCGGCCTTGTTTAGGACCGCACTGTAGTTTGCATGAACATCAAGCGCCCGCTTTACAGTAGTGGCCCGCGAGACTAGCTTTACAGTACTGTATATGATAGATAAACTAGTTACTCAACTGTTTGCCAAGTCTTTTTTCTTAACTAACACTATAGCAATAAATGATAATCGGTGTTTCCAACAACTGCGACTGAACTGCTGATATCTTCGAGATAGAATAACATATGTTCCTAACTAACAAAATTTTCGTGTGTTAAAATTTTGTGTTAAAATATTTCCGTGGGTCGACCTGCCCCACGAAAATATTTTAACATAGAAAATTCAACGTGTAAGCGAGCGTACACAGTTTCAGTGAGTTTCTAGATAACACTGCAAGACTGTCGCTGCTGAAAGCTGTAACAATGCTTGTATTCGTGATTATGGCATATACAAGAGTGAATGCCATTTGTTGCCATTTGCTGAATGCCATTTGAATGCCATTTGTTCACCAGACCAGGAACTGGCGTCTGGCGATTGTCAGAGACACTCGATCAGAGATGCTTCTGACAGCAAAGTAGAAGCACAGTCGCTGGCTGAAAAGTAACTCCAGACAGACAGTATTTCAGCTGTAGCCAGCTCTTAGGCATAAACTTACAGCATACAACTCGCAACTCGGCATACATGTGTTTACAAATTTTCGTTGTTAAAAAATTTCGTGTGTTTCATTTTCGTGGTTGATCCTAACCACGAAACTATTTTAACAACAAAAATTTCCCGATTTACGGTATACACACATACTCTAGATGGATGTATCAACTCTCTCACTAAATCATATAACTGTGACATCTATAGGTTAGTTTTTATGAGCAAAAACATTTCATGTAGGTGAAATGTGGTAAATTGGAATGTTTAGACTGGAAGCACTGTATTACTTCAAGAAAAAATTAATGATAGTCTATGAATATTAATCAGTAAAGAGCGTAACGATGTACCACTTATTACGATAGAATCACCGAATATCAAAGACTCAAGGTATAACAGATAAGTACTGTATTGCTGTGAAGAAAACTGTCTGCTGAACACGCTGGTCTTTGTTATAATCTTGTATGCGATACTATTTCTAAACTGTAAGTGGTAGAAGAAAATAAGCCCAGCGGTCAATTGAAATTGCATTCCAATGGTTTGGTATGTGTTTCTGAAATAGCCCCGAGTTACTGTACTATCTTACTAAGTGCTGCAGCAGTTGGTGTGGTAGTAGCTGCAGGTGGACCAGTGCTTGGAGTTGCTGAATAACAGAATAGCACATTTCGTCACAATACCATTCAATCACAACCTACTTGGTGACATTGCTACTGACACTTGATATGTGACAGTAGTAGTTGCTCTTGTATTATCAGCTCTGCACACATATGTGTAGGTCCCTGCTTGGTTTTGACTGGAGTATCGAATTGGATTTGCAGTGACATCTGGCATAGTAATTCCTGTTCCAGTCAATGTGATGGTAGGATTTAGTGGATAGGACTCATTGACACGACAATTGATAGAGAAGTTTTGTCCAGCTATTACACTGATTGGTATAACACCACTGCCTGCTTCAAATGTTGGAGGGCCTTGAGATTGAAAAGACATAATTTTATGTGTACTTAATGTAATAAATTTTCTTGGTGTAATTTAACTTACATATTACTGTCAATCTGAAAGAGACATGATCTGAACCCAGAGGGTTGGTAGCTGTGACATTGTAAAGTCCATTGTCACTGCATTCTGCTGATGTAATGGATATTGATGTAGCAGTTATAGCTATGTTGCTGCTACTAGTAAATGGTACTCCATTCTTTTTGTCCAAGTATAGGTAAAGTTATCACCCATGATGGGTTGTGCTTCAAAGTTGAAAATGACAGAGAAAGCATTACCTCTGCTGATTTCCTGATCACCAGTAGAATTTATATAATTTGGTGGAACTAGAAAAGAAGAATTATAGTCAGCCCTGTCACATCCAATCTGAATGCTATCTTAGATGCACAATGTGCGAGAGTAACAATGGCGCTTGCAAGTTCTTAGGAAACGGCGGCATTCCTTTGAAGTTCAGCAAGGCTTGCCATAGTTTGCTTCAGTAAGTATGCCGAACAGCCCATGCAGGCTGTCATGTCATACTCAAGATTACTGTTCTAATTGCACCTATGCTACGAAGTACGCAACAGCGGCACTGTAACCAGGAAGCCGGCTTTGTAAAGTAAATTAGTGGAGAACAAAATCACACAGTACATGCAACCGCCACATAAACGTTGTAACACGATTCTAACGAAATTTAGATTTGCATGCTGCTATAGGTTAGCAGAAGCTGGCTACCTAAAACAACTAGTACTTGATTCAGACAGTTTAAACATTTTAGTGCACATTGCTACCTAATTAAAGTTCACATTGCTGAAATCATCTATTCTATGTAACTGGTACACCAGTAAAACAAAATTAGAATTATGGTGGTACAAATTAGTAGGAAGGAGGGTCTGTAACTGCTTTTTCTTACATAACACTTCCAATGTAATAGTTACGATTACGTCACCATCTTCACAGGAAAATTTACGTCCATTATCACTACTGGTCAGGTTGGTTACAGTAAATTCTACTGTAGGCCCGCCAGTGGGTGGATCTGAAATCAGACGGTCGGACGGATCAAAAATCACATCATCTCCAGGAATATCAGTTGTACAAGTGAAAGTAAAGTTTTGTCCAATGGATCGAGTAGTACCGTTAGCAGGAGTGATAGTCACGACACCTAATAAAATTTATTATTATAATTGTAATACTTGAGTCAATGTTCGCATAGCTTACCTTCTGAAAAACGCCAACATAAACATAATAAAAGAATCGTTCTAGGTAGCTTCATTTCAGCGTTACCAAGCTAGCGAGCAAAACCTTACACTACTTATTATTAAAATCAGTTACATGTCCGTGCACATTCATGTTACAGAATGTGCGTAACGCGGAAGTAGGGAGTATCTTACATTCCGTGGCAAACATTCCAGCACAGAATGTGTACATGCCTGTTTATACAGGCACTGGTTACAGGGCGGTTCAGAGTGGCTACAAGCTGGCATGCTGCTGCCTTACTATTGGCTTTTTTGCTAGTTTCACTATTTTTCTACTACTATAAACTAGCAATAATTTATTATCAACAATTGTATTTTAAGAACCATGATACAATAACGACAATAAAGTAAGAAAACAATAATACAAAGTGATGATCTTTCAGTACCAGATAAAGTAACAGTCTCAAGCATGTGTACCGCAGTCTTTCTTTAGTCTTTAACTCATTGAGCGATCTGCCAACACGTGTATCCATTGCAGTGCAGAGAAACAAGTCAAGCAAAACACATGATCCTAGTGGATAATACAAATCACTCACACTATTGTCTGTGAAATATAAGCATTAACTTGTGGCAGGAGTAAAGTAGATGTGGTGCCTTGCACGTGTTGAAGAATAAATCTGTCTTGTACATAACTGAAGCAACATAGTTATGGGTGAAGAATACACAAATCAATACATTAAGTGTTAGAAGCACAATCAACAAACCTGCAGCAAGGGTTGAGTCAAAATCCTACCAAGAGCAAATTAACCTATACAAAAATTTAAATAAAATGCTTGGGTGTTCAATTATTGTACAATTACAACAAACCTAGCCAACACATGTGTAGAGAAGAGACGCAACATACTCGGTCCTAGTGGATAATACAAATCACTCACACTGTTGTCAGTTGCAGTGAAATTACCTTATGGTATATGGAAAGAGTAAAGCAGATGTGATTCTTTGCACATTATGATTATAATAATACAGTTACAAACCTTGTTTGTAAGATTATACTGCTCGTTGCATTTAGACAGTCTTCACACAAGTTATCTGTATGTAACACATGAAAGCGAGTATGAAAAGACACGTCGAGATATAGGAAACATGTACATTGCATTACTTACCAATTCTGCACCACCTTCACATTTTAATACAAGAAAATAAAAAGATTTCTATCGAAATCAATAGGATGTAGGGTTGTGAAATCTACCACTGGTCCACAATGTAAACTAACAAGGAACAAGCATGGAATAGTAACACGATTGACTTGCTAACAGACCATAGATCCCTACATCAGTGGCTGCTGTGGTTGACTATAGCTACTACAGCTATAGTTACTGTTGACTGACACCAGATGTGCATTCAGCTTGTGACAAAATATTGAACTTATGTACAGCCACTGATGTAGGGATCTATGGTCTGTTAGCAAGTCAATCGTGTTACTATTCCATGCTTGTTCCTTGTTAGTTTACATTGTGGACCAGTGGTAGATTTCACAACCCTACATCCTATTGATTTCGATAGAAATCTTTTTATTTTCTTGTTTGTGTCCATTTTTCTTTTTAAGTAATGTGCAGTTCAATATCATGCAAGTACCGAGCCGTCTTTGTTTCCACCATTGGTTTAGTTTTCCTGTTGTTGATGGCTTTTCTTTATTATTAACTATTTTAAACTTGTAACTAAAAAGAATTGTTATGCTGTACATATCAGGTCGCCTACGCATGCATGAATGCATGCATGCGTGCATACGAGCCCCGCCCACACTTGTTTGTAGACCTGTACGGCGGTTATAATTATCTGGCAAGTGCAGAATGGTGATCCTATACGAGCTTACCGTTCTTCGAAGACTCCAGACAATTTATGTGTTCTCCGTGAACCATACGGCGCGTCGGCGCGCCGATACTAAAGCTAGTGCTTGGTCACGTGCGCTGACCACTGCTTGGTCACGTGCGTATTGCGCAATCACAATAATGGCGTCTAACACTTAGCTGACAATGGATCACGATCGAGAAATCGCGGAATTTATATCGCCGTTGCGCTAAAAACAAAGTTCAAAAGGCACCTGCCAGGAGAATTTCACGACTGTTCGTGGGTGCTTTGGTCTCGGCACTGCTCGCGTAAAGGCGCTAGGCGCGCTGAAGAAAGAAGAAAGAAGAAAGAAGAAAGAAGAAGACGAAGATGACGAAACTCGATTTTCACCGTTTCCAGGTTCGTCACTTTAGCAACAATTTCGAGCGATCTCCTTGCTATTGTAAGATGGGGCAACGCCAGAGAGCAGATCTAAGTGTATTTGAACGTATAAAATTCATCACTAGACGAAATATCAGCGTTTGAACGCTAATACATTGTATGTAGCCGCCATCTTGTTTTCTCGTTCAACCCTACATAGGGAGACACTACCGTGTCTCCCTAATAGACTCTTGGTGCCCTGTTATGTCTGCTTACAACTAAAAATACAGCAGCTAGGAATAGACTATGTAGTACTACATAGACTATGTAGTACTCTATTCCTAGCTGCTGCACACCCAATATGCACAATAGGCGTTACTAGCACACTGATAGAACTATGTCCAAATTGTGATTTCGTTAAAAACAGCACCAGGTATCTTCCAGAAGAAAGATTAGGAGATTACCTAGTTGCTTTTGGACATTGGCAATGCTTAACCCTTTAACCCCTAATGACACCTTTAGGCGTCATAATTGACTCCACCTACTCTAGACGTCATAAATAGTGTGAAAAGTGCTCTAGAAAGGTCAAATCAAGTTTAATTGCAAAAGATGACTTTACCTAAAAAACACTGTTTTTTGGCACGCCCTCCCCACTAAAACGTACAGCACGGGGGAATTTTTAAAGAGGGTATCCCCTGGGGTTCGAAGGGGCAGAGCCCCTCGCCACTTTCAGCATTTTTAAGGCAATGGTCTAAACTATGCTGTTTGCTCACCTGGACACTAACATGTTATGTATTGTTGATTATATGGTTTGAAAGATTATGATAGGTCCACTGGGAGTAGATATGACTACTACTCAGCCTCCATTGAACCAACCCCCAGTTATTTTGCATGCAAAATTCCTATTAATGCTATAGCAGTAGGAGTAAACTTATTGAGCACATGATGATGAGCTGCATAAACGTTATTGTTCTTGTTTGCTATATATTAAGTTCTGGATAAATATTCTATGCCTGTATTGCTATGATGTACAAACTCGCCAAAGCATGATCTATGTATGGACAGGAACATCATAAACATGGTCTGCTTTTACTGTCACATATGCAACATTGTCCTCCATTGCTATGGACTGGTTGTGAGGAGCAGATACTGAGGAATAGGCAGCATTGTCCTTCAGTTCAATAGACTGAGGAACACCTCCTCCCAGTACTCCATAACACTCATTCTTTACTGACTGGATTTTATCAGGTTTACCTATCATAATGTAAAAATGTTGTGATTGTAAAAGAAGAAAACTTGCTAATAAACATACACAAATTTGTTGTTCTTCCCAAACATGATGTTATTGTGTTTTCATTAGAATGTTTTCATACTCTCTACTATAAACACGTACTATGCTCAATGATGCAGCAACTGAGTGTATTTAACAGCTATAGCACAATTTACTTATACTAAGTTGGTTACCATACTAAGCCACACAATAATGCTATACATAATTTTTATTTACTAATAGCGGTGACTGGTAGCTATCATAGTTACCACAACCCACATACATAGCTATCATACTACATACATAGCTATCATAATCCATTCACAACACACACAACACAAACCAACACAGCAGAGCTCAAGGTCACCTAACATCCACAAGACACTACTACTACAAACCTTTGTTCTTGTATAAGATGAATCCTACAACTATTGCAATCACTAATATTATCAAGATAATCGCTACCAGAACAACGACAATAGCTGCAACAACTCCAGTTGAGAGACCACTTGACACTGAGTGAGATAGAGAGAGATCGGAGTGAATACAGTACCATTGATGGATTATCTGTCTCACCTGGTGGTGGTACAGGTGTGACTGTAGAGGTTGGTTGTGTGACAGAGGTACTGGTAGCACTAGGAACAGCACGTGTTGATGACGGCATTATCACTAGAGAGATGGAAAACCATTTAATAGTTACCACTTGCTAACATTTCCCTATTTCAGTAACACAGCCATTATCAGCTGTACCTTCAAGTCCATCCATATCCATAGGAGGGAAGAGATCGGACTCTGAAGCACTTCTACCAAATGGATTACTAGCACTGACTGTAAACCGATGTCGTCCTGATTGAGTGAAGGGAACAACAATCGTATAGCTCATTGGACCTGATGGGACACCAGTCTGTGTGTCTGATAATACTGTTATAGAGCCAGTTTGTTCATTCATCACAGTTACATTGAAATACAGTGAAGTATGTCCAGCAGACACTCTCACTGTCACTGTGAATAGCTGTATACCCACAGTAACATCAGTGATCATTGGTACTGATGGAACACCTGAGAACACACACACACAGAGAATGTCACTTATAGACAGATAAGGAATCATTACTCACCAGATATAGCTAACACATAGTTGGTAGTTTGCTGTACATCATCAAACTTGTTAGTAGCAGTGATAGTACAGGAGTAGTTCATTCCAGCAGTCACATTCTCTGGTCCAGTTGGTATCACAGCCATACCATCACCACACGTGTCAGTACTACAGCTCATGTCACTGGCTAGTCCACTACCACTACCCTCTTCCTCACTGCGACACGACACTACTAATCTTGTCAGTGGTACTCCACCATTGTGCTTGAAACCATATGTTACATTGAGTTTACCATTGATATTTTCCAGACGAGTAAAGGCAAATTCAGGCTCTATACAAATGCAAGTATGAGTAATGTGAGAATGAAACATCTCCCTTACCTCCCAGCATTGTCATGAAGGTGATATTACTACTCTGTGTTCCAACAATATCACCCACAGCAGGATGGTTAGATACAGCCCTCACTCTAGCAGTGTAGCTAGTGTTGGGCTGTAGCCTTTCTACTCTGAACACATTGACGAATGATGGATCAGTGTTATTAACTGAAGCATTACTAGTCATCACAGACGATGGATCTGCTGTTGGTACCACCTCAACTATCAACACTGAGAAGGGAGGCATTCCACTATCTGATGGGTTAGTCCAACTAAGAGTAACACAATCAGAACCAGTCTCTGTTGCATTGAGATCGGTAGGTTCATTAGGCCGAGCTATGGAAATATGATAAATGCACTGGTCAAAATATTGTGTGCATACTCACTCAATACTTGTAGCTGTACAGTAGTGGATATTGATCTGTTGCTGCCATCATTGAGTGTGTTAGTGAGAGTGTTGGTATAGCTACCATTGTCAGTAGTGGTAATATTAGTGATGGTCAGTTGTCCTCTCACAGTAGTGTCACCTCGTGCCGGAGTTCCACTGAATGCCCACATTGAATCAGGAGCAGGATTACCAGCAATGTTAACATATGCTACCAGAGTAACTGTATCACCAACTACTCCATAGAATAACTGATTAGCGTTTTCAACAGCTTCAACAAGGACTAAAAGAAATATACATTATATTATTTTGTTTGGAAAACAACCGGCTTACAATGTACACTCATAATGAAGTATCCAGTAGTGTCTCCACCAAATGTACTAACAGTGATAGTGTAGTTACCACTCTGATCCCTAGTCACTGGATTGAACACAATCTGAGGGTAGTCAGACACATTGGGGTTGATACTGGTGTCTGTGTCAATGAGCATTTCATCATGGCGCCACTGGTATGAAGACACTGGAGGGTCATTAGCTGATTGTGATATATTAAAGGAGAATGTTGTGTTCTCTACTGCTACTACTGGAGTGGACTCTGTCCTGAGAACTGATGATTAGTACAGTAAATAGTAGAATTACAGAGCTATCATACTCACTAACCAATAGTCCTCAACAGAAAGAAAACTGTCTGAGTGTTGGGATCTAGTAAATTATTAGTGCACTCCAATGTCGCCATATCTAGATCAGCACCAAACGAGACTATAGTCAAGTTCGACTGAAGAACACCACTGTTAAGCATTGTCAAAGTCGACTGGAGACCACTAATTTGAGAGGTGCCATTGATGAAGGTTATACGTTCTCTTACTCCGTTGTTCAGTGTTATGAACCAAGCTGAAACGAACAAACCACCGCCATCTCCAAACGTTACCTCACAGAAGACAGAGACGTTTGACGCGTTCTCTGGCGCAACCAAGATGACGTTGCCGAAGTTTTCTACAGATGGATTCGTTCTGAGTCCATTGGACTCTCCGATCAACAATATTAGAGAAAGAGCAAGGACAGTAACTGCTGTTGCCATTTCCATTTGCCAGTCAGGGACTGCAGCAATTATTTTGCGGGTGCAGAATAGGAAATCGGTTTAATTATAAATATTCGCAACGCTAATGATATTCAAAGACATTCGTATTATGGAAGGAAGCCCACACTAAAGTAAATTAAAAAGATTTCTATTGAAATCAAAAGGATGTAGTGATGAAGAAATCTACCACTGGTTCACAATGTAAACCAACAAGGAACAAGCATGGATTGGTAACACGATTGACTTGCTAACAGACCATAGATCCCTACATCAGTGGCTGCTGTGGCCTGACTATAGCTAGTTCAGCTAGTTACTGTTGACTGACACCTGACATGCATTGAATTGAATTCAGCTGTTTGTGACAAAATATTGATCATAGTCTTATGTACAGCCACTGATGTAGGGATCTATGGTCTGTTAGCAAGTCAATCGTGTTACCAATCCATGCTTGTTCCTTGTTGGTTTACATTGTGAACCAGTGGTAGATTTCTTCATCACTACATCCTTTTGATTTCGATAGAAATCTTTTTAATTTACTTGTTTGTGTCCTTTTTTTCTTTTTCAGTGAAGTACAGTTCAATATCATGCATGTACTGAGAAGTCTTTGTTTCCACCATTAGTTTAGTATTGCTGTTGTTGATGGCTTTTCTTAAACTTGTAGCTAAAATTGACATATCAGCTCTGCCTAGTCGCCTACGCATGCATGCATTGCATACGAGCCCCGCCCACCCTTGCTTGTAGAGCGGTTATTATTATCTGGCAAGCGCAGAATGGCGATCCTACACGAGCTTACCGTTCTTCGAAGACTCCAGACAAATGCCGGGTATGTGTTCTCCGTGATATTGATCCATACGGTGCGGCGATACGGCTCTAGCTGCTTGGTCACGTGCGTATTGCGCAATCACAATAATGGCGTCTAACACTAAGCTGACAATGGTGAATGGATCACGATCGAGAAATCGCTGAATTTATATCGCCGTTACGCTAAAAACAAAGTTCAAAAGGCACATGCCAGGAGAATTTCACGACTGTTCGTGGGTGTTTTGGTCTCGGCACTGCTCGCGTAAAGGCGCTAGGCGAGTTGAAGAAAGAGGAAAGAAGAAAACGAAGATGACGAAACTCGATTTTCACCGTTTCCAGGTTCGTCACTTTAGTAACAATTTCGAGCAATCTCCTTGCTACTGTAAGATGGGGCAACGCCAGATAGCAGATCTAAGTGTCTATGGACGTATAAAATTCATCACCAGGCGAAATATCAGCGTTTGAACGCTAATACATTGTATGTAGCCGCCATCTTGTTTTCTCGTTCATCCCTACATAGGGAGTCACTACCGTGCCTCCCTAATAACCTCGCTGCACTGGCCGCTGTAAATTCGACGTCAACGGTTCTGGTGGTTGAATCACTCAGAATAGATTCCTCTATACACTGGTACCAGACTCGGTGGAACTATAAAAATACAAACACAACTTGACTCCTTTTAGTTCTGCTTCATCATATTTCTTATTCTTTGCTAGACAGCCAATTGAAGCAAAGCAAGCAACACCAAGACAGCAGCAGATCAGTAGAGGAACCAGGATACTGATAACACAGGCCAATACACTCACTCCAACAACAACACCGATGATGATACCAATTGAATCTGTAAAACACACAACAGGTTATTGAATATAATATTAATTTTATGCACACAATATCAGCAACAAACTAGCAATGCAAGTAAAACTTGATATTCTTTTGCCTTTGAACATGTGAAAGTCATACAGATATTAAAAAGATTGATGACGCTATTTTGCATTGTGCTGACTTTTGTTTTTTGCAACTGAGAAAGTATATTGCCCACACGAGTTGCAAACAGGTGATTCTATCTATCAAAACAGTCAGCAAAGTAGAGACAGTGACAACTACCCGAGTTTTACTTGATTTTACTGGTACTCGAATTAACTACAACATCAAAGATTATAAGCATGTCTGTTAATGCAGTGAACAATACTGATCCATCCTACACCAACACCTTGACTGTGACTGGACTGGAACCCAATACAAACTACACTGTCAGTATCAGGGCTGTGTCAAGCCACTCTGCTGTAGGCGAGACTGAACTGACAAGTGATAGCATCACTCAAGTTACCACAACCAATGTTTCAAATGAGTGTGCCAAGAATAACCAGCTATGATAGCACACTATTACTCCTGTATATAGTTGCACAGTTTGAACAAACTAATCTAGAGAACATTGATGGAATGCTGGAGGTGAGATGGACATTGAGACACACTGGAGGACTGCCCCTACTCTCAATATCAGTGACATGCAATGGAGACAATATACTCAGCAACATGTCATTGTGCAGTGTTGGCACATGTGGCACAGGAGATGGTAGCACTAGATTAGGACCTGTTGAAGCTGGCAACAACTACACATGTACTGTTACTGCCTCCAATGTACTCGGTAGCACAACATCAGATACCAATGCAGTCATTGCATTAACAGGTGAAACAATGGAAATGATAATGACTGCATTATTGTATTCCTTCTGCAGGTATCCCATCCACTCCACAGGTATCAGTACTGTCTATTACTGGTCTGATGGTGAGGCTACTGATTACCACTGCTTATACTGGAGTGCCAGCAGGAGACACTAGCCTGCACATCAATATCTCAGTCTACAATACCACAAGAGAATTATTTCATCAGATACACTTGAATTCAGCACTGATCAACTTTTTAGGAACTGTGAGTCATGAGTTGTCTCTTCAACCTGGCACATACCAGTTCTCAGCTACTGCTGGTAACAGGTATGGCAGCTCACCAGAGAGTGAGCTCACTGCAGGAACAGCTGTCAGTGGAGAAGGTGAGCGAGAGCTACTGCATGATGGTTATTGGTTTACTATAATCCATTGTAGCTTCAACTCTTCCCATTATTGTTGGAGTGAGTGTCTGCAGTGTGGTGATTATGATACTAGCAGTGAGTGTGCTAGTCTCTGTGATCATCTGTTGCTGCATCAATAAGAGAGGAAAGGAAACTAAGAAAAGTGAGAAGACAGTTTGCACAGTGTGTCAGTGCTGTGTCATTGTTGTATTTCTATCATCAGCTCCTACTCCCAATCCTGTGGCTCTACAACACTTCCAGTCAGTAGAGAATGAGTGTTATGGAGTACTGGGAGGAGGTGTTCCTCAGTCTATTGAACTGAAGGACAATGCTGCCTATTCCTCAGTATTGCAGACACAGTCAGCTCCTCATAGCCAGTCCATTGCAGTGAATGATAATGTAGCTTATAGAACAACTACAGAGAAAACTGATCCATCTTATGATTACATTTAAAATGACTCAAGTAAAATGTATTTGTTTATACTACTAATCAAATATTGCTACGTTTCATGCAATTCAGTATTTCTCAATCTGCATGTTGTTTTTGATGTACTTCTATGCTTCATTTTCATCAGCTTCTGCATCACAACTTTCTGCAATGTCTTTCATGTCAATAGTGTTATTATCAATGCAAAGTGAGTCATCAAAGGTCTTCGTATTTAAACTTGTGTTAATTTTTCTGATTTCAGTTTTGTACTAGAAGTATTTCCAGTGGTAGAGAACGTTTTTACAAAAGCTGCTCTGACTTTAATACGAAGGCAAGATGAAAAGCACACAAACCACAACTTCCGAGCATCGCGATTCAGGACTACAAAGAACACGAAGAGGAAGAAGCCTTGAAGAGAATTGAAGAACACAAATAGCCATTGAACAGCAAAGGCACCATAGATGTTAGTATCTACTCCAACTATTGTGAACATTAGAATAATCCATGAGAGGCCCAGTAGAAACATGAACCCTGCTAGTAATGCTAGTAGCTTGCAAGCATCCTTTGATGACATTGGCACTTTATTCTTATTCGAAAGTGCTTGATTTCTCTTCTGTTGATTGATTTTGAGCTTAATAACAACATAACTTGAAGAGATGAAGATGCAAACATTGAAGATAGTGATGAGAAAAATAGGAACAAGAAATGCTCCAAAGAACACACCAATATCACTGATGAAGCAACTATGAGAGACAATAAATAAGATAATGAGCACATTAACTGTATTGACTCACAATCCTCTAGTTGTGTTGGACTGTGTGATGTAGTAGTCAGGATTGATGCTAACAGATATCACAACTGGCAGCAAAGGACAAGCTGGAAATAAAACAAAAAAGATTATTTTTATTTTAGTTCCATTACTTACCCCAGCATATAATCGAAATAATCATAATGTATAGTGAAGTGGATTTTTTGAACACAATCACAAGTTTTTGAAAGAGTAAGACAGCTTCAGCACCCATCCACATCCAGGCTACCAGGATGAGGTAGTGGAGGAGCACACCCACAGTGATACAACCAGCTCTGTTCTCAGTACGATCAATACCAGCCACAAACACTATCAACATGAGCATCAGTGACACGGCTAACTGAACATGGAATTTACTGATGTCTTTCTGACGAAAATCCCTATCAAGTATAGAACAGCATCTCATGTATTTTCTGCATATACATGGGTTAAACTTACTTGAAGACCAGATATGTTAACAAAAGTAATATCAAGCCCATGAGAG
This sequence comes from Haliclona indistincta, assembly GCA_964017065.1. Lineage (NCBI taxonomy): Eukaryota > Metazoa > Porifera > Demospongiae > Haplosclerida > Chalinidae > Haliclona > Haliclona indistincta. The sequence continues at coordinate 7,673,783 of OZ024785.1, forward strand.
AACAGAATACACCAACATATGTAGTGATATCCAATGCCAAAATGTATTCCTTTGGTAGCCAAGGACTATCACCATGCACTCTAGTAGATATGTCCTACAAGGAACAGGGAAGATAATGCATTGTGTATGTGTGTGTACCATGCTTACCACTAGGCAGGCAAAATTTGTGAGATGGGTGCACTGGCAGCCTACTACATTAGTGGATTCATTGAAGGTAGTGAGTGTACAACCATCAGTATTCCAGTCACCATTACCATCTATTAGTCATTGTAATTTGATACTGTACAAATAGTAGACTTACTAGCTGCACTGAAATCCCAGAAGGCACATCTTCTACTAGCAACAAACTCATTCGTACCAGAACTAGGTGTATTTGTCAGACGCAATAAGAATGCTACTGGTTTGGTAAGTCTTGTTCCATCAGCAATACCTCCAACTTGCACTGACACTACCTGACTGCCTACCACAGTATTGGACACTGTTGTATTCTGTGATGCATTCCTTACAGGGAATAGTGCTGGTGAGTTGTAGACTACAAATGCTATAGACACATTGTGTTCTTGTGGAATATCAGTTAAAATGTCTTGCGGAAGGAAGAATGCTGCAGATTTATCATTTTGAGGCAACTCTCCTGACAGATCATTATCTGATGTCAATAGTTGTAATTCTTGAGAGGCTACAGAATTAACTGAAACGTGATTATATGAATGTTGGGACAATGTCTAAATACCTGATTGACTCACTGACAGTGATCTTCCTTGAAATTCAATTCTTTTGATCTTAATAACAAAAAAAGAAATAATTTTGAACAAACCATTATTGCAACTCACTCTTTCTCCTCTCAACGCTAAGTCTCTTCTAACTACAGAGATATTAGTGAAGTTTGTCTGCTCAATCACAACATCTACAATGTTGTTGAATGCTTGTACAATCCTGTTTCAATAACATCATCTCATAACTGTGAAGACATTCAAATACCTATTACTCTGTTGTTGCAATATTTCCATAGGCCACTCTTCTAAATTGTCTAGTATATCTATAGTATTGGTTGTAACCTTGAAGCAAGAGGGAGAATATATGTTTTGGATGCAAGTTCAATATTCACCTGATTGACCACTTCTAATGACACATTTTGTGTCAATATTATATCAACAGATTGCATGAGTACATCAGAAATCACTCTCAGATTATCACTGCTCTGATCTGATGTTTCATTAGCTGTTGTTATTATTTCAGTTATATTACTGATAACTTGATTCACATTTTCAGCACTGACATTCACCTGCAGTAATAAATAATATGAGCCATTAAGTGTAGTTCAACTTACTCTCATAAATTAACCTGTTTAAAACTGTTAAATCGTTCACTGACTATAGTTTTACACTGATCAACAACAGGAGTTCCCCAAGTGTTACTAAACACACATTGTCTTGTTGCTACTACACCATCAGGTCCATAGAAGCAGTCAGTAACAGCTGTAGCATTCACTTCAGTCTTGTTCCAATAGAATGTTCCTCTCATACCTTCATCAGTGGTTTCATAGTTACAATAGTCTATAAGATCAAAGTAATTAGCCATATGGTGGAGCAAACACTCTCTCTCTGTTTGTTTTATTGTGCACTGCTCTCAACATAAAGACAAACTTTCACTTTCATTGATTATCAAGAATGGTTAGATTCTGTTTACCATATCACCATAGCATTGTCAGTCACATCAACATTGAAGGCACTACATATTGACATATACTGTCATTGTGGGATTAAATAAGCCCTCGATACAGATTACAGGCATCAGATCAATTGCTTAACCCTTTAGTTACTGACTTATTTCGTCGGAAATTTGACTTGCTCTAAACTGGCAGTTTGTTTTGCAATTTTCTGCAAAATGCAGTACACTAGCTATTCCAAACTAGCACCATTTTCTCCTGGCATGTCAAAGTTTATGACCATGTACTAAACTCCAAGCTGGCCACTCCCACTTCGGAACTGAACCCACTTACCTTAAGGTGACTATTATTGGCGGGTACAAAATTTAGCGGTTTTTGAAAATAATGAATATAGCAGGTATTAATTTTAGCGTTTTGGTCTTCAAGTGATTAACAAACATTAAGTAATCAACACCATCAATTGAATTATTGTGCAACACAAAAAGGTTCTTCATTAGATTAGGCCAATACCATCACGAATCTCCAACGATGAGTCAGACGTTGCATCAGAATCGGCCACAGAAATAAAAGTCGCTGTCCCCACTGATGTTGAAGATGGAGTCAGTAGAGAATAGTTCACGATAGTTACAATACTGTTACTGGCGACACTACTGCTAGTAGCACCAGCAGGCTAGCTGTTGCATGCGAACGTATGAGTGGTTAATTTCTAAATTACTCATCCTATTTATCCATTTATTCAAACATTGGCGGGTACAGTTGTTTGTGAAGATCTTGCATAACGGAAGCGAAAGCTGAAGTGTGACGCTGGCTAATCAAAATCACTTTTCGTCACGTGTACAGCTTCAGTTAGTCTCGCTTACGTGCGTTTGATTGGCCATCGTCATACTTCCGCTTTCGCTTTCGTTATGCAAGATCTTCGCAAACAACTGTACCCGCCAATGTTTGAATAAATGTAGTTAATTTAGCAAAAATAGTTAATTTAGTTAATTTAGCGAATTTTCAGTAGCGATTGACCTTAGCCTCGTACCCAGTCTCTTTCTTTAAAAAAGGGCTTGGTACAGACTGTCTACGCACGCGTGCATATTAATAATTTTAAGTGCATATTAATAATTTTAATTTTAAGACTTAATTTAGCAAAAATAGGTCAATTGTAGCCTCGTTCCCAGGCTCTTTCTCAGAAAAGGGCCTGGTACAGACTGTCTGCGCATGCTCCATTTTCCCACTTTTCTTGGGATATGGATATTCTTGTTACACGTCCGTGACATGCAAGTACTTTCTTTGGTGCGATCATAAACGTTCAGCAAGCATTGCATTGTTTGCTAGCGCTTCTTCACACTTGCAAACGTCAAGGAATGCGTGCAAGAGCTTTCTGAGCAGTAGTTTGCGAGAACAAAATCTCGTGAGTAATGTCTCGCCGCCCCTTAATCATCTCATCCACGTTATCACGTTTTTTATTGTCACTTAAAATTATTAATATGCACGCGTGCGTAGACAGTCTGTACCAAGCCCTTTTTTAAAGAAAGAGACTGGGTACGAGGCTAAGGTCAATCGCTACTGAAAATTCGCTAAATTAAGTACCCGCTAACAATAGTTGCCTTAAGGTAAGTGTTGCAGGTGAGCAAACAGGACAGTTTAGACAATATTCTATGCCAAAGTATGCATTACCGGGCACCCTGAAGCCCTAAAAATCCGAAAGTGGCAAGGGGCTCTGCCCCTTCGAACCCCGGGTTAACTGGGATACCCCTTTAAAATCCCCTCATGCTATATGTTTTAGTGGGGAGGGCGCGCCGAAAAACTTTAGGTAAAGTCTTTGCTTTATGACGGTGACAGTATATATGACGTAGACAATGACGTATGAATCATAGAGATTTTATACGGGATTTTATACGGGTATTGTATCCGTATAATTTGACGTACGTCATTTTCTACGTCATATAGATATAGCAAAGACGATCAGAAACGGCGAGTGCTGCTACTATCAGGTTGCCGCATTCGAGTACAGTGTAAGCTACTATCACGATTGAAACGCTGAGGTTAGTAAAGTCATATGGCTACCTGCTTGCAAGTGCTTTTCTTAACTTTCGAAGATGCGCATTATTGAGCCTAAAACTTTCTCACCTGTGGATTTTTATATAATTTCGGCCTTGTTTAAGACCGCACTGTAGTTTGCATGAACATCAAGCGCCCGCTTTACAGTAGTGGCCCGCGAGACTAGCTTTACAGTATATGATAGATGAACTAGTTACTCAACTGTTTGCCAAGTCTTTTTTCTTAACTAACACTATAGCAATAAATGATAATCGGTGTTTCCAACAACTGCCACTGAACTGCTGATGTCTTCGAGATAGAATAAGACAAAACATATGTTCCTAACTAACAAAATTTTCGTGTGTTAAAATTTTGTGTTAAAATATTTCCGTGGGTCGACCTGCCCCACGAAAATATTTTAACATAGAAAATTCAACGTGTAAGCGAGTGTACACAGTTTCAGTGAGTTTCTAAATAACACTGCAAGACTGTCGCTGCTGAAAGCTGTAACAATGCTTGTATTCGTGGTTATGGCATATACAAGAGTGTATAGGAGCCAGCTGAATGAAAGAATCCTACCATTTGTTCACCAGACCAGGAACTGGCGTCTGGCGATTGTCAGAGACACTCGATCAGAGATGTTTCTGACAGCAAAGTAGAAGCACAGTCGCTGGCTGAAAAGCAACTCCAGACAGACAGTATTTCAGCTGTAGCCAGCTCTTAGGCATAAACTTACAGCATACAACTCGCAACTCGGCATACATGTGTTTACAAATTTTCGTTGTTAAAAAATTTCGTGTGTTTCATTTTCGTGGTTGATCCTAACAACAATAATTTCCCGATTTACGGTATACACACATACTCTAGATGGATGTATCAACTCTCTCACTAAATCATATAACTGTGACATCTATAGGTTAGTTTTTATGAGCAAAAACATTTCATGTAGGTGAAATGTGGTAAATTGGAATGTTTAGACTGGAAGCACTGTATTACTTCAAGAAAATGATAGTCTATGAATATTAATCAGTAACGAGCGTAACGATGTACCACTTATTACGATAGAATCACCGAATATCAAAGACTCAAGGTATAACAGATAAGTACTGTACTGCTGTGAAGAAAACTGTCTGCTGAACACGCTGGTCTTTGTTATAATCTTGTATGCGATGCTGTTTCTAAACTGTAAGTGGTAGAAGAAAATAAGCCCAGCGGTCAATTGAAATTGCATTCCAATGGTTTGGTATATGTTTCTGAAATAGCCCCGAGTTACTGTACTATCTTACTAAGTGCTGCAGCAGTTGGTGTGGTAGTAGCTGCAGGTGGACCAGTGCTTGGAGTTGCTGAATAACAGAATAGCACATTTCGTCACAATACCATTCAATCACAACCTACTTGGTGACATTGCTACTGACACTTGATATGTGACAGTAGTAGTTGCTCTTGTATTATCAGCTCTGCACACATATGTGTAGGTCCCTGCTTGGTTTTGACTGGAGTATCGAATTGGATTTGCAGTGACATCTGGAATAGTAATTCCTGTTCCAGTCAATGTGATGGTAGGATTTAGTGGATAGGACTCATTGACACGACAATTGATAGAGAAGTTTTGTCCAGCTATTACACTGATTGGTATAACACCACTGCCTGCTTCAAATGTTGGAGGGCCTTGAGATTGAAAAGACATAATTTTATGTGTACTTAATGTAATAAATTTTCTTGGTGTAATTTAACTTACATATTACTGTCAATCTGAAAGAGACATGATCTGAACCCAGAGGGTTGGTAGCTGTGACATTGTAAAGTCCATTGTCACTGCATTCTGCTGATGTAATGGATATTGATGTAGCAGTTATAGCTATGTTGCTGCTACTAGTAAATGGTACTCCATTCTTTGTCCAAGTATAGGTAAAGTTATCACCCATGATGGGTTGTGCTTCAAAGTTGAAAATGACAGAGAAAGCATTACTTATGCAGATTTCCTGATCACCAGTAGAATTTATATAATTTGGTGGAACTAGAAAAGAAGAATTATAGTTAGCCCTGTCACATCCAATCTGAATGCTATCTTAGATGTACAATGTGCGAGAGTAACAATGGCGCTTGCAAGTTCTTAGGAAACGATAACATGCAGCATTTGCGAAGGAGTTTCCAAAAATGTTTAATTTGTGAGCACTCACGTGAGCATTTATTTACATGCAGTGAACAGCTGCACAATTACCGATCACTGGTCACAATCTCATGAAATGTTAACACTCACAAAATTACGAAGCACTCACAATCTTAAGAAATTCTCACAATCTCACAAAATGCTCAGGCTCATGAAAGGCTCACAATCGAAATGTTCACTATCTCACAAAATATGCTCACAATAATTATCATGAAAGCCGGCTCACAGTGTCGAAAGGCTCACAATCTCATGAAATGCTCACAATCTCATGAAACGTTCACAATCTCATGAAATGTTCGCACTCACGTACAACATTACAAAGCATGTACTCACAATCTTGACAAATGCTCACAATCTCACGAAACGCTCACAGTCTCATAAAAGGCTCACAATCTCATGAAACACTAGCTCACAATCTCATGAAACACTCACAATCTCATGAAACGCTCACAATCTCATGAAATGCTCACAATCTCGACATGAAACGCTCACAATCTCACAAAAGACTCACAATCTCATGAAATGCTCACAATCTCATGAAAGGCTCACAATCTCATGAAACGATCACAATGTCATGAAATGCTCACAATCTCGACATGAAACGCTCACAATCTCACAAAAGACTCACAATCTCATGAAACGCTCACAATCTCATGAAAGGCTCACAATCTCATGAAACGATCACAATGTCATGAAATGCTCACAATGAAACACTCACAATCTCATGAAATGCTCACAATCTAATGAAACGCTCACAAAGTCACAAAAGACTCACAATGTCATGAAACGCTCACAATGTCACAAAAGACTCACAATGTCAAGAAACGCTCACAATGTCATGAAACGCTCACAATTAATCTCATGAAACACTCACAATCTCATGAAATGCTCACAATCTCACGAAACGCTCACAGTCTCATAAAAGGCTCACAATCTCATGAAACACTAGCTCACAATCTCATGAAACACTCACAATCTCATGAAACGCTCACAGAAACGCTCACAATCTCATGAAATGCTCACAATCTTGACATGAAACGCTCACAATCTCACAAAATACTCACAATCTCATGAAACAATCACAATGTCATGAAACGCTCACAATCTCATGAAACAATCACAATGTCATGAAACGCTCACAATCTCATGAAACGATCACAATGTCATGAAACGCTCACAATCTCATGAAACGATCACAATGTCATGAAACGCTCACAATGAAACACTCCCAATCTCATGAAATGCTCACAATGTCATGAAACTCTCACAATGTCACAAAAGGCTCACAATGTCATGAAACGCTCACAATGTCACAAAAGGCTCACACTGTCAAGAAACGCTCACAATGTCATGAAACGCTCACAATTAATCTCATGAAACACTCACAATCTCATGAAATGCTCACAATCTCACGAAATGCTCACAATAAAAAATAATGCTTACAATTGCCTTTAAACGCGATAACGCTGCATATCCTTACTAAATATTAATAAGTAATAAAATAATTATTACTTATAAAATTACTATTATAGTTCAAATGTCATGCACAGGCTGGGCATTTGACTGCATCCTCTTCAGCGGGTAGGCTGCTATATCCAAGGCAGCGGTAGTGATACCACCGCCAACAGTGGTCACAGCCTACCCACATTTTCTCGCTTCTTTTATTGTACCGGCCACCACATTCCTGGCAGTTATTTTTACCTGTGGCTATGAAGATTTTTGAAAAAAAAAACATAAATTATTCATCTATCATCTGTATCACACCTTACCCTGAGTAGATGCATTTGGCTTTTAACCAGGTCGATTCATCTTTGACTGTTGAGACCCTATTACAAATTAGTCATTATTGCAGATGTAATTATTACAGCTTAAGGCTTACCCCGAGTAGCTGCACCTGAACGAGTCTTTTGAGACCCTATTACATGTACAGTAATTAAAAGCAAAACAATTGTTTAATTTAAGGCTTACCCCGAGTAGCTGCATGTGGCTTTTTGCTTGTTGTCTTCGGCTGTTGTTGAGACCCTATTCAAGCAAGTTAGTCAATTAGTCAATTGTAGTTTATATTACAGCTCAATGCCTACCCTGAGTAGAATCAAGAGCCTTTCTGGACCGAGTGGTCATCTTTGACTGTTGAGACCCTATTACATTAAATCAAGTACGTTTTAAGTGTGAGAAGTTTATTGCACAGAACCTTGGCTCTGCTTAAACTTCTTCTCAAATTCTTCAGTATCTAAAACATTACATAAAAATTATGAAGATAGCACAAATATTTATGACCGTAACTCTTGGTTGCCAAAGAAATCTTTGGTACCTGTGCAGTGCGTGAAACTGGAGATTGTCTGTAATATTGACGGGCAAAAGAAGATTAACGTTTACAATGTTAGAGGGTTACCTTAACTCTGAAGAACTGCCTGACAGACTGACTGGTGCATCTATCACCGGAGATTGTCTGTATTGATGGGCAAAGTAGGATTAATGTTTACAATGTTAGAGGGTTACCTTAACTCTGAAGAACTGCCTGACAGACTGACTGGTGCATCTATCACCGGAGATTGTCTGTATTGACGGGCAAAATAAGATTAACGTTTACAATGTTAGAGGGTTACCTTAACTCTGAAGAACTGCCTGACAGACTGACTGGTGCATCTACCATTGGAGATTGTCTGTATTGATGGGCAAAGTAGGATTAATGTTTACAATGTTAGAGGGTTACCTTAACTCTGAAGAACTGCCTGACAGACTGACTGGTGCATCTATCACCGGAGATTGTCTGTATTGACGGGCAAAATAAGATTAACGTTTACAATGTTAGAGGGTTACCTTAACTCTGAAGAACTGCCTGACAGACTGACTGGTGCATCTACCATTGGAGATTGTCTGTATTGATGGGCAAAGTAGGATTAATGTTTACAATGTTAGAGGGTTACCTTAACTCTGAAGAACTGCCTGACAGACTGACTGGTGCATCTATCACCGGAGATTGTCTGTATTGACGGGCAAAATAAGATTAACGTTTACAATGTTAGAGGGTTACCTTAACTCTGAAGAACTGCCTGACAGACTGACTGGTGCATCTATCACCGGAGATTGTCTGTATTGACGGGCAAAATAAGATTAACGTTTACAATGTTAGAGGGTTACCTTAACTCTGAAGAACTGCCTGACAGACTGACTGGTGCATCTATCACCGGAGATTGTCTGTATTGACGGGAAAAATAAGATTAACGTTTACAATGTTAGAGGGTTACCTTAACTCTGAAGAACTGCCTGACAGACTGACTGGTGCATCTATCACCGGAGATTGTCTGTATTGACGGGCAAAATAAGATTAACGTTTACAATGTTAGAGGGTTACCTTAACTCTGAAGAACTGCCTGACAGACTGACTGGTGCATCTACCATTGGAGATCGTCTGTATTGATGGGCAAAGTAGGATTAATGTTTACAATGTTAGAGGGTTACCTTAACTCTGAAGAACTGCCTGACAGACTGACTGGTGCATCTACCATCGGAGATTGTCTGTATTGATGGGCAAAATAAGATTAATGTTTACAATGTTAGAGGGTTACCTTAACTCTGAAGAACTGCCTGACAGACTGACTGGTGCATCTACCATCGGAGATTGTCTGTATTGATGGGCAAAATAAGATTAATGTTTACAATGTTAGAGGATTACCTTAACTCTGAAGAACTGCTGAAATCTTCACTATCTGTTTGTCCAGAAATACCATTGTGGCTGGAATCTGCATCATGTAGAATAACGATGTCATTAAAAATATTTTCACTAACCTTCGGTGAAACAATCATGAAGGCAATCTGGCAAACAAGTGTTTGCAATACAAACACATGTTTTGCACAGAGTAGTTCCATGAAGTGATCTTTGGATCCTAACAAGATCCAAATTATCCTTCAAAAAGTGCTGCTTCATGTGTGAGCAGCACAACTCATTGGATCGAATCCACTTTCGTATGGCCTTTTCGCTGTCGTGGGTGATGTCATACTTGTCTAGCTTAGCTAGAAAGTCCTTCAACCGAACTGCTACTCCCTTAACTTGTATAGATTCAGTTGCACTTTTAATGTGATACATTATTTCGGGATTAATCACAGTAAGAACCTGCGGTAATGTAAATAATCACAGTAAGAACCTGCAGTAATGTAAATTAGAACTTATCAAATTTAATTAACTGCTAAATTTCAGCAAAGGTCAATCACATCTCTATTATATTCATCAAAATGTTGCATTTGAGTACATCAATCATGGTACCACCCATACTTTAACATTCAATAACTTTCATACAGCACAAATGCCAGAAACACAGGTCACACAATCGCATCACAACTTTGAGGCCATGCATGCACCCTCAATTCAAGGCACAATAATGGTGAATTAGTTTAGGCATGATGATAAGGGACTGTCACTCAGTGCAATTAGTTATTTATTTTATGGTATAGTCGGACATGGAGTCCACCCAACTTCTATGTGACAAACGGTATATACGGACAGGGCTGTATGTAGGCTGTTATATAGCAGATGCATAAAGTGCACTCGTATGTACCTCTGATCTTGGAGCAGCTTCAACAAATTGAGTTAATAGTTGACCAAATCCATTCTTTTGTTGTACTTGACGAAGCTGGTTAATCTGGCGACTCCGAATTTCTGGTACTATAATCTCTCTAAAATGAGCCCAGATCGCATCAATTGATTCCTGCACCTGGCTACCAGATGCATGAATTAACTATGAAGTGGATGGAAAACTATTTTTGTAATGAGATCGACAACGTACCTGTTCTGCACAAAATATTGTTAAACAGTACTGTGTGCAAAGTCTTGAATCGATCTTCTCCTCAACTATTTCAGCCAATTTCTTTTGTAATCCTCCTAAACAGTCAGGAGACATCTCTTCCAGCTTTTTTCCTACTCCCAATAGTGAGGGGAATGCTGCTGGGGCATCTTCTATTACACGCGAAAGTACATGTAGCTCTACTTGGGGAGGTTCAAAGACGAACGGGTTGAGTACAGCCCTGCCAAGATACCTATAGTAATAAAGCAGCTATAGTGGTAACAAAACATGTATTAAAGGGTATGTCGTCCGTCACCTTGGGTCTACTTCAGTGAGTTCATCGACAGCAAAAGTATTGGCTGTAATGATTGGGACACAGCGTGCACTGAAATGACTACGCTGAGTAGCCATTTCAGCACCTCCGAATGCATTGATTAGAATCTGCTTAAGAATGGTATTGTTGCTTGGATCATCAAGTACAAATGGGAGCGCTCCACTGAGGTGCTGTCGAGCAACGCTGTCGCTTAAGTAAGTTTGAAACCCATGCTGTAAATTACACGCAGCTGCCAATGCAATCTTAGCAGCATTGCTCTTTCCTCTACTAATCTCTCCAAAAGCTATTTGGACAGCAACACTACCACAATTGGTTAGCACACTCTCATAGAATAGAGAAATTACAGCAGCACCTACACATGTAAAATTGATAATTAATGTAATTTGTGATGATTTACTGTACACACACCTAAAACAAGCACAGCACTTGGCCAGTTGTTTCCCATCAGTGTAAGTATGCCTCTCATTAATTTCTCCATGGGTTGTGCAACAGTTGGCAGAGAAGACAAAGGATGAACTATATGGCTAATCTTGAGTTTCTTGAATACCCGAGGAACCCAAACAAACTCCTGTTGCTGTGGTGCAATGCTTGTGCCGTCACTACAGAACTGTAAATTCGGGCCTAGTACAAATACATTGGAGCCAGGCTGTCTTCCTGTGCAAACTACTGGCTTGCAGGCCTGGGGCTCGTAATCCACTGGCTCATCCTCGCAATCGCTACAGGTTAAGGTCTATCATTATAAGCGAGCACATGCTTATGATGACTTACTTAAAATCCTTCCAAAGATCCATCATGAATGCCTTTATGTCTTGGGATTCTAAATTGCAAACCAAAGCTCCGCCAGGTAATGCGTCACCGAGAAACTTCCTAAGTTGATCGCTGTTGTTCACCTCGTACCATGGCAAGAAGCATTCGCTACATGTCATGATAATAGTGCGGGTAAATCAGTATTCAACTACACATAGTATACAGCAGTACCCTTTGACTATGCCACGTCGCCTGACTTCTTGCGACACTTCAACAATGAATCCACTGTACTCAGGGAAGTCCGGTGGAGCTTGCACAAATTTGACCAAACTCAGACCGAAATTAGTCAGCTCCACGAACTCCCCTTTATTCTTCGTCCAATACCCGATCTTACTTCCATTCTGTTCCACTTTGCGAGGCCGATTCCTTCCCATGATGGTGGTGCACGTAGCTGCAGTGTTGTACGCAGAATTCACGGTGAGACTACAAGCACGTGCTCGTGATCAATGCACAATAAACGTATTTATTATTCATAAATGATTATTGAAAAGATTAATTATTAGTTACAGTATCAAAGGAAACTTATTGTGAATCAGCAGCTTTGCTTTTAGGGAGCATAGGCTTTCTTCCATTGATGTAGCATTTGCTAGTATATGAGTTTCTACGCAATACCATGCGGTGCAAATAAAATAAATGGTGTGTCTTGTTCATTGCACACACAATGTGTTTGTATCTAGCAATCCATGAAAAGGTTTGTTCTGCTACTTGTGTATTGAAGTCAGGATTGTCTGCCTTCAGCTTTGCAGGTGAGAATAGTTCTTTGCACACTGGACTGATGTGATTTCTGAAGTGAAAAACATCAATCACTTTGTTTATACTCATCCACAGACGATCGTACGGGCTTGGGAGAAAGAGTGGATTCTGGGCAACACGAAGCCGTTGTAGGTTACACATATTATCATATGCCAGAGTAATGTTTGGTGGTATATCTGTTTTTCGAGTCAGAGACAGTAGCCACTGCACAAGAATCAAGAAAACTTGTGAGGGTGATTCAGATCTACAGGAAAACCACAAAAAATGAATTGAACGTATTTCTATGACAAAATTCTATGCTAATACATTTACAGTACAAGCACGTACACTCAACTCACATTATCTGAAGTACTCTCGAATAATTATACTAACTGACACAATGACTCACTTATAAAGTGGCTGCCAACTGTCGATATGTCCTCCTCCCCTAATGACAAACTGGTGACCCCTAGACCATTTTCTCAGCTTTGTGCTATTCCCAGTGTCTTTATGGCACATATTATCATTAATGGTTGTACCATCAGCAACACTGGGGTGCTGCTGAATAAGATCAGCTGTACCTGAGTAAGTGATGGTATTTTAGGAATGCAGACAGAATGCCGTCATGATAAATTTACAGAAGTAGTATTGACAATAGTTATTTTACAACAAGGCGACAATCTCATTAGCAAAATGTGTGATAGACATGTTAATATTCCATAGGTAGTACCAGCTCTATTCAGCAGATGGTTTTTGATGTCATGGGTAGAACAAATTAATGTGCAAAAAATATTATGCTTAAAAAAGCCACAAATTCTCAAGGGCAAATAATTGATATTTTTCCTTCCTCTGCCAAGACTCACTTTCAAGAATCACAGATACATGTGACCGTTGAGAAATCAGGATTAAACATTTTTGAAATTTTGTGTCAAAAGTCAAGAATATGAGCGATTATTGGGGAATCTATCAAAAGTGTTACAAACACGTCTTTAAAATATTAATGAATAATGATGATCAACTAAAACATAATCCATATCTGCAGTAGTTTTACTTATAATAAGCATCGGTAAAATCGGAATAACAACAAATTTGCATTTTGGTGCAATTATCAAATGAACCAGTCGACTAACTGCACGTTATAACAGGCAACTATTGTACCTTGAGAATGAACTGCATCAACACCTGCAGAAGATAGCCGAGGCAATTCTTTCACTGCACTCTCTACTTTGTCAGAGCAGACATTGCTGTCAGATATAGGTCCACTTTCTGCCAAGAAATGATTTAAAGTTGCAAATCAAAGAATAAGCTCGCAAATACATACTGCAGTGGGACCCTCTCATTTGGATCCCTTGAGACTCACAATAGTGTCTAATTAGAGAGGGTTGTTGAACATTTTAAAATGCCTACATTTAGAATATTAGCGGCCCATTTACACTGATATGCTTGTACAGAACAACTTTTCCATCATAATGCCGCTTATCGAACTACTATAATATTATAGTTCTCATTTGGGCGTCTGTTTACACTAATCTGATAACTTGTATCCACAAGCATGTACATTATGTATAATTGACAGCTATACAGCCAAAAATTGCTGTGCTAAAGTTTGCCGGCTCTAGAATATTATTTCTCAATAATTAGAATCGTTTCTGACAGTCGACTATGTGCTTGAAGCATCAAGCATAGATTCTAGAGACCCATCTTAGTTCACAGTCAAGTCCATTGGGTGTACATTCCCTCCCAAACACAAAGCAGTAACATAAAGCTCACCATCTTTCAAAGCTCCAGCATGTTTGAGAAAGTCACGAAGTCCAGTTGGTATATGAGGTGCCCGGGAGTTTAAAAGCTGACAATGATCCTGACAAAATGCCTTGTTATGCAGTGGAGAATTTGTGCATACATCAGGTAATTTTAGATTTGGGATTCCCTCAACAGATATCTGAGAAAAATACATCACACAAAGTAGCAAATGGCATTATTGCCACAGTATAGTGTATACAATATTATGTGCAGCTTGTCTGGTAATAAAGGTCACCAGACAAGTCAACAGCTCAAGGGGTCTTCCTTCAACAGCTTAGTTACAGGTTAATTCGGTTCGCTCCACCTGAACTTCTGGTGCCCCAGAAGAATACCAGGTACATGTACAGATGAACAATGCTCTGGGATTTGAGCTAGTGTCCATTCTCTGGGCCAGAAGGACCAGATCACACCATTCCACTCAATCACTCACAAACACGCTTTCTCTATGCCATACTTTCTTAACAAAACTTTTTGGAAATTTGTGCAATTTTGAAATTGAGCAGGCAGTTTGTATTTGTAAATTGCTCAGGAGATTCTACGCAATTTGGAAACTAGTCTTGTTTTCATGTCAGCTGCTTCACTGTATGAAGACTACACTCCGCAGTCGTTGCCAATAGCGTTCACATATTAGCAGTGTACCGTTCAGAAACAAGTCTGCTGATTGTGAATGAGGAGAAAACAGCCAGTTTGAAAAAATTATTGAGAAAGTAAATTCCGTGCACGCCCACATTACACACAAAGAAAAAATTTTATTGTTAATGTGCATTATTTTGCTCAATTCTCAATGAAGACGTTATGTCGCTATGTAGCTCTCTGGTTAAGAAAACAGCAATTTGCTATACTCGTACAAATTGCTCAATAATACTGTTGACACCTTACAAATACTATAATTATGAGTATGACTAACTTCAACATGGTAGAGGCAATGGGGAAATGACAATTTCCACATACCATCAGTGACCCAGAGAGTACCACACCCTGCAAATGTTTAAAATTAATACTAAATTAAACCATTGCTAGTCTTGCATACCTCTAGCCTTGCAATCACTGGAGCATTCAGATGGTGGGTGAGGATAGATAGTCTCCTTGCGCAAACTCTCCACTAGCTCCATGTGATTTTCTCGATCACGGTCTGAAAAAAATGGTGTGTTTTCTTTGCCTAGTCGCCTAAGCTCTGCCTCCAGTTCACCGTTGTAAAATGCTTCCGCTGCATTCTTAGCTGTCATTTCTAATGCACAGTTAGATAATGAATGCTGTTGGTAGATTCATTAACAACCTTTTCTTTTTGGGACACTAAAAGCGTCATTATAGGACTCAGAGAAAGCTTCAAATGATACCCAACCATGATTACTAAAAAGATAACGATAATACTTAGTGTATAAATAATCTTTTTAAACTTACGCAAGAGAGCACTGGAATTCAAGCAACTGTCTTTCAAAATACACTGTGTCTGTCACTTCCACAGCTTCTCTAGCCAATCTGTAGTACTTGAATCCCACCTGCCAAATTAGAAGCCTATAATGAGCATAGCAAACAAATAAACATTTGCGTGTACCTCGTGCTTATTGCCAAAACTGGAGTAGTTATACAGAAGCCGACAAGGCATGCAACGAAGAGTAAACTTTTTTGCATCCCTCACGCCACTTGTAGTAAAATAAACTGCCGAGCAGCTGTGATACGAGACCAAACCTTGGCCACATTCAAGACAATCCTTCACAGGAGGAGCAAAAACTTTCAGATCGCATAGTATATCAGTTGTGGCTGTATCAGATGTTAAAAATAAATAATTGTATTTGTGCTCTGTTGAAACGATGACTAGAGAGGTAATATACTTGGTGAAGTAATAATAATGTTAGTTAACAATCCTCCACTTTGTGTGGGATCCTCAAAGGTTGCTTGAAAGATAGTCTTAGTACAGTAAAGTAAATGCACTTTAGTGTTTACAACAAAAGTCAGTTGGGTGAAGGTTTGAACTATTACAGGGCTAATTTGACAGAAACATGTTGAAAAACCAGTTTAATGCAACAAAAGTGCTGGCGCATTGGTGTACTCAAAGAAATAATAGAGCAACTAATAGTCTAATAGCTATTGATAGTGCAAGTGTATTACGTGTTTTCTTCAGACTTGCTATCCTGTGCTACAGTTGGGTTTACGACCTTGCATGTAGCCAAAAACTTTTGTGATCAGAAATTCTAGATTGCTAGGAACAGCAAGCAACTCACACCGTAACTCACAAACAGAGAAGTAAACAACAACTAGCCACCGTTGTACACAAATGTCGCTGTAAACACACTTGCTTGCACGACACATAATTTAAGCGCCTCGGTGGAGTTGCATGTATATGCTAGCATGCATGTAATCAGATGATACATAAGACAGCAAGCCATGGGAGAATCAAAGAGGTATACATCATGGCAGCATACAAGTTGCAGTAGAAGCAAGCCATGGAAGAATCAAAGAGGTATCATGGAAGCATACAAGTTGCAGTAGAAGTAACCAGCAGATCCATAGAGCATGAAGGAAAGCAGCATATCACTGCAACAGAGCTATATGGAAGCACAGTGACAGCAGGCTAGGAAGCAAGCAATAATTATGAGCGGCAGCTATCCAGCAGCTGTACAAGCAGTTGAGGAAAAAATACAAGCTGTTGTAGTGAAGCACAAGCTAATGTGTAGCTGAGACTAGCAGGGCATGATTGCAACTCTCTTGCTGCTCACTTGGGCACACCAGTGAACTGGAGATGCTTTAGCTCGTTAGTTTCACTGTTACCTATGGAGTTGTGTGAACTGTACTGTCACAGATCAAGCCACAAGTTGCACTTTAACCACTTGTAGACATAATATTATTTGTGTCGCAAACGGCCGTTTAGGTGAGCAAAACAAACCCATTAAAACTACTCAGATGTGCCTGTATTGCAAGTTCAGAGCCTATAATTGTGCTGGCACTGCTCACCTGCCAGAGAAGGACACAAATCGAGATCTATGCTGTCGAAATCGCCCTGTGACAGACTACTTCCTGACAGTTCTGCAGCGACTGACAGCCTCTGATGTTTAGTGAGGCTGCCAGGCACACGGGATTGCAGCTGGGCAGTAGCCATCACCTTGGAAAAACCGTATCTACACGCAAATTGAGGTACAGAACACTGCAAAACACATAATAGAATAATTATCATACTTGAGAACAAGCCAAGCAATCCACTGATCTTCAGTGATGCCAGACCGGGTGGCAGATTCAGCGTCTAGGTCAAGAGCACTGATAGCCTCACAACTCGCGATCAAACTGGACACTGAGGCATTTGCTGCTGCTCTCCTGTCCCGTAAATAGCCCAAATCAGGGAGCAACGAACGCTTTCTCTTCTTAGAATTCCGCGCTGCCATGACGGTGTGCGAAGACGGAAAAAGGACGAGCGTGAACGGAGTGAGCTAACAATTGTTCACAAATTATGGGGAAAGGGAGGGTACTTCGCAAATCGTGCGGCATATGTAGGAAACGGCGGCATTCCTTTGAAGTTCAGCAAGGCTTGCCATAGTTTGCTTCAGTAAGTATGCCGAACAGCCCATGCAGGCTGTCGTGTCATACTCAAGATTACTGTTTTAATTGCACCTATGCTACGAAGTACGCAACAGTGGCACTGTAACCAGGAATCCGGCTTTGTAAAGTAAATCAGTGGAGAACAAAATCACACAGTACATGCAACCGCCACATAACTGTTGTAACACGATTCTAACAAAATGTAGATTTGCGTGCTGCTAGAGGTTAGCAGAAGCTGGCTACCTAAAACAACTAGTACTTGATTCAGACAGTTTAAACATTTTAGTGTACATTGCTACCTAAAGTTCACATTGCCAAAATCATCTATTCTAAACTATGCAACACCAGTAAAACAAAATTAGACGTCATGAATTATGGTGGTACAAGTTAGTAGGAAGGAGGGTGTGTAACTGCTTTTTCTTACATAACACTTCCAATGTAATAGTTACAATTCCGTCAACATCTCGACAGGAAAATGTACGTCCATTATCACTACTGGTCAGGTTGGTTACAGTAAATTCTACTGTAGGCCCGCCAGTGGGTGGATCTGCAATCAGACGATCGGACGGATCAAAAAGCACATCATTTACAGAATCATCAGTGACGCAAATGAAAGTAAAGTTTTGTCCAATAGATCGAGTAGTACCGTTAACAAGAGTGATAGTCACGACACCTATAATTATAAATTATACTTGAGTCAATGTTCGCATAGCTTACCTTCTGAAAAACGCCAACATAAACATAATGAACGAATTTCACGAACCCTCGGCGTTTGAGCACCGTTGCAAACATTGTAGAGTTAGCTTTTTAGTTATGGTTTGCAGAAGGAGCTTTGCAGCTACAGCCAACCTGTTTGCTATTGAAACTGCTCTGCTAACCAGAAGACAGCAAAGTGCTGACCACAATCGAGACAAGGTGTGTCAAGTGGGCGTGACCGTGAACACTGAGTAGGTAGCCATTAGCTCTTAAGCTTGGCTTTGATAGGCTTTTTCTCGAGATGTCTACGCACCCCCAGAGCTGTCCTGCTGTTTAGATGGAATCTACAAGTACCTAGGTAGTCAACTATTGGCGCGTTTGTTGTCAGAGAAGTCTAAGATGGCCGTCAGGTCATGCAAGCTAGGTGAGCCAGCCATAACTCAAGAACGAAAGCACTTTAGCAAAATCCACGAGTCAGATTGCAAGCCATTGTCGTGCTAAGTCTGTTCATACCTTTACCGAGTTTCAGAAGTGAGCGATGGTTTCTGCAGCTCGATGGACAGAACGAATGAATGAGTGAATGAACAGATTTCACAAAACCCTCGGCGTGTTGCACATTGCCTCCTTAGTTATGGTGTGCAGAAGGAGCTTTGCAGCTAAAGCCAACCTGCTTGCTATTGAAACTGCACTGCTTACCAGAAGACAGCAAAGTGCTGACCACAAGACAAGGTGTGACAAGTGGGCGTGACCGTGATCGCTGAGTAGGTAGCCAATGCTCTTGGCCTTGATAGGCTTTTTCTTGAGTTGTCTACGCACCCCCAGAGCTGTCCTGAAGTTTAGATGGAGTCTACAAGTACCTAGGTAGTCAACTATGGGCGCTTTTGTCGTCAGAGAGGTCCAAGATGGCTGTCATGGTGAGCCAGCCATACATAACTCGAGAACGAAAGCACTTTAGCAAAATCCACGAGTCACATTGCAAGCCATTGTCGTGCTAAGCCTGTTCATACCTTTACCGAGTTTCAGAAGTGAGCGATGGTCTCTGCAGCTCGATGGACAGAACGAACGAATGAGTGAACGACAAACCAAGTACCGTAACCCTCGCGCATGCGCCGAGGGTTAATGAATGACAAACCAAGTACCGTAACCCTCGCGCATGCGCCGAGGGTTAATAAAAGAATCGTTCTAGGTAGCTTCATGTCAGCGTTACCAAGCTAGCGAGCAAAACCATACAATCTTAAAATCAGTTACATGTCCGTGCACATTCATGTTACAGAATGTGCGTAACGCGGAAGTAGAGAGTATTAGGGAGACACGGTAGTGTCTCCCTATGTAGGGATGAACGAGAAAACAAGATGGCGGCTACATACAATGTATTAGCGTTCAAGCGCTGATATTTCGCCTGGTGTTGAATTTTAGACGTCTTTAGACACTTAGATCTGCTCTCTGGCGTTGCCCCATCTTACAGTAGCAAGGAGATTGCTCGAAATTGTTACTAAAGTGACGAACCTGTAAACGGTGAAAATCGAGTTTCGTCATCTTCGTTTTCTTCTTTCTTCTTTCTTTCTTTCTTTCTTTCTTTCTTTCTTTCTTTCTTTCTTTCTTTCTTTCTTTCTTTCTTTCTTTCTTTCTTTCTTTCTTTCTTTCTTTCTTTCTTTCTTTCTTTCTTTCTTTCTTTCTTTCTTTCTTTCTTTCTTTCTTTCTTTCTTTCTTTCTTTCTTTCTTTCTTTCTTTCTTTCTTTCTTTCTTTCTTTCTTTCTTTCTTTCTTTCTTTCTTTCTTTCTTTCTTTCTTTCTTTCTTTCTTTCTTTCTTTCTTTCTTTCTTTCTTTCTTTCTTTCTTTCTTTCTTTCTTTCTTTCTTTCTTTCTTTCTTTCTTTCTTTCTTTCTTTCTTTCTTTCTTTCTTTCTTTCTTTCTTTCTTTCTTTCTTTCTTTCTTTCTTTCTTTCTTTCTTTCTTTCTTTCTTTCTTTCTTTCTTTCTTTCTTTCTTTCTTTCTTTCTTTCTTTCTTTCTTTCTTTCTTTCTTTCTTTCTTTCTTTCTTTCTTTCTTTCTTTCTTTCTTTCTTTCTTTCTTTCTTTCTTTCTTTCTTTCTTTCTTTCTTTCTTTCTTTCTTTCTTTCTTTCTTTCTTTCTTTCTTTCTTTCTTTCTTTCTTTCTTTCTTTCTTTCTTTCTTTCTTTCTTTCTTTCTTTCTTTCTTTCTTTCTTTCTTTCTTCTTTCTTTCTTTCTTTCTTTCTTTCTTTCTTTCTTTCTTTCTTTCTTTCTTTCTTTCTTTCTTTCTTTCTTTCTTTCTTTCTTTCTTTCTTCTTTCTTCAACTCGCCTAGCGCCTTTACGCGAGCAGTGCCGAGACCAAAACATCCACGAACAGTCGTGAAATTCTCCTGGCATGTGCCTTTTGAGCTTTGTTTTTAGCGTAACGGCGATCTAAGTTCCGCGATTTCTCGATCGTGATCCATTGTCAGCTTAGTGTTAGACGCCATTATTGTGATTGCGCAATACGCACGTGACCAATTAGCAATGGGTAGTGCGCAGCTAAAGTATCGCTGCGCCGTGTGGATGATTGGATCACTATCACGGAGAACACACACCCGGCATTTGTCTGGAGTCTTCGAAGAACGGTAAGCTCGTGTAGGATCGCCATTCTGCACTTGCCAGATAGTTATAACCGCCGTGTAGATCTACAAGCAAGTGTGGGCGGGGCTCGTATGCACTGCATACATGCGTAGGCGACTAGGCAGACCTGATACTAGGCAGACCTGATATATGATTTTAGCTACAAGTTTAAGAAAAGCCATCAACAACAGGAATACTAAACTAATGGTGGAAACAAAGACTTCTCCGTACATGCATGATATTGAACTGCACTTCACTAAAAAGAAAAAAGGACACAAACAAGAAATTAAAAAGATTTCTATCGAAATCAAAAGGATGTAGTGATGAAGAAATCTACCACTGGTTCACAATGTAAACCAACAAGGAACAAGCATAGAATGGTAACACGATTGACTTGCTAACAGACCATAGATCCCTACATCTGTGGCTGTACATAAGATCAATATTTTGTCACAAGCTGAATTCTATTCAAAGTGTCAGTCAACAGTAAATAGCTTAACTAGCTATAGTCTGGCCACAGCAGCCACTGATGTAGGGATCTATGGTCTGTTAGCAAGTCAATCGTGTTACCATTCTATGCTTGTTCCTTGTTGGTTTACATTGTGAACCAGTGGTAGATTTCTTCATCACTACATCCTTTTGATTTCGATAGAAATCTTTTTAATTTCTTGTAATTATTACATTCCATGGCAAACATTCCAGCACAGAATGTGTACATACCTGTTACAGGCACTGGTTACAGAGCGGTTCAGAGAGGCTACAAGATGGCATGCTGCTGTCTTACTATTGGCTTTTTTGATAGATTTCACTATTTTTTTCTACTTCTATAAACTAGCAATTTATTATCAACAATTGTATTTAAGAACCATGAAACAATAACGACAATAAAGTAAGAAAACAATAATACAAAGTGATGATCTTTCAGTACCAGATAAAGTAACAGTCTCAAGCATGTGTACCGCAGTCTTTCTTTAGTCTTTAACTCATTGAGCGATCTGCCAACACGTGTATCCATTGCAGTGCAGAGAAACAAGTCAAGCAAAACACATGATCCTAGTGGATAATACAAATCACTCACACTATTGTCTGTGAAATATAAGCATTAACTTGTGGCAGGAGTAAAGTAGATGTGATGCCTTGCACGTGTTGAAGAATAAATCTGTCTTGTACATAACTGAAGCAACATAGTTATGGGTGAAGAATACACAAATCAATACATTAAGTGTTAGAAGCACAATCAACAAACCTGCAGCAAGGGTTGAGTCAAAATCCTACCAAGAGCAAATTAACCTATACAAAAATTTAAATAAAATGCTTGGGTGTTCAATTATTGTACAATTACAACAAACCTAGCCAACACATGTGTAGAGAAGAGACGCAACATACTCGGTCCTAGTGGATAATACAAATCACTGTCAGTTGTAGTGAAATTACCTTATGGTATATGGAAAGAGTAAAGCAGATGTGATTCTTTGCACATTATGATTATAATATGTACAGTTACAAACCTTGTTTGTAAGATTATACTGCTCGTTGCATTTAGACAGTCTTCACACAAGTTATCTGTATGTAACACATGAAAGCGAGTATGAAAGGACACGTCGAGATATAGGAAACATGTACATTGCATTACTTACCAATTCTGCACCACCTTCACATCTTAATATAGACTCTTGGTGCCTTGTTATGTCTGCTTACAACTAAAAATACAGCAGCTAGGAATAGACTATGTAGTACTACATAGACTATGTAGTACTCTATTCCTAGCTGCTGTATTTGACCCACACCCAATATGCACAATATAGGCGTTACTAGCACACTGATAGAACTATGTCAAAATTGTGATTTCGTTAAAAACAGCACCAGGTATCTTCCAGAAGAAAGATTAGGAGATTACCTAGTTGCTTTTGGACATTGGCAATGCTTAACCCTTTAATCCCTAATGACACTTTTAGGCGTCATAATTGACTCCACCTACTCTAGACGTCATAATAGTGTGAAAAGTGCTCTAGAAAGGTCAAATCAAGTTTAATTGCAAAAGATGACTTTACCTAAAAAACAATGTTTTTTGGCACGCCCTCCCCACTAAAACGTACAGCACTGGGGAATTTTTAAAGAGGGTATCCCCCTGGGGTTCGAAGGGGCAGAGCCCCTCGCCACTTTCAGCATTTTCAAGGCAATGGTCTAAACTATGCTGTTTGCTCACCTGGACACTACCATGTTATTAGGGAGGCACGGTAGTGACTCCCTATGTAGGGATGAACGAGAAAACAAGATGGCGGCTACATACAATGTATTAGCGTTCAAACGCTGATATTTCGCCTGGTGATGAATTTTAAACGTCCAAAGACACTTAGATCTGGTCTCTAGCGTAGCCCCATCTTACAGTAGCAAGGAGATGGCTCGAAATTGTTACTAAAGTGACGAACCTGGAAACGGTGAAAATCGAGTTTCGTCATCTTCGTTTTCTTCTTCTTTCTTTCTTTCTTTCTTCAGCGCGCCTAGCGCCTTTATGCGAGCAGTGCCGAGACCTAAACACCCACGAACAGTCGTGAAATTCTCCTGGCAGGTGCCTTTCGAACTTCGTTTTTAGCGAAACGGTGATATGCATTCCGCGAGTTCTCGATCGTGATCCATTGTCAGCTAAGTGTTGGACGCCATTATTGTGATTGCGCAATACGCACGTGACCAAGCAGTGGTTAGCGCACGTGACCAAGCACCAGCTTGAGTATCGCCGCGCCGTATCAATCACAGAGAACACATAATTTATTTGTCTGGAGTCTTCGAAGAACGGTAAGCTCGTGTAGGATCACTACTCTTCGCTTGCCAGATTATTATAACCTGTCCTCCGTGTCTACAAACAAGTGTGGGCGGGGCTCGTATGCACTGCATGTATGCGTAGGCGAGCTGATATGACAATCAATTTTTAGCTGTAATAATTATAAAGAAAAGGCTTCAACAACAGTAAAAGTAAACTAATGGTGGAAACAAAGACTGCTCAGTACATGCATGATATTGAACTGCACTTCACTGAAAAAGAAAAAAGGACACAAACAAGAAAATTAAAAAGATTTCTATCGAAATCAAAAGGATGTAGTGATGAAGAAATCTACTACTGGTCCACAATGTAAACCAACAAGGAACAAGCATGGAATGGTAACACGATTGACTTGCTAACAGACCATAGATCCCTACATCAGTGGCTGTACATAAGATCAATATTTTTGTCACAAGCTGAAATCAATTCAATGCACATCATGTGTCAGTCAACAGCAACTAGCTGAACTAGCTATAGTCAACCACAGCAGCCACTGATGCAGGGATCTATGGTCTGTTAGCAAGTCAATCGTGTTACCATTCCATGCTTGTTCCTTGTTGGTTTACATTGTGGACCAGTAGTAGATTTCTTCATCACTACATCCTTTTGATTTCGATAGAAATCTTTTTAATTTTCTTTGTATTGTTGATTATATGGTTTGAAAGATTATGATAGGTCCACTGGGAGTAAATATGACTACCGTATAGCCGGTTATTTTCATGTGGATTTAATTTTCGAACGGCTGGTGCGAGTCGAAAATTAGATTTCGAAAAATTCTTTTTGCCTATTTAAAAAGTTCTGTGACGTGGCTCTGTGACGAAAATTAGACCCAGCCAAAATTTGGCTAACAAATTATTTGACCAGCGAAAAAAACCGGCTATACGGTACTACTCAGCTTCCATTGAACCAACGCCCAGTTATTTTGTATGCAAAATTCCTGTTAAAATTTATGAATGCTATAGCAGTAGGAGTAAACTTATTGAGCACATGATGATGAGCTGCATAAACGTTATTGTTCTTGTTTGCTATATTTTAAGTTCTGGATAAATATTCTATGCCTGTATTGCTATGATGTACAAACTCCCCAAAGCATGATCTATGTATGGACAGGAACATCATAAACATGGTCTGCTTTTACTGTACCGTATGCAGCATTGTCCTCCATTGCTATGGGCTGGTTGTGAGGAGCTGATACTGAGGAATAGGCAGCATTGTCCTTCAGTTCAATAGACTGAGGAACACCTCCTCCCAGTACTCCATAACACTCATTCTCTACTGACTGGATTTTATCAGGTTCACCTATCATAAAATGTTGTGATTATGTAAAGAAGAAATTGATACATAACTTGCTAATAAACATACACAAATTTGTTGTTCTTCCCAAACATGATGTTATTGTGTTTTCGTTAGAATAATGTTTTCATACTCTCTACTACAAACACATACTATGCTCAATGATTCAGCAACTGAGTATAATATATTTAACAGCTATTGCACAATTATACAAGTTGGTTACCATACTAACTAAGCTACACAACATACCATACATAATTTATGTACTTATAGCGTTAACTGGTAGTTATCATAGCTACCACAACCCATTCACAACACACAACACAAACCAACACAGCAGAGCTCAAGGTCACATAACATCTATATGTACAAGATACTACTACATATACCTTTGTTCTTGTATAAGAAGAATCCTAAAACTATTGCAACCGCTACTATTATCAAGATTATCGCTACCACAACAACTACAATAGATGTAACAACTCCAGTCGAAAGACTACTTGACACTGAGTGAATGAGAGACATTGCAGTGAATACAGTATCATTGATGGATTATCTGTCTCACCTGGTGGTGGTACAGGTGTGACTGTAGAGGTTGGTTGTGTGACAGAGCCGCTAGTAGCACCATGAACAGCACGTGTTGATGATGGCATTATCACTAGAGAGAAGAGGAAAACCATTCAAGAGTTATCACTTGCTAACATTTCCCTATTTCAGTAACACAGCCATTATCAGCTGTACCTTCAAGTCCATTCCTATCCGGAGGAGGATACATATCAGACTCTGAAGCACTTCTACCAAATCGATTACTAGCACTGACTGTAAACCGATGTCGTCCTGATTGAGTGAAGGGAACAGCAATCATGTAGTTCATTGGACCTGATGGGACACCAGTCTGTGTGTCTAATAGTTTTACAACATTGTTTTGTTCATTCATCACAGATACATTGAAATACAGTGAAGTATGTCCAGCAGACACTCTCACTGACACTGTGAATAGTTGTATACCCATAGTAACAACAGTGATCATTGGTACTGATGGAACACCTGAGAACACACACACAGAGAATGTGAAGTGATCATACAGTCTCACTGACTCACCTGATGTAGCCAATATGTAGTTGGTGGTTTGTCGTTCACTATTACCAAGCTCATTAGTAGCAGTGATAGTACAGGAGTAGTTCATTCCAGCAGTCACATTCTCTGGTCCAGTTGGTATCACAGCCATGCCATCACCACACATGTTAGCACTACAGCTCATGTCACTGGCTAGTCCACTACCACTACCCTCCTCCTCACTGCGACATGACACTGCCACACTAGTGAGAGGTGCTCCACCTGTGTGCTTGAAGCTCCAGGTTGCCACGAGCTTTCCATTAGTGTTCACAAGATCAGTGGCAGAGAATTCAGGATCTAAACAATGAATAAAGCATGACCATAAATTCAAACTCTAGTAACTCTCTCTCTCACCTCCTGCTCTTGTCATGAAGGCTACTGTATTACTGGGTTGACTATGAGCGACACCTTGCTTCATACCGGACATGTCAAGCTGTGGAGATACAGCTCTGACACTGGCAGTGTAGTTGGTGTTGGGTTTCAGTCCAGTCACAGTGAAGGTGTAGGTGTAGGATGCATCAGTACTGATGGCATTGAATGATCTAGTAACATTAATGAATGGTGGACTCATTGATACAAGCTCCACTAGAAATGCATTGAATGCTGGTACTCCACTAGTGAGTGGGTTCTGCCAGCGAAGAATAATAGAGGTAGAACTATCATCAGTCAAATTGATGAGAGCAAGGTTTCTAGGAGCAGTTGGTAAACCTGAATAATGAATAGTTTATGAGATACTAGTGTTGAGTATCATTGAACTCACTCAGTACTCGTAGTTCTACTGTTCGATTGATTTGGTTGATAGTTCCACTAACATTGTTACTGAGAGTGTTAGTATAGTTACCAGTATCAGCATCACTAACACTAGTGATGGCTAGTTCTCTACTAGTAGTGTCTCCTCTCGATGAGCCTCCTATCAACTCCCATGATGAACTAGGATCAGGATTACCAGTGATGTTAGTAAATGCTACCAGAGTGACATTGACTCCTACTGGAATACAGTACTGAGCCATAGAACCAGCAGTAGCTTCAACACCATCTATGATCGATATGTTCATGAATAGCATTTAGTAAATAACTCAACTCACGTTGCACATCTAATATGAAGTAACCAGTGGAGCTGCCCGCTTCAGTGGTGGCTGTCATAGAGTAGTTACCAGAATGATCTCTGGTCACTGAACTAAACACAATCTGAGGGTAGTCAGACACATTGGGGTTGATACTAGTAGATGTATTGATAGATGTGTCTTTGAGAGACCACTGATACGTTAGTGTAGCACGTTGACTGTTCTGTGATGGATCAGGAGGGTAGCCTAGTGACTGTGATATGTTGAAGGAGAATGCACTGTTCTCCACAACTGTCATTACTGCAGACTCTCTCCTTAGTACTGGAGGCTCTGTAGTGATGGTACATAAAAGAAGCTGTTTTACAATGCACTATCAACTAACCAATAAATCTTGGTACGAAGAACGCGCTTTCTCGATTAACATTGCCGAGTTCAAATTGATTAGTACATTGCAACACAATCATATCAAGGTTGCTTCGAGTGAACGACAAGATAGTGAGGTTAGTACGTCTCGTAACATTTTCAAGAACGAAGTTGGAAAATTGTGGATCACCGAAAATGATAGGCTGTGGTGTCATACCAATCAATCCTATTCGCCAGGTAGTGACGAGTGGAGTACCTTGAAACAATACTTCACAGAACACACTGACATTGGTAGCGTTCTCTACTGCTGGCAGGTCAACAGTTTCTTCACTTGTTGTCACAGGCGGGTCAGTGAAAAGACTACTAGCGTATATTCCAAGCTGCAAGAAGAGAATACTTGGAAGGAGAGACGCACACTTCATGACTCTATCGGATACGAGCGTGAGCGAGTGTGAATAAGGAGGGGGCTAAATCGCCTCACCGCCAAAGTGTAGGAATAATGATGGTACAATCAGCTCTCCTCATTCATAATAGATAGAAACTGCTTCCAACATAATTTGTCCACTAAGTTTAGCTGGTTTGGTGTCTGTGAGTATGAGGTGCTGTTTGCATGCCATCGCTATAACATGAAAACCAGTGTTACATAAAAAGCATATCAAAATCTTGCTGAACACACTACAAAGCAACAAATAACTAAAGTGTTGTTATCTGTAATAATGTATAATAAATCACACTGATCATAATTTAGCTAATTCAGTTTCTTCCTTCCTCTTATTTTTTGCAAGACACCCAACAGTAGCAAAGCAAGCGACACCAAGACAGCAACAGATCAGTAGAGGAACCAGGATACTGATAATACAGGCTAGTACAGTCACTCCAACAACAATGCCAACGATGAGAGCAACTGTATTTCCATCAATTGCTATATACAAACATAAGGATAAAGGCATGCATACATCAAGTGTCTTGTTGTGTGTAACAAAGTTCCTGTAACAAAATTGCACAATGTGTCATGAAATTACCTGGAGCTTATCAGGGACACACTACCGAGCCGAGTGTCCCTATGTAGGGAAGAACAGAAAAAAGATTGCTGCTACCTGGCTGCTACAATGCAATGTTATTAGCGTTCAAATGCTGATATTTCACCTCATGGCGAGTAAAGAAATTTTCTTTTGCACTGAATAGCCAGATTCCTATAGTTTTTACTTGCTTTTGAATTGTAACTGTTGCTTGAACTAAGCGTAAACACACTCGTCTGAAAGCTGAGTACCTTGGCTAATTTTTAATGAATTTCATAGAGGCTTGAGCACTTATTGATGTATGTGTTACGACCCGATTCACAACTTTTGACCCGCTTCGAAGCCGGTCGACCTGTTTCGAAGCGGGTTAGCTGGACGCCAGATTCAAAGTGTGCATAATTTTAAGTGCGCACGTGTAATAGACTTCGACTACTAGACATAACGTGTACTCTGAGTGTCCATATACATTGCATCGCAATCAAAATAATTATTGTTCTTTAAAATAATTTGCTTCCACAGTAGTCACGTCTGAAGAAGAAGCTGTGACATGTTCCTATGGATTTTAGTGCAGTTTGATTGTTAAAAACAACTGTTGCATGCACACAAAATTTCTTGCTGCGCTGCATTGCTGAACCACTCATAACGGAATTCCTGCCAATGTAGCAGGTATGCTTGCTGTGCTGCACTGCTAAACCACTTACAATGACGCTCCTGTCGATGACTGTAGTAGCACATGATGCTCTAAATAGCCTCCGCGGACACTTTCCAGTCTTGCTGCGCTGCACTGCATGAGCTATACTGAACCGTGACAGCACTCCTATGTAGGTTCTGTCAATCTATAGCATGCAGGTGGGCACCCTGAAGCATTGAAACGTTCGGTTTTAAACCAGGTCAACTGAGTTATGTGGTTGTAAATCGGGTTAAGGGTGCAGGCCCTAACTACCATTAACTTATGCAGGAATGCACACAGGGTGGTGCTATGTTATCATAAACAAGCCCACAATGACCACAGATAACATTATTCATAACATCGTGGTAACAAGTGCGTATTCAGCTAGACGTGCACAGTAAATTCCAACGGCTAGATGAAAGATTCTTTTGCATAACTCGATAAAAGTCGATCTGTGTTCATCAAAATCTATTCAAATTTGGAATATAGCTTCTACAACACGTGCTCTAGACCGTAACAGAGAGATTTTTCAAATAATCCGCATACAACATGTCAAACAGTATTACTTCGATATGAAAAATCGAATTTCTTAGCTCTGCATATTGCGCATCTAAAAAAGCTCTCTGTTGCTGTCTTGCCCTGGCCAAGATGCACATAATAGTGTGAACTCGGTTTCTACAAACAATTCAACGGTGAGTTTTATCGAATAGAAGGTGTTATCTTTCTACACGGCGCGGTTATTTAGCCGTACTGCTTCTAGCGTTCTGTGTTGCATAATAGACTACGCTCGTAGCCTTTACACTAGCGCTTGTTTTATTGTGACAACTATCATAGTTTCAGAGATATGAGTCCTTAGCAACCAAGCAAAAATTCGTGCGTGGGCGTGAGCCTGCACCCTTAATCACCTTATAATCCTTCGCCGTCTATTTCTTCCAAAACTGATTTTAAATGACATTTAGAACACTCGGAATTGATTTCCAACAACTTTGGAGCATTTCCAGCAAGATTTACAATTTTCAATGAAAACCGATTAACCCTTTAGGGCCTATAGCGGCTTTAGCCGTCATAATTGACTCCACCTACTGTAGACGTCATAAATAGTGTGAAAAGTGCTTTAGAAAGGTCAAAAAAAGTTTAATTGCAAAAGCTAACTTTACCTGAAAAAACCCACTGTTTTTCGCCGCGCCCTCCCCACTAAAATATATAGAACGGGGGGATTTTTAAAGGGGGGTGTCCCCCCTTTAACCCGGGGTTCGAAGGGGCGGAGCCCCTCGCCGCTTTCGGCATTTTTGGGGCTTCAGGATGCCCCTAAATGCATACTTGGGCATAGAATATGGTCTAAACTATGCTGTTTGCTCACCTGGACACCACCAGGTTTTTGTATCAGTCACCAGGGCTAAACGAAGACCAAAATTGGCTGAAAAATGACGAGGTCGCAGCACTTAAGCGGCTTCTGTTCCGAATTGGGAGTGGCCAACTCAGAGTTTAGTACATGGTCGTAAACTTTGACATGCCAGGAAAAAACAGTGCTAGTTTGGAACAGCTAGCGTACTGCATGTTGTAGAAATCGCAAGACAAACTGTCAGTTTAGAGCAAGCCGAATTTTCGTCAAAATAATTCAGTCACTAAAGAGTTAAGGGTGCTCGGTACTAATTAATATTCATCAGACGGTCAGTATAAATTTTGTGAATATCATTATTCGGTTGTGAATATCGGCACGTGGTTGTGAATATCATTTCGCGCTTTGTAGTATGCTGTACTTTGTGTACATGCTGGGAAAGCACAAAACAGTATAAAACTCGGGCATGAAGCACTGGAGTACGTTTATACAGCGCCAAGATCGTTACCTACACGTGGCCAACACTGTAACGGAGAGTTTTTTTCGAATTGCATACTCAACAGCCGAGATAAGTTACGTAAGTACTGTTAGTCGCTGCTGTATTGCCAAAAGCTCTCCGTTACTGGATTCCTCGTGTCGAGATGGCCACAGAAACGTGGTTTCAGCAAACTGGGACGCTCTGCTGAGGCTTGTCCCCGTTTCGTCGACTCCCGATTCGTCGACTAATTAATTAATTGGCCACGCCTGCTGTGCGGCCACGATTAATTGCCTGCTGTCATTGCTGTCAGATGCACGCCGCTGTGCACAGGCAATTTGGAGGAAGGTTCAAACCCTTGGCCTGCAAGAAGAATACAAGAGCAATCCGGACGTGAATGAGATGGTTTCAAAGATGGTAGCCCATCATTGTGTCCAATCCAGTTTGTCCGAGTTTCTTGGTCATCCATCAAATCAGCTGCACCACAAGTCCATAACATCGATGAGTTGTGTAAGTACTATGAAGATACTTGGCTTAATGGAAGTTTTCCAATTGCTTCGTGGAATCACTATGCCACCAAGGGACCACGAACCAACAATCATGTGGAAGGATGGCACAAGAAGTTGAACATAGCTGCTGGAAGACACATGCTAATGTCTTTGAAATTGTTGAAGTATTTCAACAAGAGATTGTTGAAGTATTTGAAATTGTTGAAGTATTCTTCTAGATGTATTCCACTCTAGAGGAATACATCGAGCAAGTCAGCAAATGGATGGGATTTTTTTGAGTTGTGTTGACATTGTGTACCCCTGCATGGGCTGGCAGTTAACATAAATTTTGAATAAACTTTGAAAAAAACAATTATTAATTTTACTGCAAAAAAATTTATTAACCAAAAAGTTAGTATTATTAACAATACATACTCCATTTATTGTGGTAACGGTAAGTTGGTGGGGAGAGAGCTTTAGATCGTTGAGTCTGCTAATGCTGTGCGGGGGAACTATCGCTCTGAGTTCAGTTGTTGCCCTACCAGAGAGTTTTCCAATTGTTTCGTGGAGGCAGTTGGCACAAGAGGCAGTTGTCGCTGTGAGTTTCTTGGCCTACCAGAGTGCTTTACATCGTGGCTACAGCACTGCTAGCTGCGCGCGCCGCACAACGAGTAACGCGCAATAACGACCTATGAATAATTAATTAGTTCGACGAATCGGGAGTCGACGAAACGGGTGTAAATCTCTGCTGAAAAGTCTTATCGACAAGTAGGCGTGGTTTTTGTCGTGCCTCTGGCAGTCTGTCAAGGTAAGCTATCGCGCTGAAACTTGGTATGCAAGCAGTAGTTCCAGTGGTACTGCTGTGCTGCTAGCGATGTGTTTGTAGCTGCTTTATAATATGAAAATCTAGCCCATAGCAACGGCACCGCCTTATGAATATTAATTAGTACTGAGCACCCTTAACCGGTAGCCTCGTCCCCAGGCCCCGCCTCCCAAAGCTGAGGAGAGGGCCTGGTACACATTGTATGCGCATGCGTTAATTATGTCCAAATAAGGCATGATTTTCACCGAATCAGTTGAATTTGCCCAATCATGCCATTCAATTGATCATGCCATATTTGGACATAATTAACGCATGCGCGTACAATGTGTACCAGGCTCTATATCGAGAGCCTGGGGACGAGGCTACCTTAACCGGCGGCCGGCTTCGAAACGGGTCAGGTTGTGAATCGGGTCGTAACATATGCACTACACTGCTAATCGTTGAGTGGCATACTTTAAGCAAAATCAAGACAGTTGTTCTAGCTTTGATATCGCTCAAATATGATTGCACGAGTGTGTATTAGACAAAAAGCTTCCAACTTCCAGCTAAGGCTTTTTACTCATGCGAGAGGTGTGAGTGCTATGGGTGTGGTTCTTCGTGACGTCCTACAAATCCAGAGGAGGTTGGCCACGCGTCATCGATCATCATTTCTACGTATGCAATGCGTAGGCCGAGTTCATGAATAACTTAAATTAATAGACTTTTTGGAACCTTTTGGAACCTCATGAATTTATTCATATTATATGAATTTGCTGATTTGCTACTAGTTGGAGGCGCAGGACAGAGCGAAACTGTTTGCAAGCGTTCAAGAAGTTGTTAACCGACCAAAAGAAGGTCGTATTTCAGGAGGCTTGGCTCGGCTTGGCCGTTTTGGTTGCCACACTGTGAAACATTGGGAAGAAGCAGAAGATGGTCTACGGTGACCATGAGCGCCGAAGGAACGCTGTGAGCATTTGAAACAGCATTGGAGCTTGCCAACATTATTGTAGGACCGCTTATAACAGTCGTACAGCATACTGAGCACAGCCTACCGCCAGTCAAGACTACAGCATTCAATCACTGCTAGCAGCAGTTCTACATCACTCGTAGACAGCCTCGTGTACATTTGGTCTCCATTCGCACAGCACTGGCTGTAGCTGGACTGCCAGCAGCTCTGCTGCAGCATCGGTGGGCGGGGCTCTTTGCTATTTCAATGTCATGTGATCGTGCGTGTAAGTATGACGCGTGGCCAACCTCCTCTGCTACAAATCTTAGTGATGTAAAAGCATGGCGCTATTGTATTAGCTGCATGAAGACGCTCTGGTGGCTCATGTATCTTGTTAATCCTATTGTGGGTTGATCTTGATTCTACTTGCAATTCACAGAAATGCAAAAGAGAAGAGCATGTAGAAATTTTGTGTGTATATTAGCTACGTAACAATGTGAAATAGAAAAATGACTAAAAGCACCGTACTTATGTGCAAACAAGGTTACCACAACTTACAAATAACAGGAGGTGTTGTAGGTGTTGGAGTCGTAGTAGCAAATGGTACTAATGAAAAAAGTTTTAAAATTCACTGTCAAGCTCACAAATATTACTTACATTGTGATGATGTCGGTGTCGGCATCACTACACGAACCATAATATAATACACAATGCTGAAAGTTTGACCATTGTCTGCTCTACAAGTATAAGTAGCTGAAGAGGTAGCCTGGAGCATCCTGATACGTGATATATCTGTTAAAATTTCTGGTTGCCCATTATCAACAGTTAAGCTGATAGTAGTAGGAAGAGGACAAGAATCTGAGATTTCACAATTAATAGTGAAGTTCATTCCTTCATTAACAGTAATAATAACCACTTCATTATTGCTTCCTCCAAGCAGTGTTGGTGAACCTAGGTTATAAATAAATATTTCTCTAGTCATACATGTCAAGGAATATACATCTTAAACTCACATGGAGTAACAGTCAAAGTAAATGAAGCATTAGCAGAACCAATGGTATTTGTAGCAGTAACAGTGTATTCTCCTGTATCATTGAATGTGACCTTGGGAATGTATATTGAAGTTGCAGTCACATTCTCAGTATAGTCCATTTCATCTCTGGTCCAGGTGAAGTTTTCACCAACTTCGGGGTTTGCTTCTAGACTCAAGGTTCGTGAAAATGGCATTCCAAGCACTATGTCTTTGTTAGAAAAGCCAGCAGTGTACTTCGGTGAAACTAAATAAAAAATAAATTGGATAAGGAGATTAAGGGATCTGGATAAATGTACTGAGTAGTGTAGTACAATAGTTCTAGTAGTGTGAAATAGTATATGCTAAACAATTCTATGTGTGTTGGTAGTTCCACACAAGTGATTAAAGAGACATGGCCCTCTAGTAGCTCTATGCCGGCTCTATTCTGACTACAATTTCGTACTCAGTGCAAGCTCTGGACACCAGTTCAACACAGTTCAATTTGGCTTAATTGATAGCAGTTTTTGGTGACATTATGAGATCTGAAGTATGTATGATGCCAAATGGCGTCATTAGGGCTTGAATGTTAAGGTGGTGGGATCCAGTTCGCTATGAATATTAATTAGCCAACTTAATTAGCCAAGAACCAAACAATGTGTAAGACGGAATCCGCTAGACAAAATCAGGTATACAGCTACAACCATGCCTATCAGTTCATGAGCACAGCACTGTCACTCTCCTGCATGAGAGCAACAGTGACCCATAGAAAGGCACCGTCTTAAGAGAATATGAGCTACGTAGGGCTACAGATAAGGCAAGACACACATGAAGCTACAAGACAAGACACGGCACATGTATGATGCAGGAAGAATCACTAATGGCATACAACATTCACAATCATAGTTGCACTTTTTCTGTTCCTATGTTTCAGATGCATTAATTTTGTGCTGTTATGTTTATCGGCGAGCTCAGCCGGCTCGCCCTTGCAATCCGAATATATACAAATGCAATACACTCACATACTACTCCCAGTGTAAGACTTGCAATTACAGTATCGTCTGCAAGGACACATGTAAACACAGCGCCGTCATCTCTCCTCGTCACATTAGTAAAGGTAAAAGAAGTTAACGTCAATGTTTGCGCATCCACATTTACTAGACCAATCATGCCATTAACAAGAACAGAAATGCTAGAGCCTCCGGTTGGTCCTGTGCAGTTACCGATAAAATCATCTCCTTCTTTAACTGGGTTTGCTACAGGTGTAAGTAACCCTTGACCTGGAATAACAAGTCAGCATAATATTATTTTAGTAAGCCAGCATGTAACATGTTAATTTACTTACTATTTGTACACAAAGGCAACAATAGCGATGTAAACACAAACACGCCAAAATGACAAATGAACTCCATGACACGAACTAGACGGGCGTGGCTCGACAAGTTTATTGGTAATTAATTTTCTCCTCCTCGTGCCTGTGTAACGGAGATATGTGTTCCCCCTGATTTTCTGTTCCCCCGAACAGATATTTCCAGCCACGCCCTCGGAGATATGTGTTCCCCCTGATGAATTAAAACGCAGTGTTATCTGTTCCCAGCAAATTAGCACACACACGCGCGCGAATTGCTCGTCTCACTAACAATCTGGTATGCTATTTTATCAGGACAAGTGTAGTTCTCTTCCTCCATCGATATGGCCATTGCACTGAGGAATTGCAAGTATACACTAGTCTGAATAATAAATTTTATAGCCAGATGAGATCAATCTACACATGACTACTTGTCAACTCTGCAAATACGCAGTCAAGGGTGACGTCACTTGTCAGCCCATTTGCTACTGCTACTACTACTGCAAGAGACATTCTCTGAAACGAAATAAGATTTGCATTGTAGCTATGTTTATTTTAAAACTTTAACGGCATCACAAAGCTACCATTGAAAGCCAAAATGCTCTAGATCTCTATACTATAGTTTAGAGCAGTCATTCGCCGTGCAATCGAAGTCTCTCCTGTGTGTAGAGCTAGTACTCACGAATGAATACGCGCGCGAGCGAGCGGGAAACACATATCATCGGGAAACACATATCCGCGTGAGGGGGAACAGATATCACTGCTAGTTCATCAGGGGGATCCGGAACACATATCTCCGAGGGCGTGGCTGGAGATATCTGTTCGGGGGAACAGAAAATCAGGGGGAACACATATCTCCGTTACACCTGATCTAAAATTTATTACCCTCGTACCGGTGTAACGGAAATAACTTTTGTGTTCCCCCTGATTATCTGAACGTTCTCCAGCCATATACGCCCTAGTTGGGCGTGGCCCGACCTCTGCGTCTGCGGGAGGTCGGGTGTCACACGTATCACTTACAGCGCTTTGAATAGATCTTGCAACGCCACAGTCAAAGCGGAAGTAATACGTTGACCAATCAAACGCGGGTGGTCACGTGTGGGCCAGCATCAGAGAATTGAAGCGCGTGATTGATTGGTCAACGTAAGAAAACGTGTTACTTCCGCTTTGACTGTGGCGTTGCAAGATCTGTTCAAAGCGCTGTATTTGTTCTACTGCACGAATTCGTGCAGCTCCAATCAGATTGCAGTATTTCAAATATTTACAAGAAATGTTTACAACATTACATGTTTACAACAGCACACACCCATAATCATTGGTTTTAAAATTATATTCATAATTACAAATCATATTCATGATTTCACTGTGAAACAAGCCCTGGAACAACTTTTGCATACGTGTGACACCCGACCTCCCGCAGACGCAGAGGTCGGGCCACGCCCAACTATATACGCCCTCGGAGATTTGTGTTCCCCCTGATGAACTAGCAGTGATATCTGTTGCCCCTCACGCGGATATGTGTTTCCCCGATGATATCAGGGGCGTAACTACCATAGAGGCAGGGGAGGCACTTGCCTCCTCGATTTTAGGCAGGTGCTAAGTAAACAAACCTTTCAAAACAGGCGCACGGTCTCAGTAGAGTCCTAGCAGAAGCTGAGAAAAGCTCGCTCTAACTGTCAGAGTTCTATTTATTGCAATCTGTATAGCTATAGGGGGCCTACATAACACGCCCACCAGGGGGTACGACAAGCTAATTTAATATGACGTATTGCTGACATACGACACGCCCACTACAAAGGAATGTAATGTATGTAGCCTAGTTTAAACAGTTTGCCATCGCGCTATAGTACATGATATCGAGCTCAAGTGTGCATTGTTCACACTCCAGGTCAAGGCAAGTAATATTCCAGATCAATCTACTGAAAATAGCTGAAACAAGTTTTCTGCTGTTACAGTGATTGGACAACGTCTCAATTGCACTATGATCGATCTTGTGCATCTATTACCTGTAATAGTTTAGTAATGCGTGCAGAGCTATTTCAAGCAGTATAGATATCTCTAATCATAAAGATCTAATATGAGAGTGCGAAGTGAAATTATTGTCAGTAGCAATGATATGTTGGGATGACTGCGATGTATAGAATTATGTAAGATAGTAATGTCATGTAGTAGGCTGTTATGCCGTACAGACTGCAGATAGCTCATGTTTGTCATAAGCAGCTAGTGCTTCTTCCACAGAAACTCCAAACATGCCCGGCACTGATGATCACAGTAATCATTGCCTATCAAAAATATAGTCATAATTAATTCAGTTAAAGTTATAAAATTAATATAAAAATAATAAACATAACTATAATGCAAATCTTACTTCGTCAGAGTGCCAGAGAATGTCTCTTGCAGTAGTAGTTAAGCAAAATTAATGTACTGACAACTGACGTTACCCTTGACTGCGTATTTGCTCAGAGTTGACAAGTAGTATGTGTATAGATTTCATCTGGTTTATTTCGTTGGCTGCCTACACAGCAGCCTGCATCAGTGGCTGCTGTGGTTGACCTAGTTGCTGTTGACTGCTGACACCTGACGTGCATTCAGCTTGTGCACAGCCACTGATGTAGGGATCTATGGTCTGTTAGCAAGTCAATCGTGTTACCATTCCATGCTTGTTCCTTGTTAGTTTACATTGTGAACCAGTGGTAGATTTCACAACCCTACATCCTTTTGATTTCGATAGAAATATTTTTAATTTCTTGTTTGTGTCCTTTTTACTTTTTAGTGAAGTGCAGTTCAATATCATGAACGTACTGAGCCGTCTTTGTTTCCACCATTGATTTAGTTTTCCTGTTGTTGATGGCTTTTCCTTATTATTAACAATTTTAAACTTGTAGCTAAATAATTTATATTAAACTAGAGTTCTAATGAACACATACCCGTGCGCTGAGCTAGGAGCTAAACACGACTACTCCTGCATTACTGCAACACGCACGTTACGTAATGGCTCTGACGTACGTTACATGTTGAGTGAGGACATCGACATTGATATAGGAGGTTGGGTGACACACCCACAAAACCGTAAGTGCTCTTACAAGGACACGTAGCTTTAGATAGCCATGGATTAGCCGCTCGAACAAGGCTTGCCAGCACAGAAAACGTCTTCATAGGACTATAAATTCAGTGAAGAAGCTGCAGAGAGTGTTTTCGTGGAGATTTTCGAGCTGTGTAAGACGCAAACAGGCGTGTTTTTGACGACACCCACACACACACACACACACACACACACACACACACACAAAGACAAAGACAAAGACAAAGTTTACCCGCCACCCTCCTCAAGAGGAGTTCTACACCATGAATGTGGAAGTGATTCCACACCATGAATGTGCAGGTGGTGATGCGGACCCAGCAGTAAGGATGGAAACATACGTGCCAGGATTCCTGTGCACTAAGCAGGTTCTAGGGCCGGTGCTAGCATGATGGTATCTCCTGAAGCCTGGCCAGGCATCTTGCAGGAGCATCCAGCTGTGATCACAACAGGAGGCGTGAACATGTGCCCACATGGACCTCCTATTGTACATGACCACAGCCAGTGAACTTTGCCTCCCCAGTACAAGACCAGGTACCCGTTTTACAGATGGGTCAGCTGGTGGGCTGGAGTACATGTGATGGTTTTTTTTCCTCCTGCTCTGGGATTCGAACCAGTGTCCTCTGGGTTGTAAGCCCAAGACTCTACCAGTTGAACCACCAGGGCACCACACACACACACACACACACACACACACACACACACACACACACACACACACACACACACACACACACACACACACACACACACACACACACACACACACACACACACACACACACACACACACACACACACACACACACACACACACACAGACGGACACAAACGCATAACCATGGCGCATACTGCGCACGGGTAATTATTATGCTGTACATATCAGCTCGCCTACGCATACATGCATGCATGAAGTGCATTCGAGCCCCGCCCACACTAGTTTGTAGATCTGTACGGCGGTTATAATTATCTGGCAAGCGCAGAATGGTGATCCTATACGATCTTTCCGTTCTCCGAAGACTCCAGACAGATATGTGTTGATCTACGTGATCCATACGGCGCGGAGATACTCAAGGTAGTGCTTGGTCACGTGCGCTAACCACTGCTTGGTACATGGTCACGTGCGTATTGCGCAATCACAATAATGGCGTCTAACACCAGAGGAGGTTGGAAGCATTAAGGTGGCGGGTACCTTTTTAGTGCGCACAATAATACGCGCAGTATGCGCAGTATGAATATCATTACTACATGGCAACCATGGCGCCCGCGCAACAGGCTACATTGTAGAATGACTTGGTAATTATATTCATAACAGCCAGCTGTTTTGCCAAGGAAAACAACTGAAGTATCGAAACTTCTCGCCAAATTTAAGCAGAATCGTAGCATCTTATAATGGCTAACCTGGACGAGTGTGTAGCTAAGCACATTTTCTAGGTCGTGTCGGATGGTTTTGTGGAAATTCGTTCTTAAAATTTAGGTAGCTCTGGCTTTGTGTAGCCCACTGGCGTATTCTCGACGATATAAGCTCATAAATCAGATGAAAGAAATAATTTTCGGAAAAGCATCCGACACGACCTAGAAAATTGTAATAGCTTACTATTGGGCTGCTGATCGTGGTCCTGCTAGCCGCTCACGTTCACAAATTTGGTGAGAAAAATTGCTACCACGTTCGTGTAAGCCGTGCACTTCGTGCTCTACAGATTTTGCCGAGAGTTGTTTTATATGCTAGGACGCATAGTATGATGCTTCGCAGCGAGTTTTGCACTGCTTGGATCTTTCAGTCGGACGTTCTGAGCCTTCTAAAAATCTCATTAATATTCATAGCGAACGGGTGCCCGCCACCTTAATATTCAGTCATGTGACTTGTGGTTTGTAAATTATCTCCAAATCAAAATGTATGGCGAATCTTAGTTATCCATTTTACGCTATTCTCTGGACAGAATTTAACGAATTTAGTATGAATCGAAAGCTCTTGCACAGTAGATTACAAATATGCGATCTACCCGATCCAACCCAGGGGTTCCTGAGCTGCTATGGGCGAGAAAGTAGTGACGATTCTCAACTGTGGAAAACGCTACAGTTATTGTTCGTGCAAGCAATCAGCTTATTGACAAACCTACTACAGACGTCCTGAAGCAAAATCTTGGCGTTTAAAACGGCGAGCGAAGAGACAGCTCCATTGTTATCTGCAAAACCCAGTATACAGCTGACGAGACCTGGTCAGAGCTAGAACTAAGAAAGTTGCTTAAATTTAAGCTGTTTCACAGAAGAAAGATTCCTGAATCCAGCACAAGTGTGCTGTATACTGGAGTTGTGCTACTTCTTCCTAGATTTCACGACATACAAACTTTACAAAGCACAGAAACTGGTGTGCAGTGCTCTATACAAATAGCTAAACCAATATTCTAAGATCATATCTTTAAGTAAGACCAGTAATCAAGCTCTACGCAATACCATTTTAGAAAGAATCCACGAATGAGTTCTAGTGCTGTATGCTAGCGCCATTGAGCCACGCCTCACGATGGAACGTTAGTTATGCTCATTCGAAATCACGTGCGCATAATAACAGCCTACAATCACGTGCGCATACTAATACTTCCAACCTCCTCTGGTCTAACACCATTGATTGTATGTAGCCGCCATCTTGTTTTTCGTTCAACCCTACATAGGGAGGCACTACCATAGATATTTATGTCTAAAATATCTATGGCACTACCGTGCCTCCCTAATAGAGAGTCGGCCTCCAAAGAATGTCAAAGGGGTGTAACCTCAGTAAGCGAAATTTAAGTGAAAATGGGCGTAATATCGATGTTTCAATCGTTTCTGAACGAGGTGAGTGTTCACACTGAAGTCATCTATACACCAGACTGACTCTGCATTATGTTAGTGTATGAATTATCTTTGCCGCTAGGCATTAATATGTAGGGAGGACTGCGATTTAATTATGACGTGAGTCCACAGCAGTAGCTAGTGTAGTGGAACCGTAGGTCCATCTGGCATCAATTCCATGCATTAATTACAGTATCAGGACTGCAAGAGCAAGAAGTAACTAGATTGTTTACAAAATATATACTTCATCACTCTGAGATCTTTGAACACTGCATGAGATCATTACAAATTTGCAGCAATTAGAATGACTGCCAGTCCAACAACGACAAAACAATAAAAAGATGCCAGTCTGCACCATGCATTTGCTAGAAATATGCAAGGACAAGAGTTCATTACCTAAGAGTATGTAACCGTCAATATACCTCTTTGGACAGCGTTATTGGACATTTTCTGCATCACAAGTTTACCTATACACAGTGATGATTATCATTACTGTGGGCAACACTGACTCAGACTGTCAGGAGCCGTGCACGATCACTTGACAATAACACTTGTTTGTCGCTGCGCTATGCACGGCCTCTATATGTTGTTGAGTTGTACCTCATTGTTCAGCATGCATTACTTAAGCTACTTGCATGATCACATTGTCACTCTATTTTGCCGTCATATTGTCATTGTCTTGCTGCTGCTGAATAAGATATATTTTATCACGGCTACTGCTACAATTACTACTGTTGTGAATATCATTACACAACTGTGAATAATTATCATTAGCATAGCAGCCATAATGCTTTCTGCTGTATAAAGTTGTGATGTAGAAAATCGTCCAAAGGGTATATTGACGGTTGCATGCATACTCTTAGGTAATGAACTCTTGGCAAAGATGATAAATTTCTGGCTACTCAGCACATTTGTGCATGTAATTAGTGCATTTACTGACTCTTCGCTCTTTGAAAATTAATGCACATACATGGGTACTATGAGAAAATTAAACTTCAATTTTAATGAGTGCATGACTGTCAGCTGTGGCTATAATTATTCATAAGACAAATTATTGTGTACTCTAAATACAATGCAGCCATGAACTATGGTATGCATTTAAATTCTTTGACAATAAATATCTGTACTGTAACTACTTCTTTATGTGTTGACTACATCATACACACGGTCTGCTTTCACAGTCCCATATGCAGCATTGTCCTCCATTGCTATAGACTGATTGCTCTGCTTGGGAGCTGATACTGAGGAATAGGCAGCATTGTCCTTTAGTTCAATAGACTGAGGAACACCTCCTCCCAGTACTCCATAACACTCATTCTCTACTGACTGGATTTTATAAGGTTCACCTATCATAATGTAAACAATAAAAGAAGGAATTGTTACATAACTTGCTAATAAACATACACAAGTTTGTTGTTCTTTCCAAACATTAAGTTATTGTGTTTTCATTAGAATGTTTTCATACTCTCTACTACAAACACATACTATGAGCAATGATGCAGCCACTGAGTGTATTTAAAACCTATTGCAACTTTTACTTCAACTAAGTTAGTTACCATACTAAGTCACACATTATACTATACACATTATTTTATATATTGAGAGCAATAACTAGTAGCTATAAAAATTAATATTCCTAGCACTTTTCACCTTTCTTCTTGCATAATAAGAAGCTCAAAGTCCCTACTAACACTAATAACATCAAGATGACTGCTATCAGAACAAATATAGTACCAACAACAACACCAGTTGAGAGACAGGTCATCACTGAATGAGAGATTGCAGTGAACACAGTGTTATCATGGAATATTCATACTTGGTGGTTCAGTTGCGATCGTAGAGGATGGTTGTGCAACAGAGCTACTAGTAGCAGTAGAAAAAACAGGTGTTGATGATGGTACAATCACTACAGTGGGAAATTGACAAATGCCAACGTTAACATTTTCTCAGAAGCATGCACGCACACCTTCAAGTCCAGGCATATTTGCAGGAGGGAAGAGATCAGACTCTGAAGCACTTCTACCAAATGGATTACTAGCACTGACTGTAAACCGATGTCGTCCTGATTGAGTGAAGGGAACAGCAATCATGTAGTTCATTGGACCTGATGGGACACCAATCTGTGTGTCTAATAGTTTTACAACACTGTTTTGTTCATTCATCACAGATACAGTGAAATACAGTGAAGTATGTCCAGCAAACACTCTCACTGTCGCTATGAATAGTTGTATACCAACAGTAACATCAGTGATCATTGGTACTGATGGAACACCTGAGAACACACACACAGAATGTGAAGTGATCATACAGTCTCGCTGACTCACCTGATGTA
The DNA here is from genome assembly GCA_964017065.1 of Haliclona indistincta. Taxonomy (NCBI): domain Eukaryota; kingdom Metazoa; phylum Porifera; class Demospongiae; order Haplosclerida; family Chalinidae; genus Haliclona; species Haliclona indistincta. Next base: position 7,717,927 of record OZ024785.1, read on the forward strand.
GCCAATATGTAGTTGGTGGTTTGTCGTTCACTATTACCAAGCTCATTGGTAGCAGTGATAGTACAGGAGTAGGTCATTCCAGCAGTCACATTCTCTGGTCCAGTTGGTATCACAGCCATACCATCACCACACGTGTTAGCACTACAGCTCATGTCACTGGCTAGTCCATTATCACTACCCTCCTCCTCATCACTGCGACACGACACTGCCACACTAGTGAGAGGTGCTCCACCTGTGTGCTTGAAGCTCCAGGTTACCACGAGCTTTCCATTAGTGTTCACAAAATTGGTGGCAGAGAATTCAGGATCTGTAATAGCAAGTTAAGTTACAACTGATGTAAGCATCATTCTTACCTCCTGTCATTGTCATGAAGGCTACTGTATTACTGGGTTGACTATAACCTTGCTCCATACAGGACATGTCAAGCTGTGGAGATACAGCTCTGACACTGGCAGTGTAGTTGGTGTTGGGTTTCAGTCCAGTCACAATGAAGGTGTTGGTGTAGGATGGATCAGTAGTGATGGCATTGAATGATCTAGTAACATTAATGAATGGTGGACTCATTAATACAAGCTCCACTAGAAATGCATTGAATGCTGGTACTCCACTAGTGAGTGGGTTCTGCCACCGAAGTACAATAGAGGTAGAACTATCATCAGTCAAATAGATGACAGCAAGGTTTCTAGGAGCAGTTGGTAAACCTGAATAATGAATAGTTTATGAGATACTAGTGTTGTGTATCAATAAACTCACTCAGTACTCGTAGTTCTACTGTTCGATTGATTTGGTTGATAGTTCCACTAACATTGTTACTGAGAGTGTTAGTATAGTTACCAGTATCAGCAGCACTAACACTAGTGATGGTTAGTTCTATACTAGTATTGTCTCCTCTCGATGAGCCTCCTATCAACTCCCATGATGAACTAGGATCAGGATTACCAGTGATGCTAGTAAATGCTACCAGAGTGACATTGACTCCTACTGGAATGCAGTACTGAGCCATAGAACCAGCAGTAGCTTCAACACCATCTATGGTCGATATGATGAATAGCATTTTAGTATAAAATCAACTCACGTTGCACATCTAATATGAAGTAACCAGAGGAACTGCCCGCTTCAGTGGTGGCTGTCATAGAGTAGTTACCATTCTGACTTCGCATCACTGAACTGAACACAATATGAGGGTAGTCAGACACATTGGGGTTGATACTAGTAGCTGCATCGATAGATGTGTCATTGAGTAACCACTGATACGTTAGTGTAGCACGTTGACTATTCTGAGATGGATCAGGAGGGTAGCCTAGTGACTGTGATATGTTGAAGGAGAATGCACTGTTCTCCACAACTGTCATTACTGCAGACTCTCTCCTCAGTACTGGAGGCTCTGTAGTGATGGTACATAAAAGAAACTGTGTTACAATGTACTATCAACTAACCAATAAATCTTGGTATGAAGAACGCGCTTTCTTCACCACTTACAACAAATCCATTAGTACATTGTAACACCATCATATCAAGGTCGCTTCGAGTGAACGACAAGATAGTGAGGTTATTATTTCTTGTAACATTTTCAAGAACAAAGTTGGAACCAGTGAAATCGATAGGCTGTGGTGTCATACCGATCAATCCCATTCGCCACGCAGTGACGACTGGAGTACCTTGAAACGTTACGTCACAGAACACACTGACATTGGTAGCGTTCTCCACTGCTGGTAAGTCGACAGTTCCTCCATTTGTTGTCACAGGCGGGTCAGTGACAAGACTACTAGCGTATATTCCAAGCTGCAAGAAGAGAACACTTCGAAAGAGAGATGCACACTTCATGACTATCCGAACTAAGGTACGAGCGTGAGCGAGTGTGAGGGGTAATAAATTTAGATCAGGCAAGAGGAGGTGGAAAAATGCGATAAACAATCTAGTCTCACTTCGACATGGTTCGTGTCATGGAGTTCTCTTGTCGCTTTGGCGTATTTGTGTTTGTATCGCTATTGCTGCCTTGGTGTACAACTATAGTAAGCAAATTAATATGTTACAACTTACACGCTGGCTGACTATATTTGCTGACTTGTGACTTTACAGCAGCATACAGAAAGGAAGTACAATAGACCAAAAAATTAAGGCGAGTTGACTGCTGATGGACTCTACAGTTAATATGCAGAGCCAGAACAACAACAAAAACAACCAAATGCACAAGAAATAAAACATAAATTAAACAACATGCTAATTATTTTTAATTAATCTACACTGAACACAAATAAACTAAAAATATAAAGACCAGAGGAATGGCATGTGTTACAAGGGCAGACAAGGTGATAAGTATGTGGGTTAAAGTGTGAATCGAAAAAAGACCATAAAATGAACCAACCTTACAGTGAACAGTATGATAAGAATCTGATAAGTTAACAACAGAACTAATAGCATTATAAATTAGAACAATAATTATGATTAAAATTAAAATGTCTACAGATTGAAGTTCTACTATAATCTTAAGCTTCGTACCAGAAGACCTAGTACGGCCTGAAGAGAACTGAACATAGTCATAGATGTTAAAATTGTCTTCGTTATTGTTTTGCAGGAAACATTATGTCTCTCAGGTCAAACCAGTGAAAGAGTGGTAGAATATTCAGTTGACGCAGTCTTGATTTATAGTCAATAACATAGTCATTCAAAATATACTTTGTTGCCCTTATCTGAACTCTTTCAAGGTTAAGAATATCCCTAACGTGAAGGGGTTTCCATATCTGTGTACAATAGGAGAAATGTGAGCGGACTGTTGAGATGTATAAGCGTTTCTTTAGCATGACTGAAGATGAAGCAGGAAGTACTCTCTTGATTAGGTGAAGAGAAAAATAAGCATTCTTACAGATTTTACTGTAATGACAGCTCCAAGACAAGTCGGTTGTAACAACAATACCTAACTCCTTCTGTTGACCAACAGTGGCAATAACCGGACACAGAGTACATTCCAGATTCTACAGCTCTTTAAACTTACTTGAAAATGAAAAACACAAATGAGCACATTATTTTACGACAGTTAAGTTTTGAGCTTCCAGGCTTTGCACCACTCATTTTATTCCAGGTCAATTAAGAGTTACTTACACCATCTCTGCTTACACCAGTAGCAAACCCAGTTAAAGAAGGAGATGATTTTATGGGTAACTGCACAAGAGACTCTAGAATTTCTGTTCTTGTCAATGGTGTGGTTGACCTAGTAACTGTGGATGGCTCCATATGCAATCATTGATGTTAACTTGTTTTACTTTTCCTATTGTGACGAGGAGAGATAACGGATAACAGCGCTGTGTTTTTATTTCTCCTTCCAAACAATAGTGTAATTGCAAGTCTCACGAGTGTGAGTGTATTATATTTGTATTTACTAGACGGATTGCAAGGGCAATGTGGGACAAGCCTGAGCAGCACAAATGATGCATGTGAAACATAGGAACAGAAAAAGTGCAACTATGATTGGGAATGTTCTATGCCATAAGTGACTCTTATCATGCATGTGACGAGTCTTGTCTTGCAGCTTCATGTGTGTCTTGCCTTATCTGCAGCTTGAGCTGATGTTCAAAGGTGACTGTCAGAATATGCTGGCTATAGAAGAAAAAACTTTTTACTAAAGTCTTGTCTGCTACTACTACTACTAATCCTATCTATTTCTGCATAGCAGGTCTCATTGCATTGTAAATAGTTCAGGAGCACTGGTTGCATTGCAGCAACCTAGATGCTGAGTTGTCTGGTGAAGTTAACCTTTTACGAAGTCAGTATTAGACAAACTAAAAAAATTGTTGTACAAAATCCAAATAGTGCACTCTAATACTAACATTGAACAAGGGAACGAAATGATAGATGTACAGATCGATGGGTTCACTCAATAATGACTATACATGTACTTGAAAGTATTATAACTGCAAAATTCATGATCATTACTTCATCATGCAGGATGCATATGCATCATTGGACTTCAGCTCAATATTTTGTTGTTGCTCAGTTGTTACCACAGTTTCATACTGTTTATCTTGAGTTAATGATGGTGCTGTAAATAAATAGTAACAAAATATTAATAATAATAAATAGCAACTAACCATTGTTGGGGAGTTTACTTGTCCTTTTATTATATAACTTGTATAACAACATAAAAATCAGAGCAAACTGAATAGCAATGATGATCACACATATTACCAGTGCAGAACCAAGCCCGACAGTCTGTGCAATTGTTGTTCTGCTAGAAACTGTATTACAAGTAACAAGGTATAAAATTAATATTATGTAAAGTATCCAGTTTATAGTAGTTGTGGTTGAGTGACTGGCATAGTTTGTGCTTCATGATAAGATGTTAGTAAACATTTAAAGTGCAATAGACTGCATCAGTGCTATAGTAAGTTGGTCACACATCACTTACTTTAGCATAATGCAAAGCTAGGCCTGTAATACACTTCACATGGAAGCATTAAGAAAATGTGGTGTCTTTATAAATCACCTTGAATTCCACTCCTTTCAACAGGAGGGTAGATGGATGACTCTCTGTTAGTACCAAACAGATTCTTAGACCTAACAGTAAAGCGATACACACCAGGAGGTAGAGGTAGCTCAACTGAGTAGATCATTAAATGATTCATTGGAGAAGTAATAGTTTGTGATATTGAAGTAGTGATATCAGCTGAGTTTATGGCAGAAGCAGTGATCCTGAGTAGTGAAGGATGACCAGCATACAACTGTACTTTCAGTTTGGCAGTTAGTGATGCTCTCACTTCAACACTGAGAATCCTCGGCAATGATGGTGTACCTATAGTTATGCTATACATCTTTGACTATTATATGTTTACATAAGCAAGACACGCACAGCATCCTTAAAAGCATAATGATTGATAAACATGCAGTTGTGTTCACAAACCTGATTTTGAAAATATAGAATTAGTGTCTTGTTGCATGCTACTAAGCTCATTAGTAGCAGTGATAGTACAGGAGTAGTTCATTCCAGCAGTCACATTCTCTGGTCCAGTTGGTATCACAGCCATACCATCACCACACATGTTAGCACTACAGCTCATGTCACTGGCTAGTCCACTACCACTACCCTCCTCCTCACTGCGACATGTCACTGCCACACTAGTGAGAGGTGCTCCACCTGTGAAACTCCAGGTAACCACCAGCTTTCCATTAGTGTTAGCAAGATTAGTGATAGCAGAGAATCCAGGATCTAGAGAATTGAATAGTTGCTTGTCACTGTCATGAAGGCTATATACTGTATAAATAATTATTACTGGGTTAACTATGAGCAACACTTTATACCATACAGGCTGGACATGTAGTTGGTGGCAGTGTATAGTTGCATGGTGTTGGGTTTCAGTTCAGCTACAATGAAGGTGTTAGTTTAGGATGGGCCTTCTAAACTAACCGTTTCCCAGTCTCTCCAAAAGAGGGCTTGGTATACAGCACTGTCTGTACATGCTCCAGTTTTCTGGGTAGTTGGATATTAAATGCACCAATGCAGAACAACGTGTAAGAAAAAGAAGGATCTGTTCTTTAGAAATTCCCGCAACCTTGCACAACATGCATACATAACCTTGGAACGCATAAACAATTTGGACAATCATGCACGCATGCGTAGAAAGTTACATTTCGTGCACAGATCTTTTTATTTCAAACTTCTCTACATCAGCAGACAGCAGTAACCTTTTGTTTGTACTCCTTTGCTTATAAGTGATGTTATCTTATGCGGTTGCCGCTATTTTTTAACTAATAGCTTTATTTTACTACTAGTCATTAACTCACATTGCACATTGATGGTGACTGTCCTGTGTCTGGTGACAATGTAGCGTGGAGCACTTCCAGATCCAATAGAATGCTCTAGTGTGCAATTGTATACACCAGACTGACTCCGCATTATGTTAGTGTATGAATATATCACATTGTCAGTTGAAGTAGCTAGTGTAGTGGAACCAAAGGTCCATCTGGCATCAATACCACTAATAGAAGTATCAGGACTGTGAGAGCAGGATAGAGAATCACTGGTTCCTATCAATACATTGATTGTGCCGTTGGGATTAAGTATCGGGTCACCAAATACTAAATGACATCAGACACAAAATATCAAAAGAGACAGGCAAAACTTACCTAACTCACTAAAACGAATGTCTTCTTGATTCGCACTTGTAGTACAGCCAATAATAGTATCTGCAGTATTACTCAATACATCTCGAGGAACAGGTATCATCAGTGTATACTGTGTCTCACTCCCACTAGGTGGTAGTATTGTTACACCAGAGGTTGAGTTAGTGAGTGGTACTGAACTAATGCCTGAGCCAGCAACCACTATGGTAAAAGTGTTCTCTTCACATCGGAGGCAGGTAGAAATGTCATAGATAATAGCATGGCTCTGATCAAACCCACCTCCGGGAAAATCAAAGTTCTGCTGACACTGGCAATCACCTTTACGTGGTTTCAAAGAAAAGAAGTACATGTAGCACAGCAGTAAGAACCATAGTATTATGCACCTTGATGAACTATTATGGCAACGACCAGAACGAAATAGTAGGGTCTACTCGCAGCCATGTTGCACCCTTAAATAGTCTTGCAAGCTGATAAGGCACATTGAGACTGGAAGCGGAGTCTATGGCGCATGGCGTAATCGATCGAAGCCCCTCCCACTTCCAGCACAGCCATAAAAATAATTATAGTTGTCACAGTTTCCTCTGACGTTGTACTGGTTGTAGTGAGCAAATTCTGACTGAAGTAACAAACTCTAGTACGGACCAATTGTAGACAGAGTACTATATTATTGTACATGTTAGGCTGTATGTATGAGTGCCCTTTCAATGCACATGCTCAAGAAACAATTAAACTATTCCTTACACATTGTAGCTCTTGTTGAAAATTACTATCAAAATCAATTAATTTTTCCTAAACATCACAAGCACAATACGTGTTATTACACATGTATAATACTGTCATGTTATATTGATGCAGTATCTAATAGTACTGCTTACTGTTTGTACAAACTATTTCACTACTCTATCGAGATCCTTTAACACTGTATGAGATCATCATTAATTTGCAGCAGTCCAATAACAACAAAAAAGACACGTTCCTCTTTCATTATGCACTCCTGGTCTGCACAAAGCATTTGCGAGAAACACTGAAGAATGATAGATTTCTGGCTACCCCAGCGAGAATGATTAATTGGTGCATTTGTAGTTTATTTGTTCTTGAAGATTATAATCAAGACAATTTTAATTGATGCATGTGTACATGGACGCTATGAAAAATTAAAATTATTATACTGTGTACTATATGAGCTGTGTACTTAAAAAAATAATTGTGTATTGTACGTGGTGACTCTCAAATACAATGCAGCCCTCATTCCATTGAATTGTGGTATGCATTTGAGATTTCTCAATGTTATTTCTTTGACAATAAATATCTGTACTGTAACTACTTCAGAACTTATGTGTTGACTGGAACATCAGTCTGCTTTCACTGTCTCATAAGCAGCACTGTCCTCCATTGCTATAAACTGATTGCTCTGCTTGGGAGCTGATACTGAGGAATAGGCAGCATTGTCCTTCAGTTCAATAGACTGAGGAACACCTCCTCCCAGTACTCCATAACACTCATTCTCTACTGACTGGATTTTATCAGGTTCACCTAATTATAGTGTAAAGTTAAGATTATCATCATATGTGATTGTAAAAGATATCGTGAAAAGAAATTGATACATAACTTGCTAATAAACATACAGTAACACAAGTTTGTTGTTCTTCTCAAACATGATGTTATTGTGTTTTTATTGGAATGTTTTCATACTCTCTACTACAAACGCGTACTATGCTCAATGATGCAGCAACTGAGTGTATTTAACAGCTATTGCACAATTTACTTATACTAAGTTAGTTACCATACTAAGACATGCATTATGCTATACGCATGCACTGTCAGCTATAAAAAAAAATTTTCATTCACCTTTTTTCTTGTACAATAAGAAGCTCAAGATCACTACTACTATTAATAACATCAAGATGACTGCTATCAGAGCTACTATAATACCGACAATCAAACCAGTTGAGAGACCGGCCATCACTGAATGAGAGATTGCAGTGAACACAGTGTTATCATAATCATGGTACTATCACCTGGCGGTTCAGTTGTGACCGTAGAAGATGGTTGTGCAACAAAGCTACTAGTAGCAGTAGGTGTTGATGATGGTACAATCACTATAGTGGGAAATCAACACATACTAACATTTCCCTATTTCAGTAACAGCCATCATCAGCTGTACCTTCAAGTCCAGGCAAATTTGCAGAAGGGAAGAGATCAGACTCCGAAGCACTTCTACCAAATGGATTACTAGCGCTGACTGTAAACCGATGTCTTCCTGATTGAGTGAAGGGAACAGTAATTGTGTAGTTCATTGGACCTGATGGGATACCAGTCAGTTTGTCTAACAGTTGTACAACATTGTTTTGTTCATTCATCACAGATACAGTGAAATACAGTGAAGTATGGCCAGGAGACACTTTCACAATCACTGTGAATAGATGAAACCACCTAACAACATAAGTGATCATTGGTACTGATGGAACACCTGAGAACAAGAATGTGAAGTGATCATACAGTCTCACTGACTCACCTGATGTAGCCAATATGTAGTTGGTGGTTTGTTGTTCACTATTACCAAACTCATTGGTAGCATTGACAGTACAGGAGTAGTTCATTCCAGCAGTCACATTCTCTGGTCCTGATGGTATCACAGCCATACCATCACCACACATGTTACCACTACAGCTCATGTCACTGGCTAGTCGACTACCATTACCCTCCTCCTCACTGCGACATGTCACTGCCACACTAGTGAGAGGTGATCCACCTGTGTGCTTGAAGCTCCAGGTTACCATCAGCTTTCCATCGGTGTTCACAAGATTAGTGGCAGAGAATTCAGGATCTAAACAATGATAAAACATTACCTTCAAACTCTAGTAACTCTCTCTCACCTCCTGCCCTTGTCATGACGGCTACTGTATTACTGGGTTGACTATGAGCGACACCTTGCTCCATACAGGACATGTCAAGCTGTGGAGATACAGCTCTGATACTGGCAGTGTAGTTGGTGTTGGGTTTCAGTCCAGTCACAGTGAAGGTGTAGTTAAAATCTGGGTCACTACCCATGGAATTGTATGTTTTATTATTGTTAATGAATGGTGGGCTCATTGATACAAGCTCCACTAGAAATGCATTGAATGCTGGTACTCCGCTTGTGAGTGGGTTCTGCCAGCGAAAAATAAAAGATGTAGAACTATCATCAGTCAAATTGATGACAGCAAGGTTTCTAGGAGCAGTGGGTAAACCTGAATAATGAATAGTTTATGAGATACTAGTGTTGTGTATCAATGAACTCACTCAGTACTTGTAGTTCTACTCTTCGATTGATCTGGTTGATAGTTCCACTAACATTGTTACTGAGAGTGTTAGTATAGTTACCAGTATCAGCATCACTAACACTAGTGATGGTTAGTTCTCTACTAGTAGTGTCTCCTCTCGATGAGCCCCCTATCAACTCCCATGATGAACTAGGATCAGGATTACCAGTGATGTTAGTAAGTGCTACCAGAGTGACATTGCCTCCTACTGGAATACAGTACTGAGCCATAGAACCAGCAGTAGCTTCAACACCATCTATGGTCGATATGTTCATGAATAGCATTAATTTATTAAATAACTCAACTCACGTTGCACATCTAATATGAAGTAACCAGTGGAACTGCCTGCTTCATTGGTGGCTGTCATAGAGTAGTTACCAGAATGATCTCTGATCACTGAACTAAACACAATCTGAGGGTAGGCAGACACATTGGGGTTGATACTGGTAGATGTATTGATAAATGTGTCATTGAGAGACCACTGATACGTTAGTGTAGCACGTTGACTGTTCTGTGATGGATCAGGAGGGTAGCCCAGAGACTGTGATATGTTGAAGGAGAATGCACTGTTCTCCACAACTGTCATTACTGCAGACTCTCTCCTCAGTACTGGAGGCTCTGCAGTTGATGGTATATAAAAGAAGCTGTGTTACAATATGCTATCAACTAACCAATAAATCTTGGTATGAAGAACGCGCTTTCTTCATTGGCACCAGAAAATAGATTAGCACATTGCAACACCATCATATCAAGGTTGCTTCGAGTGAACGACAAGATGGTGAGATTAGTACGTCTCGCAACATTTTCAAGAACAAAGTTGGAAGTTTGTGGATCACTGAAATCGATTGGCTGTGGAGTCATACCAATCAATCCCATTCGCCAGGCAGTATCGACTGGAGTTCCTTGAAACGATACTGCACAGAACACACTGACATTGGTAGCGTTCTCCACTGCTGGTAAGTCGACAGTTCCTCCATTTGTTGTCACAGGCGGGTCAGTGACAAGACTACTAGCGTATATTCCAAGCTGAAAGAAGAGAACACTTCGAAGGAGAGATGCACACTTCATGACGTACGGTGGCGCTTCATCGGAAACAGCAAGAAAAATTTATAATGATATTCACGGTTTATTCATGGATGGATATCGATCGTCAACCGGCTATGCCCGTAATACAAATTTTGCGGCGCGCGCTCACCATCATGGCGGCTAATGAGGACAGTTTTTAGGTACCCAATGCTCCGCTGTTCCTTGACGCAGGCTGCTGTTGCTAGCTGGATTGAGTCCCTTTAGACATCGGGCCATAGACATTTGCATTAATTTTAACGAAGTAAGCTATATCTTCCGTGTAATAGCTGCTTATCGAGGCGTGAGTGGCAGTAATATTCAAGAAACCAGGATTTATTTCGGGTAAAACGATGCAAGTGCTGAAGCACAAGAATTCAAGTGTTCCAGTAGTATTTATTCTCATCTGTCTCTGAGGGAATCTGAAGTACGAGCGCTTGTATAGGAAGTCTATGAAAGTCGCCGGGACTGCTTGCTTGACGACGGAAAATCAAGATGGCGACCGTGACTCTCAGGGAGCCGTTGCAGATCTTCGCTGTTTTAGCGTTTCTTGAGATTCCAGACATCTAGGATTTATCAGACGATTGTTCTGAGCAAGAAAACACCTTTGGCGAAGCTGGCAGATGTTTCTAAAGTGGTAAAAGAAATCGCCGCCCACGCGAATGTGCTGTTGACAACTGGACATTGGTCATTGTAAAAAGCTAGAAGCCTCTGTGATTGTGATATCAACATCAACATCAACATCAACATGCAAGCCTGGGTACAAGGCTACGGACTAGCCATGATGATCATCATCAGTACAGTGTAGTGTTCCACTGAGTTGTTAGTGTTAGTCTCTTCATCCATCACAGTGCTAAGAAATATCATGTTGTCATACTCTCAACCTCTCTAACTAATTTAAACCATTTCATTAAATAAAAATAAACTAAAAAGTGTAGGAATGACGCTTGCAAAAGTAATGGAACAAGATGGGATGATGCTTGCAAAAGTAAAGGAACAAGATGGGATGATGCTTGCAAAAGTAAATGAACAAGATGGGATGATGCTTGCAAAAGTAAAGGAACAAGATGGGATGATGCTTGCAAAAGTGAAGGAACAAGATAGGATGATGCTTGCAAATGTAAAACTCCCAAGTATCCCTACATCAGCGGCTTGCTGCGACGACATGCATGCAACTGACAAATGCGGAATCCTCTTCCTATACCTTTTACAACCGTCGATTACTTAATCAGACTGCGTCCTCCAAACACAGTTACCTCTAGTTATTTACAACTGTCAACTACTTCATCGGACTGCGTCCTACTAAACACAGATACCTCTAGTTATTTACAACCATCAATTACTTCATCGGACTGCGTCCTCTTTCAAGCCGCTGATGTAGGGATACTTGGGACTTTTACATTTGCAAGTATCATCCCGTCTTGTTTCTTTACTTTAGCAAGCGTCATCCCTACACTTTTTAGTTTTTTATTAAACTTTTTTACTTTACTTGTTCCTGTTATTGTTCCCGTTTTTCCCACCTGTACTAGTAATGGATCTGAACAAAAAGGGAGCCTTTCGTCTTGCAGGTATAATTTTAATTATATTATTATGTAGTTATTCATTTATGTCGAATAAATAAATTAATATGCATGTTCTTACATGCAATATAGTGAGTGATTTGTCTGTGCCTCCATGTACTACTGAGCATGACACAGTAAATGCTAGTTATGCCTCGGTGGGCGGAGCCACGAGGCATACAGTAGTCGTGTTGTGTGTGTGTGTGTGTGTGTGTCACTCTGTCCGTTGCCGGCATAGCGCATCGCACGCTAAAAACTAAGCGCTGATATCAGCAACACAGGTAGAAATCGCTATTTGCTCGGAACTGTATTGATAAATTGTTGGTTCTAAAGCTCCATTCGTGAGTTATGGCGTGAGATGCTTACCTCAATGGCTGTTCCCGGCTATCTGGACTCTTCTAAAGACAAAACAGTTTACAGCTGACTGCCTTACAGCTAGTGAGTTCGTTTGTACAACAAAACAGCTTGGTAGGTCCAGCGAAATTCTCTCGAAGGCCTACAGCTCGAGCTTGAGCTCGCCGGCTTGAGCTACAGTAGTTGCTGATGATCAGAGTTCTCCGTAGACAAAACTATCCACAGTTGACTGCCTAGAAGCTGATAAGTCACAGGATAGCAGCGTATTTCTAAAGAAATTGTGTAAGCAAGGCTTTTAGCAAGCTATGGACGCTATCTCGCTCGTGTATGTGTTGAACTTTATAGACACGCCCAGTTGAATTAGTGGTCAGCACTGATTGGCTTCTGATTGCATAACTATTATACTGCATTGTGATTGCTGTACAGAAAGGTATACTGCGGTTTTAATAAATCTTGCAAAATGTGTTGTGCACGAAACGTCCTTTGCACATGCGCAATAGCTAGTTAAGTAACTTTTTAGTATTATTTCTAGCTATTGCGCATGTGCAAAGGACGTTTCGTGCACAATACATTTTGCAAGATTTATTAAAACCGCAGTAACAGCTGCAGTTTGTTGCAGTGTACATGTATGTGACATGGTTATTATGCCTCGGTGGGCGGAGCCACGGGGCATACGGTAGTCGGTTTGTGTATGTGTGTATCTGTCTGTCTGTCTGTCTGTCTGTCGGCAGGATTTCTCGTCGCTCGCAGAAAACTAAGCGCTGAAAGTTGCAACACAAGCTAAAGTCGATATTTGCTTGAAAATGAATTGTAAGGATTTTGGTTATAAGGCTCTGTTCGTGAGTTATAGCGTGATTGCTTACCTCGCGATCGCCGGCTGGCGATCTAGTTGCTGATGTAAAGACAAAATTGACTTCTGCTGGCTGCCTTACAGCTAGTGAGTTCGCCTTTACTTCAGAACAGCACGGCAGACTTGTATATGAAGCTGCGTTCTAGAGTTATGGCGTAGCTTTGCTTACCTCGCGATCTATGGCCGTTGCTGGCGATCTAGAGTTCTCCGTAGACAAAAATATCCACAGTTGACTGCCTAGAAGCTGATAGGTTACATCGCATGTCTAAAGAAATTGTGCAAGCAAGCTATGGACGCTATCTCGCTCGTTGTACGTGCTGTGCCCTGAACAACATAGACACGCCCAGTTGAATTAGTGGTCAGCACTGATTGGCTTCTGATTGCATAACAATTATACTGCATTGTGATTGCTGTACAACAGCTCCAGTTTGACTTTACTGTGTATCTTTATTTTCTTTTCTCTACTTCTTACATCTCACTAGTATAATATTATGTAAAATGTTCCTTGCCAATATTGAATACCATGTCAGATTTAATGTCTCTCACATGAGGTGCAAATTAGGCATGACAAACTTTAATTTGTGAACTTCGTAATGATTTTATAAGTTGTCAGCCACTAGCATAGTGTTCAACTAGCAACAGCAGACTTTCTTTACTGCTTGTGTATTTCAGTTCAGCATATTTAGTCAGACAGGCATGTATGCATAACATTCCACCGAGGCATAAGCACCTTCGGTGCCTAGTTGTTTTTGGAATCAGCTGGAGAAAGAGATTATAGCAAAAGGCTTTTGTGAAGGTGAGTAACAAAGTAGTCTAACTTTTAAAATGTAAAACATGTTCAAATTATTAGTGAAGGAAAACCCGTATGAAGTCAAGCCCTCATACTCATTTTGGGCACCATGGATTGGAGAGCAAGTTCAAGTAGGCGATCTGGTACTCAACACGGGGCATCGGAAGTGCTGTAGAGATGAAGATGAAGAACTTGGTAATTCAATGGACGTCACAGAAGACAGGCTGGTAGAGCTTCTTCATGGCAACAAGGTTTAGACACTATAATAAATATTATATATTTTTAATGTCTACTCTGAAATTTAAGTTCAAGTTGTCCGTGAACTTTGCTGACAATGTGGTTTATCCGAGAAAGGGTCTAAGATTGAATGTATTTTGAGACTAAGAGACAGTATGAATAAAAGGTCTACCTTTAACAAAGTATTCTCCAAAATATGGGGTGCATCAGGTGCAACAATAAAAATTCATGCAAATTAATTAAGTTCATTTTAAAGGTGGTGGCTTTCTGGCTCTTGTCCACATAAAGTGGTGTATGCAGTGAAATTCGTGATAAGACCAGAAAGTCCTCGGGACTATGTGGATTTGCTACTTTCCAGCCGAATGTAGTTCTAATAGACATGGCTCAAATGGTGGCGCAATTTAAATGGCGCAATTTAAGGGGCGTAACGAGGGGAGGGGCGAAGACCGGAAGAAAAATGGTAGGGCCTGGTGAATGGGGTTGACCGTAGTTGGAACAGTGCGCCAATATTCCGGCGCACTCATAATTACACTAACTTGCATAGGTGCGGTTAAATCGATAATCATGGCAGCTACATGTAGCTATAGTATTCTAGACAGTGCTATTGACGCGGCAGCAGCCCGGCTAGGGTATGAAGAGGTCAGTGAAACCGGAATAAAGAGAAGCAGTAAGAGGTCTTGTGAATGGAAGGGATGTTTTTGTCGCGCTACCTACCGGTTTTGGGAAGTCACTATGCTATGCCATGCTGCCTTTGGTTTTTGATAGTGTTCGTGGTCTTCCACCTTCTACTTCTATTGTAGTCTGGAGACCCGTCCCTTTCGCATTAACAGGAAAGGGTCTGATCGCTTCAGCATACAGTACCCGTACCACAGCGCAGGGATTCTTGAGGTCCAATCAGATTGCAGAAACGCACGGCAGAATCAATGAATGATGAATATTCATAAGCTACGAACGTTCGCCTAGAAATCACGCCGTATTGGCTGCAGTAAACGCGCTGTACACCTGTTGTGACCATGCAAATGTCACGAACGAGCTACTGAACGTAATGGTTGTAAGTAAGAATGCTAGAGCTGGCTTGTACGCTCGACTTTGTAACTTGGGTTGTAAAACACGGTACAGAAAGTGTCTATGCTTTGCCTGCTTCCATTGGCGCTTGATTAAGATGTCATAGTTTAATTTTTAAGCTGACCGAAGGTTGCTTCTTCCGCCGATTTTGTGAGCTAGATCGATAAAGAAAACAGCACACTGACTGCCGCCATTTTGTTACTAATTAACACGTGAAAATGTGACGTAATTTAAATTCCACTGGTACAACTGATTGGTACAGCGCTTTGAATACATGTTGTAGATCTTGTAACGCCACAGTCAAAGCGGAAGTAACACGTTTTCTTATGTTGACCAATCAATCACGCGTTTCAATTCTCTGATGCAGGCCCACACGTGACCAGCCGTGTTTGATTGGTCAACATATTACTTCCGCTTTGACTGTGGCGTTGCAAGATCGTACTGCTGATACCAGACCCTTTCCTGTTAATGCGAAAGGGGCGGGTCTCCAGACTACTTCTATTGTACTTTGCGTGTCTCCACTGGTTGCGCTAATGGGGAAAAATTTACGCCTAGGGGAGTTAGTGTAGTCACGCCTCGCCACCACAAGTCACGCCTATCACATTCCAATGTTCTGAAGCCCGTTCACCAGACTCTTCCTCATCCCCCATATCTTGGAAGAGGCTGGGGACCAGACTAATGCATGGTGTCATGGAGTTCTTTTGTCATTTTGGCGTACTTGTGTTTGTATCGCTATTGCTGCCTTGGTGTATAACTAGTAAGCAAATTAATATGTTACATGCTGGCTTACTATAATTTGCTGACTTGTTATTCCAGGTCAAGGGTTACTTACACCAGTAGCAAACCCAGTTAAAGAAGGAGATGATTTTATGGGTAACTGCACAAGACAAATCGGAGGCACTAGCGGCATTTCTGTTCTTGTTAATGGAGTGGTTGGCCTAGTAATTGTGGATGGCTCTACGCAAACATTGACGTTAACTTCTTTTACCTTTCCTAATGTGACGAGGAGAGATAACGGCGCTGTGTTTACATGTGTCCTTGCAGACGATAGTGTAATTGCAAGTCTCACACTGGAAGTATTGTGTGAGTGTATTACATTTGTATTTACAGACTGATTGCAGAGGGTGAGCCTGAGCGCGCCGATAAACATAACAGCACAAATGCATCTGAAACATAAGAACAGAAAAAGTGCAACTATGATTGTGAATGTTGTATGCCATAAGTGGCGCTTCCTGCATCGTGTATATGCATGTGCTGTGTCTTGTGTTGCAGCTTCATGTGTGTCTTGCCTTATCTGTAGCTCTATAGCTTATGTTCTCATAAGTGCCTTTCTATGGGTCACTGTTGCTCTCATGCAGGAGAGTGACAGTGGTGCGCTCGTGAACTGATGGGCATGGTTGTAGCTGTATGCCTGATTTTGTCCCACTGATTCCGTCTTACAAGTCGTTTTAGACTAGGTCATTCATGTGCAGGAGGACATGCATTGCTCAGATTCCAGGCTGTGTTGTGTGCTAGATCTCAAGTGCTTTTTTCATCTAGCTCTTTTCGGAGCTCAGTAAGTGGGAGACTAAAACAGACAAAGACAAAAACTTGATTATTTTAAAGTACAATCGAATTCACACTACTAGAACTATTGTACTAACTATGCTGTAGACTGTACCAGTCCCTTAATCTCCGTATCCAATTATTTAGTTTCACCGAATTACACTGCTGGCTTTTCTGACGAAGATGTTGTGCTTGGAATGCCATTTTCACAAACCTTGACTCTAGAAGCAAACCCCGATGTTGGTGACAACTTCACCTGGACCAGAGATGGAATGGACTATACTGAGAATGTGACTGCAAAATCAATATACATTCCCAAGGTCACATTTGATGATGCAGGAGAATACACTGTTACTGCTACAAATACCATTGGTTCTGCTAATGCTTTATTTACTTTGACTGTTACGCCATGTGAGTATAAAATGTATATTCCTTGACATGTATAACTAGAGAAATATTTATTTATAACTTAGGTTCACCAACACTGCTTGAAGGAAGCAATAATACAGTGATTGATATGACTTTTAATGAAGGAATGAACTTCACTATTAATTGTGAAATCTCAGATTCTTGTCCTCTTCCTACTACTATCAGCTTAACTGTTGATAATGGGCAACCAGAAATTTTAACAGATATATCACGTATGAGGATGCTCCAGGCTACCTCTTCAGCTAGTTATACTTGCAGAGCAGACAATGGTCAAACAATGGTCAGCATTGTGTATGTGGTTCGTGTAGTGATGCCAAAACCAACATCATCACAATGTAAGTAATATTTGTGAGCTAGTGTGAATTTTTGAAATTTTTTCATTAGTACCATCCGCTTGCATTACTACGACTCCAACAGCTTCAAGGCCTCCTGTTATTTGTAAGTTGTGGTAACCTTGTTTGCACATAAGTACAGTGCTTCTGATCTCAAGTGGTCATTTTTCTATTACACAATGTTATGTAGCTAATATGCACACAAAATTTCTACGTGCTCTTCTCCTTTGCATTTCTGTGGATTGCAAGAAGAATCAAGATCAAATAATAGAATGAGAACATACTTGAGCCACTAGAGCTTCTTAGCGTCATGCTTTTATATTTGTACATCACTGAGATTTGCTGGATGGCACGAATAATCACACCCACAGTACTAATAGCTTTCTTGCACAAGCAGTAGAGAGCCGTTTCTGGAAGCTGGAAGTTTTTTGTCTAATGCACTCATCGTGCAATCACATTTGAACAAGATCAAAGCTAGAACAACGGTCTTGATTTCACTTGAAGCACCTACTTTTCTTTTCAGTAAGTTTTAGTGCAGCACTAGTACTGAGGCTCTTTGTTTTCACGATTTTACTGTTATTGATGGCTTTTTATGTGTGCTTTTCAACATGTAGCTCATAATTATGCTGTACACCTCCAAAATCCACTTACTAGCTCATCCACACATACATGCATGCATGCTTTGCATATGAGCCCGCTACACTTGTTTAAAAACTCTGGATCGTTACTATTATCATCTGGAAAGCAGCAGAGAGGTGATCTTACACGAGTGTACTCTGAGTTGCCCTTCGAAGACTTCAATATATGGTCTCAAGAACTCTCGACGCTCGATATTTTACTCGAATAGTTGGTCACATGCATAATTATTACGCAATAACAAGATGGTGTCTAAAACTTATTCGACAACCGATCGTGATCGTGAAATTGTCAAATTTATATCATCGTTTCGATAAAAACTACGTTCAAAAGGCACCTGCCAGGAGAATTTCACGACTGTTCATGAGTGTTTCATCCTGGGCACTGCTCGCGTAAAGGCTGTAGGCTCGCTGAAAAAAAAAGAAGAATAAGAAGGAACCTCAATGAAACTCAATTTTCACAGTTTCCAGGTTCATCACTTTAGCAATGTGTCCGAGCAATCTCTGTGCTATTATAGAGATGGGACACCGTCAGAGAGCAAATTAAAGTGTATTTCAACGCGTACAACTCACTGCCAAGTGAAATACCGGTGTTTGAATGCTAAAAAAGATTTCTATCGAAATCAAAAGGATGTAGGGTTGTGAAATCTACCACTGGTCCACAACAAGCATGGAATGGTAATTAACACGATTGACTTGCTAACAAACCATAGATCCCTACATCAGTGGCTGCTGTGGTTGACTATAGCTAGTTCAGCTAGTTGATGTTGACTGACACCTGACGTACATTCAGCTTGTGACAAAATATTGATCTTATGTACAGCCATAAGATCAATATTTTGTTTGTGTCCTTTTTTCTTTTTTCTGTAAAGTGCAGTTCAATATCATCGTGTGCACATACTGAGCCGTCTTTGTTTCCACCATTGGTTTAGTTTTCCTGTTGTTGATGGCTTTTCTTTATTATTAACAATTTTAAGCTTGTAGCTAAAAATAATTGTTATGCTGTTCATATCAGCTCGCCTACGCATGCATACGAGCACCGCCTACACTTGTTTGTAGACCTGTATGGCGGTTATAATTATCTGGCAAGCGCAGAATGGTGATCATATACGAGCTTACCTTTCTTCGAAGACTCCAGACAAATATGTGTTCTCCGTAATCCATGCGGCGCGGCGATGCTTGGTCACGTGCACTAACCACTGCTTGGTCACGTGCGTATTGTGCAATCATAATAAGGCGTCTTATGCTTAGCTGACAATGGATCACGATCGAGAAATCGCGAAATTTATATCGCCGTATCGCTAAAAACAAAGTTCAAAAGGCACCTGCCAGGAGAATTTCACGACTGTTCGTGGGTGTTTTGGTCTCAGCAAGAAAGAAAGAGAGAGAGAGAAAGAGAGAAAAAGAATTAGGTAGTGCCACCCTAATACATTACATTGTAGCCGCCATCTTTTTTTCTGTTATAGTGACACCCAGTGACACCCTACCGTGTGTCCCTAACACACAACAAGCCACAAAATTGCTTGATGTACATGTATGCATGCCTTTATTCTTATGTTTGTATATAGCTATTGAAGGAAACACAATTGCTCTTGGCATTGTTGTTGGAGTGAGTGTGCTACCCTGTGTTGTCAGTATCCTGGTTCCTGTACTGATCTTTTGCTGTCTTGGTGTTAGTTTACTTGCTGCTATTGGGCGTCTATCAAAAAATAAGAGGGAGGAAGAAGCTGACTTAGCTAAATTCTTTTAACAACTAGTATTGTTCAACAAATGTGATATGACAGTACACTGTAATGATGAATATTCAGAAATAATGTTCAAGTGGTTAATATGTTCATGAATAAACATTCAAGTGATTGTGATAATAGTTCCTTATACTCCCACCGTTGGCTGTAATTCAACTGTTCATATTATTTTGTTCTAGTTATCCATATCATTGAGTGACTGGGCCAACATGCGGTCTCTTGCCTGATATGCCGCAGCACGTCTGGGACATCTTCATGGTGGGGGAGAGATGATCCTTGATCTTGCTGTAACTCAGTTTTTTGGTCTTAGTTAGCACAACTGTAATTAGAAGAGTTTTCTGCTGTACGCTCATAAGCGATTCCTTTTCTTTGGGCATCTCCAGTGGGTACAATTTTTGAACTGGCCGGCTCAGGTGATGGAAGTTTCTACCACGTTCAGGGACTCGCAGTACTGCTGCCCGAACCTCTTGATCACGACCGATCGCGACTAGCAACTTCTCCACTACTCCAAGCTTCCACATTCCACGAGGTTGTCCATCTTCATGTATTGTGACAACATCCCTACTGACACACGTGGAGCATTGGAGTTCTTACAGTAAATCTTGTGGGGTTCTCTTAAATTGTTTAAATATTCCCTTCTCCATCTGCACCAAAATTGGTCCAGGGTGTGATTAAGTTGTTTCACTCTCACGCTCAATCCATCTGGGTTGATCTCGAATGTCTCTTTGTCATCAACTTGCCCACTTGTCAGGTAGTCTGGATTGGTCGTCAGTCTCGATCACAGTTGCCGGACAGCTGGCACCAATATTGTTTAAAATACACCACATTCCTTCCCTCCTCATTAAGTGTTCATATAGGTATCGCAGTAACGATCTGGAGATCTCCTGTTTCTGCGAGGATAACGTGGTGAGGTTGGAATGACGGGTGTTGCAGGAGAATCAGATTTGGTCTCTTCTGAGCTATCAGCAGTTGGAAACTCTTCCTCAAGATCTTCATCTTTAGAAGAGATATCATCATCGTTGGTCACAGTCACAGGACGCTGAGATGGTACTAGTTTCAGGTGATCCACGTGATGCTTCCAAAGGCGTCTGTCATCTAACTTGATGAGGTAGGTTAGTGGACCAAGCGGTTAAACAATAACTCCTGGTAACCACGGAATTGTCTGCTTAGATTTTTTAATGAGGAGACAGCATCATCAACTGCGAATGATCTTGGGTGGACATTTGATCGTGCTGTCTCTTTTGTCCTGCTTGATTGTTTGTTACTGTCTGGTTCAAATCAGGTTTGAGTAAATCAAGTCTGGTCCATAGCTTCCTTCCCATGAATAGAGAACATGGAGCCTCGTTAGTAGTAGCATGGATAGAGGTCCGATATGTCAACAGGAAGCTGGCAAGTCGATGTTGAAATGATCTGGCATCATTACGTCCAGCCTTCATATAGCTTCTTTGAACGTTCTGACAAATCGCTCAGCGGCACCATTCGATAACGGATGGTAGGGTGAAGATCTAATGTGTTTGATGCCATTTTCTTTCAGAAAGGTAGCAAACTCATCGGAGGTAAACTGAGGACCATTGTCGGTGACGATCTGTTCTGGTAGTCCATAATTATGTACTGAACAGTTTGCGAAGTATGGTGATGGTCTTCTCAGCAGTAATTTTCTCATTATCAATCACCTCGGGCCATTTTGAATGAGCGTCTACAGAAATGAAAAACATCTTTCTGAAGCACCCGCACAGGCATGGAGTCCCAGGAGTGTGAATCGCCTACGCTGACTTCTTTCACTCAGAGATCTTTCCAGTGTCAGTATGTTAAGACAGTGATAATATAACTATTACAGTAATAATTACTTTCGTATGCAAGATCACAAAACACCACGAATTCCCGGGTGTATGGAAAAGAAGGAAACGGAAAACTGAAACGGACGGCGGAAACGGAAACGGACGACGGAAAATGGGCGTGGTCTCGCACTCATGACCCCAAAAACTAAACCCAAGACCCTAAAACCTTCGCCGCTAACTGTGCAAAGTCGGGAGGGTATCCTAACCCGGGCTGGTAAGCCTAAGGATCGTCGGGAGGGTCGACCTAACCCGGGCCTTCGGCCCTTGCTAAGCGTTTTGGGGTCTTGAGTGCGAGACCACGCCCATTTTCCGTCGTCTGTTTCCGTTTCCGCCGTCCGTTTCAGTTTTCCGTTTCCTTCTTTTCCATACTCCCCGAATTCCCGGCATTATTGTTGGACGGTGAGTGTCTGCAGTGTGGTGATTGTGATACTAGCAGTGAGTGTGCTAGTCACTGTGATCATCTGTTGCTGCATCAACGAGAGAAGAAACGAAACTAATAAAAGTGAGAAGACAGTTTGCACAGTGTGTCAGTACTGTGTCATTGTTGTATTTCTCTCATCAGCTCCTACTCCCAATCCTGTGGCTCTGCAACACTTCCAGTCTGTAGAGAATGAGTGTTATGGAGTACTGGGAGGAGGTGTTCCTTAGTCTATTGAACTAAAGGACAATGCTGCCTATTCCTCAGTACTGCAGACACAGTCGGCTCCTCATAGCCAGTCCATTGCAGTGAATCATAATGTAGCTTATAGAACAACTACAGAGAAAACTGATCCATGGTTTGCGCATAACATTATTACATTTAAAATGTAGCCTAGTACCTAGTCAAATGACTCAAGTAAAATTTATGTGTTCACTAATAATCAAATATTGTTACATTTCATGCAATTCAGTATTTCTCAATCTGAATGTTGCTTTTGATGTACTTCTATGCTTCATTCTCATCAGTGTCTGCATCACAACTTTCTGCAATGTCTTTCATGTCAATAGTGTTGTTATCAATGCAAAGTGAGTCATCAAAGGTCTTCGTACTTACATTTGTGTTAATTTTGTGTTGTTTTTCTGATGTCAGTTTTGTACTAGAAGTATTTCCAGTGGTAGAGAACGTTTTTACAAAAGCTGCTCTGACTTCAATACGAAGGCAAGAAGAAAAGCACACAAGCCACAACTTCCGAGCATCGCGATTCAGTACTACAAAGAACAAGAAGAGGAAGAAGCCTTGAAGAGAATTGAAGAACACAAATAGCCATTGAACAGCAAAGGCACCATAGATGCTAGTATCTGCTCCGATTATTGTGAACATTAGAATAATCCATGAGAGGCCCAGTAGAAACATGAACCCTGCTAGTAATGCTAGTAGCTTGCAAGCATCCTTTGATGACATTGGCACTTTATTCTTATTCGAAAGTGGCTGATTTCTCTTCTGTTGATTGATTTTAAGCCTGATAACAACATAACTTGAAGAGATGAAGATGCAAACATTGAAGATAGTGATGAGAAAAATAGGAACAAGAAATGCTCCAAAGAACACACCAATATCACTGATGAAGCAACTATGAGAGACAATAAATAAGATAATGAGCACATTAACTGTATTGACTCACAATCCTCTAGTTGTGTTGGACTGTGTGATGTAGTAGTCAGGATTGATGCTAACAGATATCACAACTGGCAGCGAAGGACAAGCTGGAAATAAAACAAAAAATAATTATAAGTTTTAGTTCCATTACTTACCCCAGCATATAATCGAAATAATCACAATGTATAGTGTAGTGGATTTCTTGAACACAATCACAAGTTTTTGAAAGAGTAAGACAGCTTCAGCACCCATCCACATCCAGGCTACCAGGATGAGGTAGTGGAGGAGCACACCCACAGTGATACAACCAGGTCTGTTCTCAGTACGATCAATACCAGCCACAAACACTATCAACATGAGCATCAGTGACACGGCTAACTGAACATGGAATTTACTGATGTCTTTTTGACGAAAATCCCTATCAAGTACAGAACAGCATCTCATGTGTTTTCTACATATACATGGGTTAAACTTACTTGAAGACCAGATATGTTAACAAAAGTAATATCAAGCCCATGAGAGAACAGAATACACCAACATAGGTGGTGATATCCAATGCCAAAATGTATTCCTTTGGTAGCCCAGGACTATCACCATGCACTCTAGTAGATATGTCCTACAAAGAACAGGGAAAATAATGTGTGTATGTGTGTGTACCATGCTTACCACTAGGCAGGCAAAATTTGTGAGATGGGTGCACTGGCAGCCTATTACATTAGTGGATTCATTGAAGGTAGTGAGTGTACAACCATCAGCATTCCAGTCACCATTACCATCTATTAGTCAGTGCATTAATTACTTCGTAATTTGATACTGTACAAATAGTAGACTTACTAGCTGCACTGAAATCCCAGAAGGCACATCTTCTACTATCAACAAACTCATTCATACCAGAACTAGGTGTATTTGTCAGTCGCAATAAGAATGTTACTGGTTTGGTGAGTCTTGTTCCATCAGCAATACCTCCAACTTGCACTGACACTACTTAACTGCCTACCACAGTATTGGACACTGTTGTATTCTGTGATGCATTCTTCACAGGGAATAGTGCTGGTGAGTTGTACACTACAAATGCTATAGACACATTGCGTTCTTGTGGAATATCAGTTAAAATTTCTTGCGGGAGGAAGAATGCTGCAGAATTAACATTTTGAGGCAACTCTCCTGACAGCTCATTATCTGATGTCAATAGTTGTAATTCTTGAGAGTCTACAGAATTACTAGAACTGAAACTTATAATGTTGGGGCAAAGTCTAAATACCTGATTGACTCACTGACAGTGATCTTCCTTGAAATTCAATTCTTTTGATCTTTATAATAAAGAAATAAATTTTAACAAACCATTATTGCAACTCACTCTTTCTCCTCTCAACGCTAAGTCTCTTCTAACTACAGAGATGTTGGTAAAGTTTGTCTGCTCAATCACAACATCTACAATGTTGTTGAATGCTTGTACAATCCTGTTTCAGTAATAGCATCTCATAACTGTGAAGACATTCATTGTACTCATATACCTATTACTCTGTTGTTGCAATATTTCCATAGGCCACTCTTCTATATTGTCTAGTATATCAATAGTATTGGCTGTAACCTTGAAGCAAGAGGGAGAATATAATAATATGTTTTGGATGCTAGTTCAATATTCACCTGATTGACCACTTCTAATGATACATTTTGTGTCAATATTATATCAACAGATTGCATGAGTACATCAGAAATCACTCTCAGATTATCACTGCTCTGATCTGATGTTTCATTAGCTGTTGTTATTATTTCAGTTATGTTACTGATAACTTGATTCACATTTTCAGCACTGACATTCACCTGCAGTAATAAATATGAGGCATTAAGTGTAGTTCAACTTACTGTCATAAATTAACCTGTTTAAACCTGTCGAATTGTTCACTGACTATAGTTTCACACTGATCAACAACAGGAGTTGCCCAAGTGTTACTAAACACACATTGTCTTGTTGCTACTACACCATCAGGTCCATAGAAGCAGTCAGTAACAGCTGTAGCATTCACTTCAGTCTTGTTCCACTGGAATTTTCCTCTCATTCCTTCATCAGTGGTTTCATAGTTACAATAGTCTATAAGATCAAAGTAATTAGCCATATGGTGGAGTAGACCCAGCAAACAATCTCACTATGCAACATAAAGACAAGCTTTCACTTTCTTTGATATACTGGTACACCGTATCTATGGTCGTACCCCCTACTCTCTGCTATAGCACTTCCGAAACTCAACCCCTAGGCGGAGAAGATCTAGCAGCTAGACTACATTGTAACGCGTGGCAGAGATACATGTACAGTTCAGGCACAATCAACTGATATAGAGGTCACTGACGAGCGTCTCAGGTTCTCTTGTCTACGAACCATTTAGGGAGCTCTTGTTAAGTTCATACATTTAAATGCCATAGATAAGCCTAAACTATCCATTGTTGCAACAAGCATGAGTGCAGAGGCGAGAGTACATATTTATGGTGTTCAACAAATGAGCGTTACGTTAGTACGTTCCTAACTTATTTCAGAACCAGCTTCTAAACGAGACTGGTTCTTATTTGAGGAAAGATGGTACATGTACAGTGCTAAAGTGGCCACTCTAGTGGTTAGCAAGAATCACCATTATAAAACTAATATTTGGTCTAAATGCTCTTATAATAAAGCACCAAAGGTGCAGATGCCTCGGTGCAGTAGCATGTATGCTAGCCTGCAATTAGCAGATGCATATGACAGCACGTATGCATGCAGTAGATCAATGGAAGCATCAAACAGTTCCATGGAAGCACGCAATGTGCACTGAAGCTGCAGTAGAAGTGACCAGCAGATCCATGGAACATTCAGGCAAGCAGCAGA
This sequence comes from Haliclona indistincta, assembly GCA_964017065.1. NCBI lineage: Eukaryota > Metazoa > Porifera > Demospongiae > Haplosclerida > Chalinidae > Haliclona > Haliclona indistincta. Next base: position 7,744,217 of record OZ024785.1, read on the forward strand.
TCATAGCAACAGTGCTATGCATGGAAGCACAGGCTATAGTGGCAGCTATCCAGCAGCAGCATCATAGCAACAGTGCCATGGAAGCACAGGCTAGTGACAGCTATCCAGCAGCAGCAGATCATAGCAACAGTGCTATGGAAGCACAGGCTAGTGACAGCTATCCAGCAGCAGCAGATCATATAGCAACAGTGCTATGGAAGTGCAGGCTAGTAGCAGCTATCCAGCAACTGTACAAGCTGTTGTACAAAAGTTGTATTGAAGCCAAACAGAATAATGGTCAAGTGTAGCTGGGCGTGACTGTAACTGCTCTGCTCGCTCCGGCTCACCTGTCGAGCAGCTAAGTGAACTCAAACACGCTTTCGCTCGCTAGTTTCACTGCTGCCAATGGAGTCGCGCGAGCTGTACTATCACAGATCAAGCCTTCAAGTTGCACTGTAGCCATCTGTAGACAGTTTTGTCTATGAAGTAGGCCCGAGCGCTCAAGACGGCTGTTTAGGTTAGCAAATCACGCCATAACTTCAAAACAAAGGCAAATCTGTCAAATTTGATTTTCATAAACTATCGAGATCTACCTGTATTGCAAGTTTCAGCGCTTAGTAGCAAGCAGTTGCTGAGATACGCATTGCGAACACACACACACACACACACACACACACACACACACACACACACACACACAAACGAACAGGCGTATTGAATGCGCATTGAAACTGCATTCAATGCGGTTTGGCTCCGTCCGCACTGCACGCAAATTTTTGAACCGGTTCGGATCCGGATTCAATGTGTATTTGTCCCAATGCACTTTCATAAGCAACAGTTTGCTAAAAGATAAAGAAGCTAGCCTAGTCACGTACCAGCGCAAGCCTGTTGTGTCCAATGCCTTGTTTTACTTCCAGCGCACACTAGGGCGGTGTTAGTCAGCGCTCAAGTTAGCTGTCTTCACACGTGATCGAGGCCACACTCAAACTCAATTCAGTTACAATCAACTTGAAACCACATATGAAATGTCACATGACGTGATCAATGCCAGCAACTGGCTTGAATCTGCTTGATACTGTTCCAGTGCAGACATGCTTGAATCAGTTGATCCGAATCAGAGTCAATACGAATTGAAACCGCTTTGTAGTGCGGATACACCTTTAAATTGTTTCTAATGTCTGATAACAATAATTTTGTTGCTGTTTATATGTACCAGATGGTGAGTTACGATTTATAAAAAATGTGTTAGGGCCAGAAAAAAGTATTGAGCTGAGTTTAAAAATTCTCTCTACAGGATGATTAAATGATGATTCAGTTTTCATCTCTGCAAGTTTGGCGGCTTAAAAGTGTTGTATGAACTAGAAATACACTAAAAATTGCAATTTGTAGTGACAAAAGTGTTAGGGCTGAAATTAGTCTTTCTTTTTTTGCACTGAATAGCCAGATGCCTGTAGTTGTCACTTGCTTTTGAATTGTCACTGTTGTTTAAACTATGCGCAGATGCGCTAGTCTGAAAGCTGAATGCCTTGGCTTCTTCATTATTTTTAATGAAATTGATGGAGGCTTGAGCACTTTTGATTATTTCCGAATGTGCTGCACTGCTAATCGTTGAGTGATGCACTTCAAACAAAATCAAGAGCATTGTTCTAGCTCCAACATGATTGCACGATAAGTGCATTAGACAAAAAAAGCTTCCAGCTCCTACTCATGCATGAGAAGCTATTAGTGCTGTGGGTGTGGTAATTTGTGACATCCTGGGAATCTCAGTGACGTAAAAGCATGGCGCTATTGTTTTGCTGCACGAAGACACTCAAGTGGCTCATGTATCTTGTTCAATGTATTGTACAGTTTTATCTTGATTCTTCTTGCAATTCACAGAAATGCAAAAGAGAAGAGCATGTAAAAATTTTGTGTGCACATTAGCTACATATTATTGTGAAATAGAAAAAATGGCTACTTGAAATTAGAAGCACTGTACTTATGTGTAAACAAGGTTGCCACAACTTACAAATAACAGGAGGCATTGTAGGTGTTGAAGTCGTAGTACTGGAAGCAGATGGCACTAATGAAAAAGTTACAAAAATTCACCGTCTAGCTCACAGATATTGCTTACATTGTGATGATGTTGGTGTTGACATCACTACACGAACCATATACACAATGCTGACAGTTTGACCATTGTCTGCTCTGCAAGTATAACTAGCTGAAGAGGCAGCCTGGAGTATACTGATACTTGATATATCTGTTAAATCTACTGGTAGCCCATTATCAAAAGTTAAGATGACAGTAGTAGGAAGAGGACAAGAATCTGAGATTTCACAATTAATAGTGAAGTTAGTTCCTTCATTAACAGTCATATTAATCACTGTATTATTGCTACCTCCAAGCAGTGTTGGTGAACCTAAGTTATAAACAAATATTTCTCTAGTCACACATGTCAAGGAATACCTTAGGGCGACTATTGTTAGTGGGTACTTAATTTAGCGAATTTTAGCGATAGACCTATATTCGCTAAATTAAACACACGCCAATATTTGAATAAACGGATAAATAGGATGAGTAATTTAGAAATTAACCACGCGTATTACACTGTACGTTCGCTAGCTTGCTAGCGCTACTAGCAGTAGTGTCGCCAGTAACAGTATTGTAACTATCATGAACTATTCTCTACTCCTTCTTCAACGACAGTAGAGACAGCAACTTCTATTTCTGTGTCCGATTCTGATGCAAGGTCTGACTCATCGTCGGAGATTCGTGATGGAATCATTGTATTGGCCTAATCTAATGAAGACTCTTAGACATAGTGTTGCACAATAATTCAATTGATGGTGTTTGCTTAATGTTTATGAATCACTTGAAGACCAAAACGCTAAAATTAATACCCTCTAAATTCATTATTTTAAAAACTGCTAAATTTGTACTCGCCAAAAATAGTCACCTAAAGGCACCGCCTAAAGGTATACAACTTAAACTCACATGGTGTAACAGTCAAAGTAAATGAAGCAAAAGTAGAACCAATGGTATTTGTAGCAGTAACAGTATACTCTCCTGCATCATCAAATGTGACCTTGGGAATGTATATTGAAGTTGCAGTCACATTCTCAGTATAGTCCATTCCATCTCTGGTCCAGGTGAAGTTGTCACCAACATTGGGGTTTGCTTCTAGAGTCAAGGTTCGTGAAAATGACATTCCAAGCACTATGTCTTCGTCAGAAAAGCCAGCAGTGTAATTCGGTGAAACTAAATAAATTGGATACGGAGATTAAGGGACTGGGATAAATCGATGGAGCAATATATAGATCACGGGGAAAGTATTTCGGTCTATATGGGGCTCGCTCCAATGATTATTTGCAAGAGTGGTATTTACACATTGACCTGTATATACACAGCCAATAGATAGTTTCTTGGCAAAGGTGTGATGAAATGTTTGCGGCTAATACTGACCCAAAACTGCGGAAATGACGTCAGAATTCTGACGCCGAGTGCGTGACACGCATCAATTGGCTGGAGAGACAGATTTGTACAGCGCGGTACAGCGTTCAGTTCAGTGTTGACCAACTCCCATCGGTTAGCCTTATAAAGGGTCAAATATAGTGAACAATTGCTGCGTTTTTGGATGCTCTAGTTCGGCAAAGAAAGGCTGTAGACCGGCTAAGTTTTTCCGCTTTCCATTTCACAATCAAGTCCAGCTAGAACTCTGGATAAATGCTGTACGTCGAGCAGAGTAGAAACCTCGACGTTACTCAAGAATCTGAAGTCTACACTTTATAAAAGGTAATTTTTAACTTTAAAATACAATTTTGCAGGCTAATAGACTGTGTTTTTGTATTTAGACTGTGTTTTGCCTTATTTAGACTGTGCAGGCTAATAGACCCTTTATAAGGCAAGACATGAAGCTGCAAGACAAAACATGGCACATGCATGATGCAGAAAGAGGCATAAAATATTCATAAACATAATTATAGTTGCACTTTTCTGTTCCTATGTTCCACATGCATCATTTGTGCTGTCATGTTTACCGGTGCGCTCAGGCTCGCCCATGCAATCCGTTTAGAAAACTAGAGTTCTAATGAACACATACCCGTGCGCTGAGCTAGGAGCTAATCACGACCAACGTACGGGACATGTGAGACTGAGTGAGGACATCGACAATGATAGGAGGTTGGGTGACACACCCACAATACCGTAAGTGCTCTTACAAGGACACGTAGATTTAGATAGCCATGGATTAGCCGCTCGAACAAGGCTTGCTAGCACAGAAAGCGTCTTCATAGGACTATAAATTCAGTGAAGAAGCTGCAGAGAGTGGTTTTGTGGAGATTTTTGAGCTGTAAGATGCAAACAGGCGTGTTTTTTGACGACACACACACACATACAAACGCATAATTTACCCTGGCGCATACTGTGCACGGGTAATAAATACACTCACACTCTACTTCCAATGTGAGACTTGCAATTACAATATTGTTTGGAAGGACACAAGTAAACACAGCTCCGTTATCTCTCCTCGTCACATTAGGAAAGGTAAAAGAAGTTAACGTCAATGTTTGCGTAGAGGCATCTACATTTACTTGGCCAACAAGGCCATTAACACGAACAGAAATGGCAGAGTCTCCGGTTGGTCGTGTGCAGTTACCCATAAAATCGTCTCCTTCTTTTACTGGGTTTGCTAATGGTGTAAGAAACCCTTGACCTGGAATAACAAGTCAGCAATAGTCAGACAGCATGTATACTTACTAGTTGTACACCATGGTAGCAATAGCGATACAAACACAAATACGCCAAAATGACAAGAGAACTCCATGACACGAACCATGTCGAAGACTCGAAGTACGACTAGAATGTTTATTGCTCCTCCTCAAACCAAATCTAAAATTTATTACCCCCGCACCGACATCGGTACTAACAGGAGTCCATAATCGACCGCGGCTACAGTGTTTTGCAGGTTGCTTGACAAAAACAATTTCCTGCTAGCGCATGCGCATAGCGTGTTTCTGTATACAATTTGTACAGAAAACGTACTGTGCGCATGCGCTAGCAGTAAATTGTTTGGTTAAGCAACGGTGCCAACCTGCAAAACCCTGTAGTACATGTACGAAGACAAGGACTGTGAATCGCCCACGCAGACTTCTTTCACTCAGAAATCTTTCCAGTGTCATATGTTAAGGCAGTGATAATAGTAACAATCACTTTGGTATGCAGGATCACAAAACACCATGACTTCTGGAGTGAGTGTCTGCAGTGTGGTGATTGTGATACTAGCAGTGAGTGTGCTAGTCACTGTGATCATCTGTTGCTGCATTAATAAGAGAGGAAAGGAAACTAAGAAAAGTGAGAAGACAGTTTGCACAGTGTGTCATTGTTGTATTTCTGTCATCAGCTCCTACTCCCAGTCCTTTGGCTCTACAACACTTCCAGTCAATAGAGAATGAGTGTTATGGAGTAATGGGAGGAGGCGTTCCTCAGTCTATTGAACTAAGAGATAATGCTGCCTATTTTTCAATACTGCAGACATAGCCAGCTCCTCACTCCACAGTCCATTGCAGTGAATGATAATGTAGCTTATAGAACAACTAGAGAGAAAACTGATCCATCTTATGATTACATTTAAAATGACTCAAGTAAAATGTATTTGTTTACTACTAATCAATTGTTGTTATATGTTTCATGTAATTCAGTATTTCTCAATCTGCATGCTGTTTTTTGATGTACTTCTATGCTTCATTCTCATCAGTGTCTGCATCACAACTTTCTGCAATATCTTTCATGTCAATAGTGTTATTATCAATGCAAAGTGAGTCATCAAAGGTCTTCGTATTTATACTTGTGTTAATTTCGTGTTGTTTTTCTGATTTCAGTTTTGTACTGGAAGTATTTCCAGTGGTAGAGAAAGTTTTTACAAAAGCTGCTCTGACTTCAATACGAAGGCAAGAAGAAAACCACACTAGCCACAACTTCCGAGCATCGCGATTCAGGATTACAAAGAACACAAAGAGGAAGAAGCCTTGAAAAGAATTGAAGAACACAAACAGCCATTGAACAGCAAAGGCAACATAGACGCTAGTATCTGCTCCAATTATTGTGAACATTAGAATAATCCATGAGAGGCCCAGTAGAAACATGAACCCTGCTAGTAATGCTAGTAGCTTGCAAGCATCTTTTGATGACATTGGGAATTTGGTCTTATTCGAAAGTGGTTGATTTCTCTTCTGTTGATTGATTTTGAGCTTAACAACAACATAACTTGAAGAGATGAAGATGCAAACATTGAAGATAATGATGAGAAAAATTGGAACGAGAAATGCCCCAAAGAACACACCAATATCACTGATGAAGCAACTATATGAGAGACAATAAATAAGATAATGAGCACATTCACTATGTTATTGGCTCACAATCCTCTAGTTGTGTTAGACTGTGTGATGTAGTAGTCAGGATTGATGCTAACAGATATCACAACTGGCAGCAGAGGACAAGCTGGAAATAAAACAAAATACATAATAAATTTTAGTTCCATTACTTACCCCAGCATATAATCGAAATAATCACAATGTATAGTGTAGTCGATTTTTTGAACACAATCACAAGCTTTTGAAAGAGTAAGACAGCTTCTGCACCCATCCACATCCAGGCTACCAGGATGAGGTAGTGGAGGAGCACACCCACAGTGATACAACCAGCTCTGTTCTCAGTACGATCAATACCAGCCACAAACACTGTCAACATGAGCATCAGTGACACGGCTAACTGAACATGAAATTTACTGATGTCTTTCTGACGAAAATTCCTATCAAGTACAGAACAGCATGTGTGTCTTCTACATATACATGGGTCAAACTTACTTGAAGACCAGATATGTTAACAAAAGTAATATCAAGCCCATGAGAGAACAGAATACACCAACATAGGTGGTGATATCCAATGCTAAAATGTATTCCTTTGGTAGCCCAGGACTATCACCACGCACCCTAGTAGATATGTCCTACAAAAGAACAGGGACAATAATGTGTGTATGTGTGTGTACCATGCTTACCACTAGGCAGGCAAAATTTGTGAGATGGGTGGGTGCACTGGCAGCCTACTACATTAGTGGATTCATTGAAGGTAGTGAGTGTACAACCATCAGCATTCCAGTCACCATTACCATCTATTAGTCAGTGCATTACATTGTAACTTGATACTGTACAAATAGTAGACTTACTAGCTGCACTGAAATCCCAGAAGGCACATCTTCTACTAGCAACAAACTCATTCGTACCAGAACTAGGTGTATTTGTCAGACGCAATAAGAATGTTACTGGTTTGGTGAGTCTTGTTCTATCAACAATACCTCCAACTTGCACTGACACTACTTGACTGCCTACCACAGTATTGGACACTGTTGTATTCTGTGATGCATTCCTTACAGGGAATAGTGCTGGTGAGTTGTACACTACAAATGCTATAGACACACTGCGTTCTTGTGGAATATCAGTTAAAATTTCTTGTGGGAGGAAGAATGCTGCAGAAAAAACATTTTGAGGCAACTCTCCAATATCTGATGTCAATAGTTGTAATTCTTCAGAGTCTACAGAATTAACTCAAACGTAATTATATGAATTTTTGGGACAATGTCTAAATACCTGATTGACTCACTGACAGTGATCTTCCTTGAAATTCAGTTCTTTTGATCTTGAAAATTACAAAGAAAGGGATTTGCATATTTGCCATAAACATAACCCACTCTTTCTCCTCTCAACGCTAAGTCTCTTCTAACTACAGAGATATTAGTGAAATTTGTCTGCTCAATCACAACATCTACAATGTTGTTGAATGCTTGTATAATCCTATTCCATTAGAAACATTGCGTAACTGTTTCATTATTATCTATTCTCACATATTACTCTGCTGTTGCAATATTTCCATAGGCCACTCTTCTACATTGTCTAGTATATCAATAGTATTGGCTGTAACCTGAAGGATGAAGGGGAATATGTTTGAGATGGATACAAGTAAGAGGAATAATATTATTATGTTTGTGATGTATGGATGCAATATTCACCTGATTGGCTACTTCTACTGATACATTTTGTGTCAATATTATATCAACAGATTGCATGAGTACATCTGAAATCACTCTCAGATTATCACTGCTCTGATCTGATGTTTCATTAGCTGTTGTTATTATTTCAGTTATATTACTGATAACTTGATTCACATTTTCAGCACTGACATTCACCTGCAGTAATAAAATGAGCCGTTAATTGCAGCTCAACTTATTGTCACAAATTTATTAACCTGTTTAAAACTGTCGAATCGTTCACTAACTATAGTTTTACACTGATCAACAACAGGAGTTGCCCAAGTGTTACTAAACACACATTGTCTTGTCGCTACTACACCATCAGGTCCATAGAAGCAGTCAGTAACAGCTGTAGCATTCACTTCGGTCATGTTCCACTGGAATGTTCCTCTCATTCCTTCATCAGTGGTTTCATAGTTACAATAGTCTATAAGATCAAAGTAATTAGCCATATGGTGGAGTAGACCCAGCAAACAATCTCTCTGTTTATTTATTCAGAAAGAAAAGCTTTCACTTTCTCTGATTATCACCACAAGAACGATTACATGTACATTCATTTATTCTTGTTTACAATATTGCCAATATTACTCACATCAACATCACAGGCGCTACACAACTGTCACACTGTCACTGTGGGATTAAATACGCCCTTGATACAGATTACAGGATTCAGATCAATTGCTCAACTACACTCATGCATGTGTGCATCAACTATACAAAGTTTCAGACTTACTTGATTTTCCTGATGATGATGACACTATAGTGAAAAGAATTCACTTAATACTATTGCCTATTATGCACACACTAGCTATCAGCTGTACCTTCAAGTCCAGGCAAATTTGCAGGAGGGAAGAGATCAGACTCTGAAGCACTTCTACCAAATGGATTACTAGCACTGACTGTAAACCGATGTCGTCCTGATTGAGTGAAGGGAACAACAATCGTATAGTTCATTGGACCTGATGGGACACCAGTCTGTGTGTCTAATACATGTAGTTTCAAAACATTGTTTTGTTCATCCATCACAGATACGTTGAAGTACAGTAAAGTATGGCCAGCAGACACTCTCACTGTCACTGTGAATAGTTGTATACCCACAGTAACATCAGTGATCATTGGTACTGATGGAACACCTGAGAACACACACACAGAATGTGAAGTGATCATACAGTCTCACTGACTCACCTGATGTAGCTAACTCATAGTTAGTACTTTGCTGTACACCATTAAAATTGTTAGTGACAGTAATAGTACAGGAGTAGTTCATTCCAGCAGTCACATTCTCTGGTCCAGTTGGTATCACAGCCATACCATCACCACACGTGTCAGTACTACAGCTCATGTCACTGGCTAGTCCACTACCACTACCCTCCTCCTCACTGCGACATGACATTGCCACACTAGTAAGAGGTGCTCCACCTGTGTGCTTGAAGCTCCAAGTTACCACAAGCTTTCCATTAGTGTTCACAAGATTAGTGGCAGAGAATTCAGGATCTAAACAATGATAAAAAGAACTAAAATATGACCATAAATTCAAACTCCAGTAACTCTCTCTCTCACCTCTTGTCATCGTCATGAAGGCTACTATATTACTGGGTTGACTATGAACGACACCTTGCTCCATACAGGACATGTCAAGCTGTGGAGATACAGCTCTGACACTGGCAGTGTAGCTGGTATTGGGTTTCAGTCCAGTCACAGTGAAGGTGTTGGTGTAGGATGGATCAGTACTGATGGCATTGAATGATCTAGTAACATTAATGAATGGTGGATTCATTGACACAAGCTCCACTAGAAATGCATTGAATGCTGGTACTCCACTAGTGAGTGGGTTCTGCCAGTGAAGAATAATAGAGGTAGAACTATCATCAGTCAAATAGATGACAGCAAGGTTTCTAGGAGCAGTGGGTAAACCTGAATAATGAATAGTTTATGAGATACTAGTGTTGTGTATCAATAAACTCACTCAGTACTCGTAGTTCTACTGTTTGATTGATCTGGTTGATAGTTCCACTAACATTGTTACTGAGAGTGTTAGTATAGTTACCAGTATCAGCATCACTAACACTAGTGATGGTTAGTTCTCTACTAGTAGTGTCTCCTCTTGATGAGCCTCCTATCAACTCCCATGATGAACTAGGATCAGGATTACCAGTGATGTTAGTAAATGCTACCAGAGTGACACTGCCTCCTTCTACTACACAGAACTGATCATTAGTTCCTGCAATTGCCTCAACACCATCTACAGAAACTATTTTTTATGATGAGATACAATGGTTTCAAAAATGACACAATCAAACTCACATTGTACATCTAATATGAAGTACCCAGTTGCATTGCCTGCTTCAGTACTAGCTCGAATGGAGTAGTTACCAGAATCACTTCTCATCACTGAACTGAACACAATCTGAGGGTAGTCAGACACATTGGGATTGATGGTGTGTGTGTTGATGGGTACTCCATCATGGTACCACTGGTAGGATGGCACTAGAGGGAATCCTGCTGACTGCTCTATGTTGAAGGAGAATGCCATGTTCTCTACAGCAGTCATTGCTGTAGTCACTCTCCTCAGTACTGGTGGTTCTATAGAGCGAACAATTCGCACAGCCAATGCAACATTCAATTACCCACCAATAATTCTGAGCTGGAATGTTCCATTAACAGCAACATCATTGCCCGATCCACAGGTTATGTTTGCCATATCAAATGACTGGTTGAATACACGTATCGTCAGATTCGATGGTACAGGAAACCCTTCACTAAATGTTTTATAGCCAAAATAAAAATTTTCTGCCCCGTCTATTCCTTCACCAGTGGTTACATTCAATCTCAATTGAGTTGTTTCAGAACCTCTTGTTAATCTCCATAAATTAGATCTAGTCCCGACACCGTCTCTGACTACGTGGCAAAAGAGTGTGACATTAGTTGTGTTTTCAGCTTCAGCAATGACAGCAGGGTTTGCATCAGTTGTAGGCGGATCAGTGACATTAGCAAAGAGAAGTTGACTCGCAGCGCCCTCGAGACACACTACCAATACCAGTAGTAAAAAGATCATGATCTAAGCGAATCCAGATTGACTAAGGTGCACTGTTGCATATTATACTTGTAGTAGCGATGTCAGAAACCGTATATTTTTGAAAATATTTTCTCCGTATAAATTGATTAAGTCGATGGAACAACAGCTATCGCGTCTCCATGACGTCAAGTTGATTTACATAGGAAGTTTCGGAGATTCCTAGGCCATTGTTCGCGCGATTTATTCTATGTTGCAGTAACGCAACTATGCATCATCGTATATCATTCTAAAGCTTTGAACTAGATCTTTCACACGTACGTGGTGTTAGATTAGTTCTAGTGAAAATCTAATTTTCTCTGACATCGCTACTTGTAGTCAGGCGTGGTTGCCGCGCATCTCAGTGCAGTTAGGCGTGGTCTCCGTCAGTTCTTACAGCCAACAGCGTAACAGTACTCTGGCATGGTCCCCAGATAGCTTTTGGGAGGTGCAATCCAGAGAGATTATTATCACTTCTGTAACGCCAGTAGCATATAATACAGTGAGCTCGAGTCCATGCACCGTTATAATTATATTCAATGAGCTCCTGGTAATTCATCACTTTGTAAGCAAGTGTTATTCTGTTCCTTCATAGTTTTCTAGGCCTGCTTGTACTAAGTACAACAAGCAATCGGATTCAGTAGAAAATATATTCACTAATAATTATTCACATGAACTGTCGCAAATGTGCACATTTTTTTCATTTTTCATTCTCAAGTAAGTCTAAAGAGCTGTGTTAACCTGCAATGTACTCTGTGCAGTGGCGGATCTATTCTAGGGTGGATCCAGAGGTGCGAGCGAACCCCCTTTGCGCTCAATTCACAAGCAACATTAATTGCCATACCTTATGAGGAATTTAGTTTACACTAGGGGTTGTCCCACATTCACCACGTGCAAGACTGTAGTCAGCTGGCTAAATAGCCTCGTACCCAGGCTCTCTGGCGGAGATTTAATTGTGCGTGGGTGTTGAAATGCGGGGGTGGCGATTGAGAGCCTGGTATCCACTGATTCGCACATGCGCAGACGATTCATGGAATTCGTATATTTTAGTTCACTATTGTGTTACTTTGCATCACGTTTACGGGATGACTGATTCTGATCGTGCACTAAGGCTATGTAGCCTCGAACCAGGCTCTTTTCATTTGTGTGGCCGTGGGCGGAAAAAGAGCCTGGTACATACTGTCTGCGCATGTGCTTAAAATTCACGTGGTTTGGACGGATGTGACGAAATAATAATTGTCAACGGCAGGCGGGACGATGGGCGTGGTCAAGGAAACGAACATGGCGGCTTCTAGCTAGCGCAATTCTAACGTAGATCAGTGGCGTAGCTACGGTAGGGCAGGGGGGCAGTTGCCCCCCGCTTTTGAAGAACCGGAAGCGTAATTAATAATAGAACTTAGCTTCTAGAAGTCCTCCTGACCTAGAGAGTGGTCTGACTCTAGTACACACTCAGCAGTACAGCGTACGTTGCGCGCCATCTTTGTTATGGGCTTTGAGCGAATCAAAGTGTCAAAATGACGTCATCTCGTGAATATTGTTCGATGGGGACGTGCTTCTTCTACTCCTTTTACAGTATCTAATGGTGTTCGCCAGGGTGGTGTTTTATCTCCTGTTTTATTTTCTATTTACCTGGATGAGCTACTTATGAAGCTTGAGTCTCTTGGTGTTGGTTGCTTTTAGAATAACCATTTTGCTGGCGCCCTTGCATATGCTGATGACATCGTTCTATTGGCGCCAAGTGCCTCTGGCTTGCGCATTCTTCTTGCTAATTGTGAATCACATGGCAGCCGCCTTGGATTACAGTTCAATCCCCTCAAGACTCAACTTATTCGCTTGGGTGTCTCTGGTTCTAATTCTATCTTCTCTTTCTGTGGTTCAACTCTTCAATTTTCCCCCACTGTCCTACACCTAGGAAATAAATTATCATATGATCTTTGCGATGATCAGGACATATTATTAAAGTCCCTCTATCTTTCGAGAGCTGCTAACAGTTTATTTTCTACCTTTCCAAAGGTCGGACCAATTCCTCTGTCCTATCTCTTCTCCTCCCACTGTTTAGCTCTTTATGGTTGTGAACTCTGGAATCTGTCCTCACCTGGTCTTAAAGCTATAGAGGTAACATTTAATAAATGTTTACGACGTATCTGGGGTCTTCCCCCAAGAACGCACACTGGTATTCTCCACTGCTGCGCTGGATTTCAGAGTATCTGTTTTTTTGAAGATCCCACAATTTCATTCATCGTGCTGGGCGTTCTAACAATTCTTTGGTGAAGGCAGTATTCAATGACATTCTGGTGTACACCTTTGCTGGACACAACATTTTCTTCGGTTCAAGTTATAAGAAAAATTGCTCCTCAGATGATCAAGAGTGTGCAGGTGTATTGCGATCGTTTATTCTCTTGAGCATTGATTCTGATGTAGTAGATGGCTCCTCTCCAATTGATTCGATGTTAAGAACAATTGCTACGGCATAACTTAATTTATTTCAACTCTGCACCTTACGTGGTGTGTTTCACAATAATAATAATAATAATTATCACTTGTCTATATTCATTTCTTCATCAGGTATAATCTTCTATCTATGTTGTGTTCTGTTTTTGTTGATATTAATAATAATAATAATAATAAGTGTTGTTTGTTTGTTTGTTCTGTTTTGTTCATTTGTTTTTTTTTCTTAAATATTGCCAATATGCCATATATCACTTAATCATTTATCACTTGTCTATTTATATTATTCATTTCTCTATCAGGTATAATCATTTATCACTTGTCTATATTCATTTCTTCATCAGGTATAATCTTCTATCTATGTTGTGTTCTGTTTTCTGTTGACATAATAATAATAATAATAGATTTTATGTTCGGCGGCGCGCGCTTCGTGCGCGCAAACTCTACTTTCCTACGGTTTGCCCCTCCGCTTCGTCAATCCTAGTTACGTCCCTGTAGATCATTCACCTTTCAAAAAATAGAGCAAGTTTTGACAGCCACATATCCTGAACTGCTGCTAGCAAAGTACCAAGCTGATCTGCTGAACGATAAACGCGCAAAGCAACGGCAGTAGAAACATCGCTGTTATAGTACACAATGCGTACACTCGTCGCTCACTACACTCGTCGCTCACAGGAATTGCTTGTGCAGTATTACTAATGTAGTTAGCAGAACTTTCAATAAAGAAGACCAACACTTGTTCTGAAGCGAGATCCACAGTACCAGTAAGCGATGACGTAAACTTTCGTGGCGCGTATTACAAACGTGCACGATAGTTTCCTATCGTGCCGGAATTCCGGCGCGATTTGGAGCATGCGCAGATAGTGTGTACCAGGCTCTTTTTTCCGCCCACACAAAATTTAAAGAGCCTGGTTCGAGGCTATAAGGCTATGCCTGTTGGCTATGTAAATTTGTGGCGCGTTCCAGATAGTTTTTAGGCTATTAAGAGAGCAGACAACTAGAGAGAGTTGCAAGCACGCTAGAACAAGTCTGTCAGGTATGACACGTGGACGTACGAGGCTATACCTTAGTCTTGATAAGCTGGAACGCACCTCGTGGAGCTACACGGGTCATATGCCTTGTGCAAGCATTTCGCCGCTTGATGCTCTTACGGTAGGCAAAGTCAGGCTTGTGGGAGACACAGTCGCTCGATCAATGCAGTGAAGGCGTAGCCATGATGTAAACAAGGACGTCATAACGAGAATATAAACGTCTGTAGCAGCAAAAGGAAGCATGCTATAACGTTGTGCAGACCATCATTCGATGCGCCAAAGCTAGCTGTTCTCCAAGAGTAAAATAAGCAAGCAGCAGATCGAACGCGCCGTCTGGTAGCGGTAAAACGAATGCAACTAAAACCGCATTTTCTTGCGCCAAAATTCTCTCAAACAGCTCGATAGCAGCTAGCGAAAGTAGTATCTAGTAGTGCTCCAGGAGCTCCTCGAGGGACGTACGGTATGATATTTGTTAGAAAGTATCCGTTCACTAGTTATGCAGTGAAATGTCCGCGAGGACGCCATAAAATCAAAACGAGTTTAGACCTTTTTGCCTGTAAGTCACGCTTAGATACTTTTCTAACAAATATCACACCGTACGTCCCTCGAGGAGCTCCTGGAGCACTACTAGATACTACTTTCGCTAGCTGCTATCGAGCCGTTTGAGAGAATTTTGGCGCAAGAAAATGCGGTTTTTAGTTGCATTCGTTTTGCCGCTACCAGACGGCGCGTTCGATCTGCTGCTTGCTTATTTTACTCTTGGAGAACAGCTGACTTTGGCGCATCGAATGATGGTCTGCACAACGTTATAGCATGCTTCTTTTTGCTGCTACAGACGTTTATATTCTGTGAATATTAATTAGCTCAAACTGGTAACCGTCACCTTAATTCAAAACGCTAGATACCAGGCTCTCAATCGCCACCCCGCATTTCAACACCCACGCAAAATTACATCTCCGCCAGAGAGCCTGGGTACGAGGCTACTGGCTAAACTAACAATGTAGTTTAACAAGGGTTAAACGTAGTTAACGTAGTTCGGATTGGCGCGCGCGCGAATATGAATTTGAGGGCGCGGTAGTGGCAGAGTACTCTGATTGGGTAAGGATGGTATTGCAGGTGCAGGGTCCAGTTGTTAAAGCAACGAGTACTTGGACGCAGTTGCAGTCCGACGCAAACTAGCAGCTTCACAGTATCCGCAGTGCAGCTTTTTTATTCCCACCCACCACTACCCTTTTTGTTTCTTTTGTTTTTTGTTGTTGTTGTTTGTATGATTTTTTTTCCTTTCTCTCTGTTTCCATTGTCAGTCGGATACACTTGACTGTCAGTGTGATCGAAGTGGGTAGAACAGGACCCGCCCAAACACGCGGGTTGGAGCGGAGCCCTGTTATTTACCCCCAAGTGCTGATGTTGTGCTATGGATAATGCATGTTGCACGCAGGGGGGTTTAGCTCAGGCAGTATGATGTGCATGCAACTTTCATTATTGTACTCTGTGTGGCCTGCGAGGCCATGCAGGTTAGTTGCATGCCAATTTACTTACCCACTTAAGGCCAAACCAAGCAGTGACACAGGTAGGTGTGTTAAGGGTAACTGTGCAGTAAGTATTGGTTATCCGGAGGATGTTAATGATGAGAACGGTAGTTAAAGTGAAATGGATTCAACGCTTGATTTTGACCGGAAGTGGGCGTGGTTTTCAAAATTGGTGCCGCGCAAGCGCTCACATTCAACTAAGAACCCCCTTTCTCCAATCCTAGAACCGCCACTGCTGTGGGTAGTTCGGTTATTGCCACTGTTAGTCAACAAAAGGACTTATTAGGTATTATTGTTACAAACGATTTGTCTTGGAGCTGTCATTACAGTAAAATGTGTAAGAACGCTTATTTTTCTCTTCACTTAATCAAGGGAGTACTTCCTGCTACATCTTCGGTCATGCTAAAGAAACGCTTATATATCTCAACAGTCCGCTCACATTTCTCCTACTGCCCGCAGCTTTAGAAGCCTCTTCATGCTAAAGATATTCTTAATCTTGAAAGAGTTCAGAGAAAAATATTCTACCACTCTCTCTCTCTGGTTTGAACTGAGAGACATAATGTTTCTAATCAAATTGCTGCAAAACAATAACGAAGACCATTTTAATATCTATTAATATGTTAAGTTTACCTCAGGCGTATAACATTGTCTGGGGTGAAGCTTAGGATTAAACTTCATCCTATAGACATTTAATTTATAATGCTATTAATTCTGTTGTAAATTTATCTGAGTGATTTTTATTATACTATTCACTGTAAGGTTGTTTTAAACTATGACATGAATAATTCTCTTTGATGTAATGAGGTGTCCAAATTCCCATATACACCTGCAGCAAAGCCATACAATGCACCACTTATTATACCATTAGCCATACAATGCACCATACAATGCCATACAATGCACCATACAAGCCATACAATGCACATAGTTTAAATAGGTTAAACGCCTCGTTGCCATACAATGCACCATACAAGCCATACAATGCACCATACAATGCACATAGTTTAAATAGGTTAAACACCTCGTTGTCGGTGTTTAACCTACATTTATTTCTATGGTCTTTTTGATTTGCACTTCACTTTAACCCACATTATACATGTTCTTATCACCTTGTCTGCCCCTGTAACACATGCCATTCCTCAGGTTTTTATATTTAGCTTATTTAGATTAGTGTAGATTTATTAAAATATATTATGATGTTTCTGTGTTTTGTTTCTTTTGTTTGTTTTGGCTCTACATGAATTGTAGGAGTCCTTCAGCAGTTAATTTGCCTTATTTTATCTGTCTACTGTACTTCCTTTCTGTATGCGGCTGTTAAGTCTGATAATAATAATACTAAAAGTAAAGGAACAAGATGGGATGAAAGCAATAAACTATAACAATAATAGGGCAAGCGAGTAAAGAACAAGATGGAATAGCGCTTGCAAAAGTAAAAGTCCCAAGTATCCCTACAGATCAGTGGTCAAAAGTGGCCAACTGCTTTCTGCAACTAGAGCCATCGAAAATAACAGTTCCAGCCACCAAACACTGCATTTTATTTAGAAGATTTCGATTCTTACACATTTCTTCGCTATAATTTTCTGAAATTCCCTGAATGGATATGCAGAACTTCACTAAAGATGCGAAGTTGTCAAATCTGATTCAGATTTGCAAAAAGCAAGAAACGCTTTGTCAGCAAAATTGCATTTTGCAAATTTCGAATTAGTCTAGTAATAAGAAATGCTATACTGGTGCATCACGTGCACTAGCTCATGTGCAGCTAATTATGCATGTACAATGGCCGTGTAAAGAAATTGATGCATACCTTGCTAATAAACATACACAAAATTGTTGTTCTTCCCATACAGGATGTTATTGTGTTTTCATTAGATGTTTTCATACTTTCTACTACAAACACGTACTATAATCAATACAGCAGCAACTGAGTATAATTAACAGCTATTGCACAATTTACTTATTAAGGTACACAATAATGCTATACATAATTTAAGTACTACTACCGTTGACTGGTAACTATTAGTACAAAGAAAATAAAAAGATTTCTAACGAAATCAAAAGGATGTAGGGATAAAGAAATCTGCTACTGGTCGACGGCCACAATGTAAACCAACAAGGAGCAAGCATGGAATGGTAACACGATTGACTTGCTAACAGACCATAGATCCCTACATCAGTGGCTGTACCTAAGATTTTGATTTTTCATACAAGCTCAATTCATGTCAGGTGTCAGTCAACAGCAACTAGCTGAACTGCTACAGTGGTCTATGGTCTGTTAGCAAGTCAATCGTGTTACCATTCCATGCTTGCTCCTTGTTGTTTTACATTGTGGACCAGTAGCAGATTTCTTTATCCCTACATCCTTTTGATTTCGTTAGAAATCTTTTTATTTTCTTGTTTGTGTCCTTTTTTCTTTTTCAGTGAGTTTCAATTTAATTTTTTGGTGCAGTTCGAATTCGGCAATATAATGTATCTCTTTGATTCCACCATTGGTTTGGTTTGCTGTTGTTGATAATTGCTTTTAACTTGTAGTTCCTAAATACTGAAACTAGCTCATGCATTCATGCATGCTGCAGGATTGCTCTGCAAACGAGCCCCGCCCACTCTGGTTTAGAAATTTCTGCATGGCTGTGATACTATCTGGCAAACAGCAGAACGATGATACTACACGAGCTTACTCGGTGAGTTGTTCTTCGAAGACTCCAGACGCCAATATGCGTTCTCTATACGGCGATACTCTACTAATGAATTCGTGTGATAGGTCACGTGCGTATTACGTAATCACAATATGGCGTCAAACACTTAGCTGACAACTGTTCGTGATCGTGAACTCGTCAAATTTATATCGTCGTTTCGCTAAAAACTAAGTTCAAAAGGCACATGCCAGGAGAATTTCACGACTGTTCGTGGGTGTTTTGGTTTCGGCACTGCTCGCGTAAAGGCGCTAGGCGAGTGGAAGAAGAAAGAAGAAGAAAACGAAGATGACGAAACTCGATTTTCACCGTTTCCAGGTTCGTCACTTTAGCAACAATTTCCAGCAATCTCCTCGCTACTGTAAGATGGGACAACGCCAGAGAGCAGATCTAAGTGTCTTTGGACGTATAAAATTCACAACCAGGCGAAATATCAGCTTTTGAACGCTAATACATTGTATGTAGCCGCCATCTTGTTTTCTCGTTCATCCCTACATAGGGAGTCACTACCGTGCCTCCCTAATAAATAGCTACCACAACCCATTCACAACACACTCAACACACCTCAAGATACTATCATCACTTAACATCCACAAGATACTACTACAATATATACCTTGTTCTTGTATAAGAAGAATCCTACGATTAATGCAACCACTAATATTATCCCAACAACTAGTATTAAATAGATGCATGTACATGGACGCTTTGAAAAATTAAAATCAATGTGCATGACTATGAGCTGTATAATTATTCGTAAGACAAATATTATTATTGTGTACTCTCGGACACTATAAATACAATGCAGCTTTCATTTCATTGAATTGAGGTATGCATTTGAGATTTCTCAATTCTTTGACAATAAATATCTGTACTGTAAACTACTTCAGAATTTATGTGTTGACTGGAACATCATACACACGGTCTGCTTTCACTGTCTCATAAGCAGCTTGAGCACTGTCCTCCATTGCTATAGACTGATTGCTCTGCTTGGGAACTGATACTGAGGAATAGGCAGCATTGTCCTTCAGTTCAATAGACTGAGGAACACCTCCTCCCAGTACTCCATAACACTCAGTCTCTACTGACTGGATTTTATCAGGTTCACCTAAACATAGTGTAAAGTTAAGATTATCATCATTGTGATTGTAAAAGATATCGTGAAAAGAAATTGATACATAACTTGCTAATAAACATACACAAGTTTGTTGTTCTTCTCAAACATGATGTTATTGTGTTTTCATTGGAATGTTTTCATACTCTCTACTACAAAAACGTACTATGAGCAATGATGCAGCAACTGAGTGTATTTAACAGCTATTGCACAATTTGCTTATACTAAGTTGCTTACCATACTAAGACACGCATTATGCTATACACAGGCACTGACAGCCATAAACAACATTTTTCATTTACCTTTCTTCTTGTATAATAAGAAACTCACAATCAGTAGAACCACTACTACTACTACTACTATTAATAACATCAAGATGACTGCTATCAGAGCAACTATAATACCGACAATCAAACCAGTTGAGAGACCGGTTGTCACTGAATGAGAGATTGCAGTGAACACAGTGTTATCATGGTATATTATTCTTACTTGGTGGTTCAGTTGTGATTGCAGAGGATGGTTGTGCAACAAAGCTACTAGTAGCAGTAGAAACAACAGGTGTTGATGGCGGTACGATCACTATAGTGGGAAATCAACAGCATGCTAACATTTCCCTATTTCAGTAACACAGCCATTATCAGCTGTACCTTCAAGTCCATTCCTATCCGGAGGAGGATACATATCAGACTCTGAAGCACTTCTACCAAATGGATTACTAGCGCTGACTGTAAACCGATGTCGTCCCGATTGAGTGAAGGGAACAACAATCGTATAGTTCATTGGACCTGATGGGACACCAGGCTGTGTGTCTAACAGTTTTACAACATTGTTTTGTTCATTCATCACAGATACATTGAAATACAGTGAAGTATGTCCAGCAAACACTCTCACTGTCACTGTGAATAGTTGAATACCCACTGTAACATCAGTGATCATTGGTACTGATGGAACACCTGAGAACACACACACACAGAGAATGTGAAGTGATCATACAGTCTCACTGACTCACCTGATGTAGCCAATATGTAGTTGGTGGTTTGTCGTTCACTATTACCAAGCTCATTGGTAGCAGTGATAGTACAGGAGTAGTTCATTCCAGCAGTCACATTCTCTGGTCCAGTTGGTATCACAGCCATACCATCACCACACATGTTAGCACTACAGCTCATGCCATTGGCTAGTCCATTATCACTACCCTCCTCCTCACTGCGACATGCCACTGCCACACTAGTGAGAGGTGCTCCACCTGTGTGATTGAAGCTCCAGGTTACCACGAGCTTTCCATTAGTGTTCTCAAGATTAGTGGCAGAGAATTCAGGATCTAAACAATAGTAAAAAATTGCCTTCAAAATCCAGTAACTCTCACTCACCTCCTGCCATTGTCATGAAGGCTACTGTATTACTGGGTTGACTATGAGTGACACCTTGCTCCATACAGGACATGTCAAGCTGTGGAGATACAGCTCTGACACTGGCAGTGTGGTTGGTGTTGGGGTTCAGTCCAGTCACAGTGAAGGTGTTGGTGTAGGATGGATCAGTACTGATGGCATCGAATGATCTAGTAACATTATTGAATGGTGGACTCATTGATACAAGCTCCACTAGAAATGCATTAAATGCTGGTACTCCACTAGTGAGTGGGTTCTGCCAGCGAAGAATAATAGAGGTAGAACTATCATCAGTCAAATTGATGACAGCAATGCTTCTAGGAGCAGTTGGTAAATCTGAATAATAAATAGTTTATGAGATACTAGTGTTGTGTATCAATGAACTCACTCAGTACTCGTAGTTCTACTGTTCGATTGATTTGGTTGATAGTTCCACTAACATTGTTACTGAGAGTGTTAGTATAGTTACCACTGCTGACTGCATTAGTGATGGTTAGTTCTCTACTAGTAGTGTTCACTCCCATTAATGTGCCTCCTATCAACTCCCATGATGAACTAGGATCAGGATTACCAGTGATGTTAGTAAATGCAGCTACCAGAGTGACATCGTGTCCCTCTACTACACAGAACTTGTCATTAGTTCCAGCAATTGCCTCAACACCATCTACAGATAATGATGAGATACTATGGTTGCAAGAATGACACTAAACTCACATTGTACATTTAATATGAAGTACCCAGTTGCATTGCCTGCTTCAGTACTAGCTCGAATGGAGTAGTTACCAGAATCACTTCTCATTACCGAATTGAACACAATTTGACGGTAGTCAGACACATTGGGGTTGATACTGGTGTCTGTGTCTATGAGCATGCCATCATGGTACCACTGGTAGGATGGCACTAGAGGGAATCCTGCTGACTGCTCTATGTTGAAAGAGAATGCCATGTTTTCTACAGCAGCCATTGCTGTAGTCTCTCTCCTCAGTACTGGTGGTTCTATAGAGCAAACAACTAGCACAGACAATGCAATATTCAATTACTCACTAATAATTCTGAGTTGGAATGTTCCATTTACAGCAACATCAACACCCGCTCCACAGGTTATGCTTGCCATGTCAAATGACTCGTTGAAGACCCGTATCGTCAAAGTTGATGGTACTGAAATCCCACCGAGTGTTTGAAATGTAAAGAGAAAGTTGTCTGCCCCGTCTCTTCCTTCACCAGTGGTTGTATTAAAACTCAAAAAAACTGTTTCAGATCCTCTTTTTAAGCTCCATACATTAAATCTGGTCCCGACACCGTCTCTGACTACGTGGCAGAAGAGTGTGACATTAGTTGTATTCTCAGCTTCAGCAATGACAGCAGGGTTTGCATCTGTTGTAGATGGATCAGTGACATTAGCAAAGAGAAGTTGACTCGCAGTGCCCTTGAGACACACAACCAATACCAGTAGTAAAAAGATCATGATCTAAGCGAATCCAGATTGACGAAACTAGTCAGGCGTGGTTGCCGCATCCAATCTCAGTAGTACAGTGAAGTCTTTATCTAGCTGAAATTTTAACGAGTTCCATTATTATTATTGAAAACACCACAGAAGGGACGATACTCAAGCTATTGCTTGGTCACGTGTGCTATAGTTAAGGTAGATGGGCGTAACTCCGGACGAACTTTACGTAAACGGTCGGCGTTCAGTTGTAGAAGCCGGTATCACCATCAGATCTGCAGCATTTTCTAGTACGCTACTGTGCTACAAATGCCGAAGATGAGAGTAAACGAAAACATCCACTGACTGTTTGTACGGCGTGAAACTCGGCCCCCACTGAAAACTGGCCATGTTGCTAACTACGGACACACCCATTACAATGAAATATCACTGAGAAGAATACAAGATACTGCGAAGCATGTTGTGGTATTTATCTCGAAAAAGGAAATAAACTTGCATTTTGCACTTTGAACACTGCAAATAATAATAATAGACGGCTACGAAAGTTTTTAGCACAATTTTTCAAAGATCTGCGAGTGGTAAGTACCTGCTAGTGAACGCAAATTCAATGTCTGTAAGTTTAGTTTTGTTCATTGCTAAGGTGTGCCTTGGGTTGCTTATAGCGCAAGTTTGGAAGCATAAGCTTGCTCGTAGTGAAAGTTGCGAATATTTACTATTGCGCGTCCGGAGTTACGCCCATCTACCTTAACGATTCCAGACGAAAATTTAAAAACCTGATGTAAGCTTTTTCCAGAGCTCCTTTAAACGGCCCTGTCTTCTGCGATCAGAATGGTGCTTGAATTGCAGGAATTGGCCTAGGGAGAGCAAAGTTACAACCTTGCAACTAAGTTGAATTGGCTAAAATTTTCCGACTCGTTTTAACCCTTTAATTACTAAATTATCTTGCTGAAATTTTAACCTCGTAAATGCTGACCACTTCTCTTGTGAATATCTCGTGTGTCTTTTGTGCTACTGGTCTCAAATTTGCGTCCTTTTACGCCAGTGAGTAGCCGCAATTGCCCACACTCAAGTCAGTCGATACGCCCCTCCCACTTCGAAAGTGAAGCCGATAAAGTGCAACGACCTCGTCAAATTTTGCTCAAAGTTAGTGCTTTGGGGCTGAATACTGAAAAGTACACACAACTAGCAGTGGTTTTGGTGAGTGCAAAATGTAGTCCAGATCATAGAGAATGCACGAAAATGTGTTTCCGAGCACCCTGAAGCCATAAAATGTCCAAATTTTCTTGGCAGCCATTATTTTTTAATGTTGTGAAATTTGCACTGAAGCCATAGAAATGCCGAAGCCAATACGTTTAGCGCAGGGGGCGCGCCGAAAACCGGTCAATTTTTTGCGGTTATTTGTATTCTTCAATTTGGCTCAATTTTGGGATATTTTAGCACTTTTTCATAAAGTTATGGTGTCTGAAGTATGTATGTCGCCAAAAGGCGACAATAGGGGTTAAAGGGTTAATAGAAAAAACGGTATCAGTATGGTTTATTATTAGCCATTATCATTGGAACTACTGCAAGGATTTAAATACTTTTTTCGCCTTTTGTCGATTTTCTCAACGGTGAAAATTATACACTGACCTCTGAGACCATGATAGAGACTAGTTTACTTGACAAACGGCCTTCGTTGAACCTGGTTGACGCGAGAAAATTAGTCACTTTCACGCCGCCCAAGTGATATCTTCCAATTTCGCTACTGCTGTGTAGTTCGCAGGCATGAACCAATATCATAACGTATGTCACATCCACCTACTTCGTCTTTTGCACACACTTTGCAGCTCTGTTACAGTAGCAGTTAAGGGCGAAACTACTGAAGAAGTATTTTTTACGCAAAGTTCAATCTTTTCACTAATTTGCTAAGTTACAACACATCTTATTGACGCGAAAGTCCCTCCGTAAGAAAGAGGAGTAAAATAGCTATCGAACGATGTAAACCAAGCTGGGGAGCGTTCCTTTATGCGGCAGCGAAAGCGAAGTGCCATCTCACTAAGTCAGATTTGCCGGGAAATTTTTTAATAACTGAACTTAATAATTGGAATCGTTACTATAGTGCTTGGTCACGTGCGTATTGCGCAATCGCAATAATGGCGTCTAACACTTAGCTGACATTGGATCACGATCGAGAACTCGCGGAATTTAGATCGTCGTTCCGATAAAAAACATGCTCAAAGGGCACCTGCCAGGAGAATTTCACGACTGTTCGTGAGTGTTTTGGTCTCGGAACCACTCGCGTAAAAGGCGCTAGGCGAATGGAAGAAAGAAGAAGAAGAAAACGAAGATGACGAAAGTCGCTTTTCACCGTTTCCAGGTTCGTCACTTTAGTAACAATTTCGAGCAATCTCCTTGCTACTGTAAGATGTGGCAACGCCAGTGAGCAGATCTAAGTGTCTTTGGACGTATAGAATTCATCACGAGGCGAAATATCAGCGTTTGAACGCTAATACATTGTATGTAGCCGCCATCTTGTTTTTCCGTTCAACCCTACATAGGGAGGCACTACCGTGCCTCCCTAATACGTCGGTCAAGTTTGATCTGTGTAGCGCATTTGCAAGTGTACGAACGAGTGGCCGATAATAGATGGTGGCCGAATATAGGTGGTTTACTCTATTCACGTGCTAAACAAAACTAAATCCTAAACCCAAGACCTTAAAACACTTCTCCTAACTGCGAAAAGCCTTCCTAACTAACTAAGGATCGTCGGGAGGGTCTCCCTAACTAAGGATCGTCGGGAGGGTCTTCCTAACTAACTAACTAAGGATCGTCAGGAGGGTCGTCCTACGGAGCTAACAGCGCAAACCCGTGGCTAACAGCGCAAACCATGGACCTAACAGCGCTACTGACCCGTGGTAAAAGCGCTAGCCTCTGCTTAACAGTTTTATTAGTGGAAAAAAAGGAACCAAAAAAGTAGTACTTACCAGGGATTGAACCTAGCAAACCATACTGCTATGCACAACACCTACCCATTGAGCCATCGAGACCTGATGCCAACTTGATATTGGAACTAGGCTTTATATAGTAGTTATATACCGACTGTGAGGTATATAACTACTTTAAACCATAGTGCGCTGCTTGCCTGACGTCTAGCTGGCTATCTTACGTCGCAGGAAGACCGCAGAGTAGCCCAAGTGCCGTTTCTTTGTGGATTCTCGAACGCGGCGGCCATCTTGAAACGCGTGCGGGCTGTACACGATTTATAGCCCTCATTAACGCTCGTTACATCAAAGAGAATTATTCATACTATGGTTTAAAGTGATATCCTATTATAATACACATGCGCGGGCATGTCACGTGCTTCTTGCCCGTGACGTCACACATCCGCACCTCAGGTTGGGTGAACTTAGTCTATCCCGAACGGCATTATGTACGGGAAGCACTCTGTTCACCCCGTTTCGATCCGTTGCCATAGCAATCACGTGATAACTAGTCTATGGACGACAACTAACTAAACCCTGAGCCCTAAAAAACCTTTTCCTAACTGCGCAAAGTAGGAAGGGTCGTCCTAACCCGGGCCTTCGCCCCTTGGTAAGCCTAAGGATCGTCGGGAGGGTCGTCCTAAAACGGGCCTTCGCCCCTTAGTAAGCCTAAGGATCGTCGGGAGGGTCGTCCTAAAACGGGCCTTCGGCCCTTGGTAAGCCTAAGGATAGTCAGGAGGGTCGTTCTAAACAGGGCCTCTGGCCCTCACTAAGGATCGTCGAGAGTATTACGAGTAGCTAAAAAAACTTCAAGTTTTTTATAAAAAACAAAAACAAAAAAATAAATGCATACTTAGGGAATCAAACCGTCGACGTCTGCATTACAAACCACAGCACTAAACCTCTAAGCCACCGGAACCTGCTGTCCGGTCATTGCCATAAACAAGCCTTTATAGTGATTATGTACGCGCGCACCTATTTCTTGGCTCCGTTGCTCTATTGGGTTCTCTCTTGTAAGATCTGCCATCATGTGTCTGCGGGGTTCACGCTCCTCCTACCATCATCCAACTTCTGATGTTCACATGGATGTTGCAATCAGCGAGAGCCGTGTACCTATGATCTGAACTCTGAATAGACTATCACTATTTTTATTTTTATTTTCAACTTATATTTTCTTTCTACACCTCAGTGTGAAAAAATAATCTTTGTCCCATGTGGACACTCCTTGAAAAAAACAACATAGAGTATGGGTAGCGCTAGCCGTCATAATGACATCATCGCAATTTTCACCATGGACACTGCACTACAGACACCCAGTAAGCCAGGGACATTCCAGTCACGACGTCGATCGTCCATATACCGTGCACCGTATTATAGGAATCCCACTACAACTGAACCCTAAACCCTAAAAACCTTCTCCTAACTGCGCAAAGTCGGGAGAGTCGTCCTAACCCGGGCCTTCGGCCCTTGGTAAGCCTAAGGATCGTCGGGAGGGTCGTCCTAAACAGGCCTCACTGAGGATAGAGCTAAAAACTTAAATTTTACTGAAAAAACAAAACAAAAAAACATGAATTCAGCGAGAATCGATCCCTAACCGATTGCATTACAAGCCACCATACTAAACCACTGAGCCACCGAAACCAACTGACCGGTTAGTGCTACAAACAAGCCTTTATAGTGATTCTGTACGCGCGTGTACACGTAGGGTTAAATATTAAAAATTGCGATGATGTCATTATGACGGATGCGACATATAGACTGTACCTAGTCTGGCCGCTGCCCCTCCCCGCCTATTGAGTGGGTGGTGGACGGCGTGTAGGGTCTAGCAAACATTACCATTCATCGATTTATAATAATTATTATTATTATTATTATTATTTTCAACAGAAAACAGAACACAACATAGATAGAAGATTATACCTGATGAAGAAATGAATATATACAAGTGATTATTATTATCAACAAGCAAAAAAACACAACAAAATACAGTAGATAAAACATTACGAATTTATGAGATGAATTTAAGATAAAAATGATAACACAACCAGGATAAATATAGTTAATGAGTCTAAATAAAGCTGCTTGACCTGAAGGTGACTTTTCAAAACACAAAGAACATAAAAGTAAACGAAGTACGGAAGTTACTCCATTCCACAGAGAGTGGGTGAGGGAAAAGAAAACAGCCGATTGTTAAGGAACATCGAAGCATTTCCTCTCCATAGACAGACAGAAAGCCTTTGGAACAAATGATGGATTGAGACGCTTGCAGGATAGTCTAGGCGAGCAGCCTGACGTCGACCAATATCACTTAGGGTTAGAGCAGCCGCAGAACTCCAACCACCCAGTGTTTCTACTGGCAGGGGAATAAATTGGATGCCTGCTTGCTGGCAACGGGGTCCATGAGTTGCTGTTTTCCGCTCAGATGCAACCTTCAATGCATGACCCTGTTTAATTGCGGATTGAGGTAGGGTCAGTTGCTGCATTGGAGAGATGACAGTGACATCAAGAGCGACAGGGGAACCTCTGTTCCACGAGGGAAGAAAGATGTCAGCAGGGCGAGAGTGTGAGCCAGATAGGAGGAAAGGAGCTTCTAACTTTGGTGATAGGGCAGCCAGCCTTGCAGCAGGGAAGATAACGTCCCTCAAAGCATTGTGCCTAGTGATCTTGTCACTCTGACCAAGACAAGAAAGATGGTGGTCACCGTAAGGATCAATATGACGACAACACCGTGAGCAAGGACCTTCTGAGAAGAGGCGGATGCCTAGCCAATACTGTAGGCAAACACGAAATTCCTGATCTAATATGTGTAAGCCAAGAGCCCTGGAGGGAATGACTGAGAGCCAATCTCCCGCGTGTTTGATAGAAGAAGAGAGAACCAGGGCACGTGAACGATCATCAGGGGCGGAGTCAGTGAGTTTCTTCAGAGTAGCTTGATTGATGGCAAAGGAGAGGGCTTTTTGGGAGACAGGAATATCGATGTCTGAGACTGATACCCACTGAGGTTTCTCAGAATGTAATGACACCAACTGGACGTA
Organism: Haliclona indistincta; assembly: GCA_964017065.1. NCBI lineage: Eukaryota > Metazoa > Porifera > Demospongiae > Haplosclerida > Chalinidae > Haliclona > Haliclona indistincta. The sequence goes on from OZ024785.1 coordinate 7,772,949, forward strand.
AGGAGCAAGAGATTGAGAGGGTGATGTAGCTAATGGGCAATTGATGATGTCAGAAATGAGGTCAGTGCAGGAGGTGACTGAGCTTAGATATTATTATTATTATTATTATTGAAAAACACACCACATAAGGTGTACATGTAGATTTAAAATTAATGTTAATCAGTAGCAATTGTTCTTAGCATTAAGTCAATAGAAGAGCTTCCCTGACAAATGTTAACAGTGCTTGATGACAGCAGGAAATCTCTTAATACTATAGCACATCTCTCTTCATCAGTGGAATATTCTTTTAAATAAGTACGACCACAGAAAATATTGTATCCAGAGAAAGTATAAGCCAAATCTTCGTTAAAGATCAGTTTGACCAAAGTGTTTGAGTTGTTTTTTGCATTTTTGATAAATTTAAGCGATCTTGAAGAAACCAAGTTACAAATACTTTGGACTCTAGCACATCGATGCAGGATACCGGTATGCGTTCTAGGAGGTAATCTCCAGATACGCCGCAGACAGTTGTTTAATACAACCTCTAAACTCCTTAGACCAGGAGAAGAAATATTCCAAAGTTCGCAACCATATAGAGCTAGACAATATGATGAAAACAGATATGTCATAGGAATTGGTCCGATATTTGGAAAAGTAGAAAATAAGCTATTAGCAGCCCTGGATAAATAACGAGATTTTAGCAGAATATCTTCATCGTCACAGAGATTATACTTTAGCTTGTTACCCAAGTGCACGACGGTATTAGAAAATTGGAGAGGCGAGTCACAGAAGAGGAAATTAGAATTAATATTGTCAAAATCAGATACACCCAAACGAAAATTAATAAGCTGAGTCTTGAGAGGATTGAAATGTAGACCAAGACAACTACCATGTGATTCACAAGTAGCAAGAAGGGTGTGTAATGCAGAGGCAGAAGGTGCCAAAAGCACTATATCATCTGCGTATGCAAGGGCGCCTGCATAATGGCTATTCCAAAAACAACCAACTCCAGTAGACTCAAGCTTTAAAAGCAGCTCATCCAGATAAATAGAAAACAATACAGGTGACAAAACACCACCCTGGCGAACTCCATTGGATACTGTGAAAGGAGAAGAGAGAGCATTTCTCCACCTCACAGATAAATTTTGCGTAGAGTACCAAGAACTTAGCAAACGAACCACAGGCAAGGGAAGACCACGTGACACAAGCAGATCAAATAAGATGTCATGTCTGACAAGATCAAATGCCTTGGAAGCATCAAGAAAACATGCGAATACAGGAGATCCATTGTGGATGTATTTAGCAACTATCTGCTTAAGAACTCCAGTACAGAGAGCAGTTGAAGAACCATTTTTAAAACCAAATTGGAAATCACTGGTGACTAAATAGTGAGAGTAATCCAATAAGATACACCACTCAAGGATCTTACTAAGGGTGGACGCCAGAGCAATAGGCCTATAAGAATCTGAGGAAGAAGGATTTTTACCAGGTTTGGGAATAGGCACAAGTACACAATTAACAAGTTGTGCAGGAAGAAAGCCATGGCGCAACAAAACAGAGAAAAAGTTAGCAAGTGGTTCAGCAATTACAGGGGCCGCAATAATAAAGTGATTGGAAACCAGGCTAGAGTCATCTTTCTTATCTCTTTTTAAGTGCTGGATAGCGTCTAAGACAGTCTCAAAGGAGAAGGCAGAAAAAATAGGATTATCTAAGGACTGACCAAGTGAACCAGAATTGAATGACACGCATGTTTGTTTAAAGTGATAGATAGTTTATCACGGAACAGCTCAGAGGTAGCTTTATCATCAATAACGCCATCTATTCGATGATGAGATGATGCCTGTGAAGTGCTTCGAAATTTTTTGACATTCTGCCAGAAATCTTTTTTATTACGAATAGAAAAAGCTTTTGCTAGTTTTTCACGGGCAATATGCTCTCTTCTTTGCTTGAGTCGACGAACTTCATATTTATAACGAGACTTTGATTTTTTCTTAATAACAGCAAGAACACCTGCAGAAGGGGAACCAGCTTCTAACCAAACCCTATACCAAAAATTTGCTTTATCTCTTAATCTTTAGCAGCATCATTCCATCCAGGTACTTTGTGTTTGCGAACGGTAGAAGGAATAGAGGGTAAAGCATTGCAAGCAGCAACTGAGATACAATTCAGGAAGGATTTAAGGTACTGAGAGATATCAGCTGAGTGAACTTTGCAATGAGGATTACAACAGTAGAAAACTTCATCGGGGAGCACAGGAAGATTAGAGACAATGGAGGCAAGAAACTGTTCAATATTATAATTATCGACCTGGGCCCAGTTTGTAGAATGAGAATGAGTATTAGGAATCTGAGGAGATTTAACTGGTAAAGAGGAAGGACAGATATCAAAAACAATAGAAATAGGAATATGATCAGAAAGATTGGAACCGTATCAATTATTGTTTGTAGGACTGCTAAGACATCAGTGAGTTGTACAATTATCAATGTTTCAACTGTCATCTAATCATTTTTAGCTAACCTCCTCATCACTATATTTGTTAATTGCCTGACCCATTGCTGTTGGCGAGACGCCATCTTGTCATGCCCATAGCAACTGGGCTTATAGTCTGTATTAGTAGACTCATTGTAAGCGCTTACCTCTTAGGATAGCCCCTAGGTAGTTAAAATACCCCTGATGTCGTCAACAGCCAAGATATACGTGAATTATTGCGTTTAACCTAAGTGTAGCCGCCATCTTGTTTTCCGCCCAACCCTAAATCTGCCACGTCTACCGCGTGGCATAATACCTCATGCACATGATTGGAAACAGCAGCTCTATGGTTGAACAGAATCTCCACCGTCTCTTCCAGAGTGAAAGGCATTATTTGACTTGTTTGTTTTATCTATAAAAAATTCACAACAGTTGAAGTACACCGCGTGAAAATCACGTGATTTGTGTGCACGCGTACAGAATTACTTTAAAGGCTTGTTTGTAGCATGGTAAGGTCAGCAGTTCCTGATGGCACAGTGGTTTGGTGTGGTTGGTTGTAATGCAAACGTTCGGGGTTCGATTCCCACGGTATGCATGTTTTTTTTAATTTTTTTAAACAGAGAAATTAAAAAAACATGCATACCAGCATACCATGCATAACATGCATACCAGTGATTTCCAATTTGGTTTTAAAAATGGTTCTTCAACTGCTCTCTGTACCAGAGTTCTTAAGCAGATAGTTGCTAAATACATCCACAATGGATCTCCTGTATTCGCATGTTTTCTTGCTGCTTCCAAGGCATTTGATCTTGTCAGACATGACATCTTATTTGATCTGCTTGTGTCACGTGGTCTTCCCTTGCCTGTGGTTCGTTTGCTAAGTTCTTGGTACTCTACGCAAAATTTATCTGTGAGGTGGAGAAATGCTCTCTCTTTTCCTTTCACAGTATCCAATGGAGTTCGCCAGGGTGGTGTTTTGTCACCAGAATTGTTTTCTATTTATCTAGATGAGCTGCTTTTAAAGCTTGAGTCTACTGGAGTTGGTTGTTTTTGGAATAGCCATTATGCAGGCGCCCTTGCATACGCAGATGATATAGTGCTTTTGGCACCTTCTGCCTCTGCATTACACACCCTTCTTGCTACTTGTGAATCACATGGTAGTTGTCTTGGTCTACATTTCAATCCTCTCAAGACTCAGCTTATTAATTTTCGTTTGGGTGTATCAGATTTTGACAATATTAATTCTAATTTCCTCTTCTGTGACTCGCCTCTCCAATTTTCTAATACCGTCGTGCACTTGGGTAACAAGCTAAAGTATAATCTCTGTGACGATGAAGATATTCTTCTAAAATCTCGTTATTTATCCAGGGCTGCTAATAGCTTATTTTCTACTTTTCCAAATATCGGACCGATTCCTATGACATATCTGTTTTCATCATATTGTCTAGCTCTATATGGTTGCGAACTCTGGAATATTTCTTCTCCTGGTCTAAGGAGTTTAGAGGTTGTATTAAACAACTGTCTGCGGCGTATCTGGAAATTACCTCCTAGAACGCATACCGGTATCCTGCATCGATGTGCTAGAGTCCAAAGTATTTATAACTTGGTTTCTTCAAGATCGCTTAAATTTATCAAAAGCAAAAAACAACTCAAACACTTTGGTCACACTGATCTTTAACGAAGATTTGGCTTATACTTTCTCTGGACACAATATTTTCTGTGGTCGTACTTATTTAAAAGAATATTCCACTGATGACGAGAGATGTGCTATAGTACTAAGAGATTTCCTGCTGTCATCAAGCACTGTTAACATTTGTCAGGGAAGCTCTTCTATTGACTTAATGTTAAGGACAATTGCTACTGACTAACATTAATTTTAAATCTACATGTACATCTTATGTGGTGTGTTTTCAATATTAAACCATAGTATGAATAATTCTCTTTGATGTAACGAACGTTAATGAGGGCTATAAATCGTGAACAGCCCGCACGCGTTTCAAGATGGCCGCCGCGTTCGAGAATCCACGAACAAACGGCGCTCGGGCTGCCCTGCGGTCTTCCTGCGACGCAAGGTAGCCAGCTAGACGTTAGGCAAGCAGCGCACTATGGTAGTTATATACCTCACAGTCAGTGTTTTAGCATTTTTATTACATAGTACGTCATCTTTCACCAATCGGATTGCTCTATTCGAGGGCATTAATGTAGGTTATTGACCGCGCGTAGCGTCTTCTATAGCAACAGACCGTTGCGTCTTTGCGAGTTTAAAAAATTCGCGATGTTATTGCGCTCTCAGTGATGAACTATGTAATAAATCATTTATTGCCCTACACAACTCGGGCAATAACCGACATTAATGACCTCGGGAAAGTCGGTTGCCCTCGTACAGTCTCGGGCTGCGCCCTCGACCGTTACTCGGGAAACCGACTTTCCCGCGGTCATTAATGTTGGTTATTGCCCTCGCGTGAGGGCAATAACTAAAAGAAAATAAAAAGATTTCTATCGAAATCAAAAAGATGTAGGGTTGTGAAATCTACCACTGGTCCACAATGTAAACTAACAAGGAACAAGCATGGAATGGTAACACGATTGACTTGCTAACAGACCATAGATCCCTACATCAGTGGCTGCTTTGGCTGACTATAGCTAGTTCTGCTAGTTGCTGTTGATTGACACCTGACGTGCATTCTTATGTACAGCCACTGATGTAGGGATCTATGGTCTGTTAGCAAGTCAATCGTGTTACCATTCCATGCTTGTTCCTTGTTAGTTTACATTGTGGACCGGTGGTAGATTTCACAACCCTACATCCTTTTGATTTCGATAGAAATCTTTTATTTTCTTGTTTGTGTCCTTTTTTCTTATTCAGTGATGTGCAGTTCAATATCATGCATGTACTGAGCCGTCTTTGTTTCCACCATTGGTTTAGTTTTCCTGTTATTGATGGCTTTTCTTTATTAACAATTTTAAACTTGTAGCTAAAAATAATTGTTATGCTGTATATCAGGTCGCCTACGCATAGTGCATGCATGCAGGCTAGGCGCGGCATGCATTCGAGCCCCGCCCACACTTGTTTGTAGACCGTACGGCGGTTGTAATGATCTGGCGAGCGCAGAATGTTGATTCTACACGAGCTTACAGTTCTTCGACGACTCCAGACAAATATGTGTTCTCCGTGTTCCATACGGCGCGGCTATACTCAAGCTAGTGCTCGGTCACGTGCGCTAGCCACTGCTTGGAATTGGTCACGTGCGCATTGCGCAATCACACTAATGGCGTATAACACTTAGCTGACAATGGATCACGATCGAGAACTCGCGGAATGTATATCGCCGTTTCGCTAAAAACAAAGTTCAAAAGGCACCTGCCAGGAGAATTTCACGACTGTTCGTGGGTGTTTTGGTCTCGGCACTGCTCGTGTAAAGGTGCTAGGCTAGTGGAAAGAAAGAAAACGAAGATGACGAAACTCGATTTTCACCGTTTCCAGGTTCGTCACTTTAGTAACAATTTCCAGCCATCTCCTTGCTACTGTAAGATGGGGCAACGCCAGAGAGCAGATCTAAGTGTTTATGGACGTATAAAATTCATCACCAGGTGAAATATCAGCGTTTGAACGCTAATACATTGTATGTATCCGCCATCTTGTTTTTCCGTTCAACCCTACATAGGGAGTCACTACCGTGCCTCCCTAATACAAAGCCCTTGGGCTACGCCCGCGGGCTTTAAATCGCTTAAACACCTCCTGATCGGTATATAACTACTATATAATAATAATAATAATAATAATTAGCGCGGGCACTCCGTGTTCGGGTTAAACTTGGCCATGTTTGTGCTTAAAGTACTCCAAGACCGGCTAAGATAGCTATACTCATCATAGTACTGTTACCGAACGCGCAAAGAACCAGGCTTTCCAACTGTATAAGTAGAACCGAGCACAGAAGTATACTCGGACAGTTACAGTCCCACAGAAACAGCATATCTAGACTACGACCTCGGCCAAGGCGTAAATGTAAAATCAAAACGCTCCTCAAACTACGTTCAAACGGCTGTTATCCTATCGCACCGATGCCACATGGTTATCCTAGCAGTGTTTTTACTTGGGTAGCTGTTTTCCTAAGAGACTTCTAGTCCCACACTAAGCTGTGGAAACGGCGATCGTCGGCGACTAGGACAATATTTCTGCTGCGATGAAGCCTCCAGCACAATTTAACGCACTGCCAAACGATCGCTGGCACCGCATATCTATCAACGTTCTCTGAGCTTCTCTCCGGCGAAAGTGTTCCTGGATGCCTGAAATAGCCGTACTTAAACTTTTCCTCTTTGGCGGCGATCTAGCTGGAGGTCAAGACCAACATAGGCGCTAATAACCCGAACGCGGACGGGTGTCTCTAAATTCACAACAGTTGAAGTACACCGCGTGAAAATCACGTGATTTGTGTGTGCACGCGTACAGAATTACTATAAAGGCTTGTTTGTAGCACGGTAAGGTCAGCAGCTCCTGGTGGCTCAGCGGTTTGGTGCGGTTGGTTGTAATGCAATCGTTCGTGGTTCGATTCCAACGGTATGCATGTTTTTTTAAACAGAGAAATTAAGTTTTTTGGCTGTGCAAGTTGTGACACTCTCGACGATCCTTAGGAGAGCTAGAGGCCCTGTTTAGAAAGACTCTCCGACGATCCTTAGGCTTAGCAAAGGCCGAAGGTCCGGCTTAGGACGCCCCTCTCGACGATCCTTAGGCTTACCAAGGGCCGAAGACCCGGTTTAGGACGTCCGTTCCGACTTAGCGCAGTTAGGAAAAGGTTTTTTTAGGGCTTAGGGTTTATAGGGTTTAGTAACAAGGCTACTTAGTAATTCTGAACGCGCAGTTAAAAACTAATTGCACGTGACTTCCGTACTTCAACTGTTGTGAATTCAGAGACACCCTATCAAGATTCAAGAGCGGGAGCTAGTGATTTGGTGGCAATTTATAAGCACACTAGCAGTTTGCACTTTAAAGACTTATTTACTTGACTTCAATTCGGCCACATCTACAATATGCCTGTCAACTATGGGACCCCCAGACAGCCTCTCAAATACAATCTCTTGAATCAGTACAGAAATTTGCTTGTAAGGTATGCCTAAAGAGATGGGATATGAGTTATACAGACATGCTAATTGAACTTGACTTACCTCCATTAAAATTACGTAGACAATATTTAAAATTAACCACTCTACATGGTATCTTGTACAATTACTCTTACTTTCCTGTAAATATATTTAACTTTAATAACTCACCATATACTAGTAAACGTAATTTAAATCTTATTAAACCTATTGTACGTACAAATTATTTCTTACACTCCTTTGTTCCTAATTCTGTTGTTCTTTGGAATTCACTCCCTTTTTCTCTCCAATCGACTATTTCTATCTCTTCTTTTAAATATAATTTAGTTAAATTTCTTTTAGAACATGACTTGTATTAGCTTTTGCTATTTTCATGTAAAAAAAAGTTTACCTGGATCTACTGCATCTAAAACACCTATGAGTACAACCGTGGCTGCCACAGCTTTACGAAAGAAGTACAGACGCTTGAGACAGCAGAGCCATTCTCCAGAACTGCTCTCTAGGTCCATCTTCGCCTTTGCTTCATGCGCGCTATGCAGTATCGATGGCGACATCGACAGTACAGTGTGTACTCGCGCGCTCTCAGCAGATCATGCTGGTGCACGTGACCATCCGGAAACATTAACTTATTAGAAAAATTATTATGCTACGCGGTAGACGTGGCATATTTAGGGTTGGGCGGTAAACAAGATGGCGGCTACACTTAGGCTAAACGCAATAATTCACGTATACCTTGGCTGTTGGCGACATCAGGGGTATTTTGACTACCTAGGGGCTATCCTAAGAGTCAAGCGCTTACAATGGGTCTACTAATAAAGACTGGATTTTGTCTGTTCAGGCTTGTAAGAATGCTAGCTTAAGCTTAGCTAATGTTGCATGGTACGTGTTGCATGCATGCAGTGCAGAGTTGATCGCCAGTGCAGTCAGCTGAAATACGTTCAAGAGGCTCTTTACACTGTATTAACATAAGTGCCAACTAAGTCATTAATAAACTAGGCACCGAAGGTGCTTATGCCTCGGTGGAATGTTATGCATACATGCCTGTCTGACTAAATAAAATTATGCTGAACTGAAATACACAAGAATGTCTACTGTTGCTAGTTGAACACTTTGATAGTGGCTGACAACTTATAAAATCATTACGAAGTTCACAAATTAAAGTTTATCATGCTCAATTTTGCACCTCATGTGAGAGACATTAAGCCAGGAAAACCCGAACTATTCTTTCTTGCTGCCCTTTGCACAATATAATCTACAGTGTCCTGGCTATTACTTGTCCGTTTTACAAGGAAAATGGGTGTACCCACACTCCAATAGCACTTGCCGTATTTGGAACAAAATTATTTCGTACTCGGCAATCACGAGAGACCCACATAGGGGTGGGTGGGTGGGTTGTGGGGAGGGCGGGAGGGCGTCAGGTGGCATTTTTTTGGCGCTCTGGCAAAAGGAGATGTATCTTCTTCCATCGCTCTTGCTGGTAGGGGATTTTTGCCGAAATCGTGTCTTCTCATTAAATATTCGCCCCTCTGTAACTTACAGACAGAGACCTTTTTGCAAAATCCGATACATACGTTTCTTCCTTGTCTACCAAAGTTTATGTCTGACATTTTGTGTGGGTGTGGCATGCTCAGGAAAGAAACGCAACTTTTCGTCATTGGGTGGGGCTTGCTACACCCACAAGACGAATGGCGACTTTCTTGGGTGATCAGTGGGACTGACCAAGCCTTCAACTAACAGTAGAAACCAAAATATTCGTAATCCTGATGTTTGGAATTTCCACCCTTAAATCTGACATGGTAGTCAATAATGGCAAGGATTATTTTACATAATACTAGTGAGATGTAAGGAGTAGAGAAAAGAAAATAATTAAAATGTTATAATTAGCATGTACAAGAAGTCATAATAATAATCATTATGATATTAAAAATCTCATACACAGTAAACTGCAGCTATTATACATTTCTGTACAGCAATCACAATGCAGTATAATAGTTATGCAATCAAAAGCCAATCAGTGCTGACCACTAATTCAACTGGGCGTGTCTATAAAGTTCAATTCAAGTGCAGAGCACGGCCCAGCACATACACGAGCGAGATAGCGTCCATAAGCTTGCTCACACAATTTCTTTAGAAATACGCTGCTATCCTGTGACTTATCAGCTTCTAGGCAGTCAACTGTGGATAGTTTTGTCTACGGAGAACTCTAGATCATCAGCAACTACTGTAGCTCAAGCCGGCGAGCTCAAGCTCGAGCTGTAGGCCTTCGAGAGAATTTCGCTGGACCTACCAAGCTGTTTTGTAGTACAAACGAACTCACTAGCTGTAAGGCAGTCAGCTGTAAACTGTTTTGTCTTTAGAGGAGTCCAGATAGCCGGGAACAGCCATTGAGGTAAGCATCTCACGCCATAACTCACGAACGGAGCTTTAGAACCAACAATTTATCAATACAGTTCCGAGCAAATAGCGATTTCTACCTGTGTTGCTGATATCAGCGCTTAGTTTTTAGCGTGCGATGTGCTATGCCGGCAACGGACAGAATGAAGCACCTAAGGTGCAGATGCCTCGGTGGAATGACATTATATCCACAAACACAACTATCAACTATCCACCATTCCACAAACACAGCAACTGCAGATGCATGCATACAGGATTTCTGTACAGCAATCACAATCAAGAGTAAATAATAGGAGAGAGAGTATCCAACTCCAATATACCCGTCAGGGACACTCTCGGGAAAGTAACGTGACCAGCACGCGAGCAGATGACGTTTATCGGTATCAATTATTCATCGTGTAACGTCATGACTTAGTAAGTTAGTATGCGCGCCGCCCGCGATCGCGATTGCAACGAATCCTGTTAAGGGCAGACATTCAACTAGGGTCAAAGGTCATCGCGCGCGTTCGTGTGCGCGCGCGTTCAGAATTACTATAAAGGCTTGTTTGTAGCACCAACCGGTCAGTTGGTTCGGTGGCACAGCGGTTTAGCATGGTGGCTTGTGATGCAGTCGGTCAGGTTCGATTCTCGCAGAATGCATGATTTTTGTGTTTTTTTTTCTTTATAAAAGTTAAGTTTTTAGCTCCATCCTTAGTGAGGCCGGTTTATGACGACTCTCCCGACGATCCTTAGGCTTACTAAGGGCCGAAGGCCCGGTTTAGGAAGACCCTCTCGACGATCCTTAGTTAGGAAGACCCTCCCGACGATCCTTAGTTAGGAAGACCCTCCCGACGATCCTTAGTTAGTTAGGAAGACCCTCCCTACTTTGCGCAGTTAGGAGAAGGTTTTTAGGGTTTTGGATTTAGCTGTATGTTACTATAAACAAGCCTTTATAGTAATTCTGTACGCGCGCGATGACCTTTGACCCTAGTTGAATGTCTGCCCTTAACGGGATTCGATTGCAACAGCCCTTCAGTTGACAGTCAAAGCTACCATTTTCATTGACAACATGTCGGATGCGTGCTGTAGAGCCTGCAGGTGGATGCCAGTACCACAGTTTGGAGACCACCAGAAGATGGGCTACCTTGGCTTTGGTCACGGTGCCGCCCACACGAAAGTCACGCCACCCGCTATATTCTTTTTCTCCAGCAGTGTTTAAGGCATAAATAAAACTATCTGGTGAAAGCGTGGTTGCTCGCTTTGCTTGAGGAGCGGAGTCGCTTGCTGCTTCTGCTGTTTATAGCTTCAAGGTGTAGGCGGAGCGACAACAAGCTACGTAGGCAAGATTTTTACTGCCACATATACGTCAGATTACGTCAATTTGCTCGCGTGCTGGTCACGTTACTTTCCCGAGAGTGTCCCTGACGGGTATATTGGAGTTGGATACTCTCTCTTCTATTATTTACTCTTGTCACAATGCAGTGCTTTAGTTATGCAATCAGAAGCCAATCAGTGCTGACCACAATTCAACTGGGCGTGTCTACAATGTTCATTACAGCACACGCATACCACGAGCGAGATAGCTTCCATAGCTTGCTTACACGATTTCTCTGGACCTGCGCTGCTATCCTGTAGTAAAGTCTAACCTATCAGCTTCCAGCCAGTCAACTGTGGACAGCTTTGCCTTTGGAGAAGTCCAGATAGCCAGCAACGGTAAACAAAGTAAGCAAACCGCGCCATAACTCTAGAACAAAGCCTTGCATGGAACTTTCGCTAGTTCACAACCGAGATAATATCGAGTTCTACCTGCAGTGCAAGTTTCAGAGCTTACCTTCCAGCGTGCACAGCAAAAATGGTGTAACAGACAGACAGAACGACAGACAGACAACGCGATTACAGTATGCCTCGTGGCTCCGCCCACCGAGGCATAATGACACACACACACACACAACACGACTACTGTATGCCTCGTGGCTCCGCCCACCGAGGCATAATAAAAAGAAAAGAAACAAGTAATAAAAACATTTTAACCAAAATGCAAGAGATTTAGGGTTGGTACATTTATCGAAAAAGTATGGAAACAAGATTTTGAGGATTGTAACAATAGCAGTATAATGCTACCTCCCTAAATTAACTGCTTTCGATAGTTGTGGTTAATTTAATAGGGAGGTAGCATTATACTGCTATTGTTACAATCCTCAAAATCTTGTTTCCATACTTTTTCGATAAATGTACCAACCCTAAATCTCTTGCATTTTGGTTAAAATGTTTTTATTACTTGTATTTATAGTAACACTCAGCACTATGCTGTTGCATGCCCTTCTCGCCGCTTCGCGGCTAGAAGACATTACCAGGAACTCATAACGTGTGTGGACTCGAACTCACTGATAATTGATAATTATATCTACATAACCGGCTTGCACCTCCCAAAAGCTCTCTGGGGACCATGCCTGGGTAAGGTAAAGTGGCCTAATTTCGGTCACCGCCTATTTCCGGTCTCTTTGCGGAAAGCCCATCGCACTAGCCAATATGCTGCCTTCGTAGCGGCAACATCTCACTACCGCAACAGCCAGACTGAGGCTAACTGACTACCTTCCTGTTGGTATAATCAGCGCCTATCTGAATCTTTGTATGCTTGATGAAGCTGAAGTAAAAAAGAGAAACTTTGCCTTATAAATTTTAATTCTTAATATAACTCGTTAGCAAACTAAGCTTAAACTAAAGACTGAGCATTGATGAAAATGCAGACATAGTAGTATCCAGCTATCTTCAGCTACAGTGCAACCTCGATTATCCGGACAGCTTTGGCCAGCGAAATTTTCTAGACGTCCGGATAACTGAAAGGGTGTCTCTAAATAACGGTTGAAGTACGGAAGTCACGTGCAATTAGTTTTTCAACTGCGCGTTCAGAATTACGGCATGTGGTAAAATCCGGAATTGCGGAATTCCGGAGTGTCAAAATTTGTACCGTACAGCCGGCTTTTTTCGCTGGCCAAATATTTCGTTAGCCAAATTTTGGCTGGGTCTAATTTTCATCACAGAGCCACGTCACAAAACATTTTAAATAGGCAAAAAGAATTTTTCGAAATCAAATTTTCGACACGCACCAGCCGTTCGAAAATTAAATCTACATGAAAATAACCGGCTATACGGTATGATAACGGGAAAAAATTGAGAGCTAAACCCAAGACCCTAAAAACCTTCGCCTAAATTGGCCTAATAGATGACTTCGGTGTGAACTCTCACCTCGAGGCAATCTTGGTAGGCGTGCCTAGGTCGAGCGTTTAAGTTACACCCCTTTGGGGTCAGTGCTGCCTTCTTTCGTGTTGTAAAGCAAGAAAACTATAAAATCAGAGGTCTGGGTTGCTTGAAGAGCGATTACTACTCCCAACCTTTAAATCTGAGGCCTAAAGAGCGGCGGCTACACCCAAAAGCCACGCCGTGGCTTTTGGGTGTACCAATCGCTCGTCAGGCCTCAGATTTGTAGTTTCGGAGTAGTAATCGCTCTTCAAGCAACCCAGACCTCTGATTTTATAGTTTTCTTGCTTTACAACACGAAAGAAGGCAGCACTGACCCCAAAGGGGTGTAACTTAAACGCTCGACCTAGGCACGCCTACTAAGATTGCCTCGCGTTTAATGAGGTGAGAGTTCACACCGAAGTAGCCTCCGAAGTCATCTATAGCGCCCAGTATGGACCTAACGGCGCCCAGTATTCGCCTAACAGCGTCCATTATTCGCCTAACGGCGCCCAGTATTCGCCTAACGGCCCACGTTAGGCGATTACTGGGCGCAGTTAGGTCCATACTGAGGGCTGTTAGGCGAATACTGGGCGCAGTTAGGTCCATACTGAGCGCTGTTAGGCGAATACTGGGCGCCGTTAGGTCCATACTGGGCGCTGTTAGGCGAAGGTTTTTAGGGTCTTGGGTTTAGTAGCAGTTTTCGCTCTCAATTTTTCTCCTTTATCATACAAATTTTGACACTCCGGAATTCCGCAATTCCGGATTTTACCAGATGCCCAGAAGTACTAAGTAGTCAGCCTTGTTACTAAACCAAACCCTAAACCCTAAAAAAAACCTTTTCCTAACTGCGCAAAGTCGGGAGGGGCGTCCTAAACCGGGCCTTTGGCCCTTGGTAAGCCTAAGGATCGTCGAGAGGGGCGTCCTAAACGGGATCGGCTAAGTTCACCCCATTCCAAACGGTTACGTCATCGATGAATAATTATAATACCACAATCATGTTTCAATATTTGGCGGTAAAACGCGCGCAAGGAGCTGCTGCTAGAACTGTGATTGATCCTGTGAAAAAGAAGCTGAAAAAACTGTTGATCGTGTGAAAACTGTTGCTGTTGATCGTGTGAGAGTGAACTAGAACTGTTGGTCGTGCGAGAGTGAAGCTGAAGTAGAATTGTTGCTGTTGGTCGTGTGAGAGTGAAGCTGAAGTAGAACTGTTGCTGTTAATCGTGTGAGAGTGAACTAGAACTGTTGCTGTTGGTGGTGTGAGTGTGAAGCTGAAGTAGAATTGTTGCTGTTGGTGGTGTGAGTGTGAAGTTGAAGTAGAACTGTTGCTGTTGGTCATGGGAGAGTGAAGCTAAAGTAGAACTGTTGCTGTTGGTCGTGTGAGAGTGAAGCTAAAGTAGAACTGTTGCTGTTGGTCGTGTGAGAGTGAAGCTAAAGTAGAACTGTTGCTGTTGGTCGTGTGAGAGTGAAGCTAAAGTAGAACTGTTGCTGTTGGTCGTGTGAGAGTGAAGCTAAAGTAGAACTGTTGCTGTTGGTCGTGTGAGAGTGAAGCTAAAGTAGAACTGTTGCTGTTGGTCGTGTGAGAGTGAAGCTGAAGTAGAACTGTTGCTGTTGGTCGTGTGAAGCTAAAGTAGAACTGTTGCTGTTGGTCGTGTGAGTGTGAAGTTGAAGTAGAACTGTACATTGCTGTTGGTCGTGTGAGTGTGAAGCTGAAGTAGAACTGTTGCTGTTGGTCGTGAGTGTGAAGTGAGCATCAGCCTGAACCTTTACTCGACTTCTCTGCTGGTCCTGACCTTGTCTGATCAAGTAAGTAATTCATAACAGAATAATATACTTTAGTAAAACATCTTTTTCACAAACAATACAGAATGGAGGAATGGAATGCACAACTGATAAAGAAAGGTGTCTATTATGAAGGGTGGGTGGATGATGTTGAACAGGTTATTGAAGATCACAAGAAAGCTACAGTAACATCATATGGCACCCGGCGGTCTACAGGCACAACAAAGGATACCGAGAATTGCTGCCCTAATGAAAGTGTAAAAAAGGTGTGTTAGCAACCATGCAACTTTCATTCCAGTGCAATACATGTAACGTCATAACACACTGATGTACATGTGATCAATAACAGATTGAATGGTGAAATGACAGATTTCACCATACAAGCAAAACCATTGGAGTATTTGAAGTAGAGAAAGAGTCAGGCAGCAAGAAAACAGTGAACTTCGGTTGCAACAACGATGATATACCTTCATGCACATGCAAAGATTGGCAAAGGTTCCACTTGCCATGCAAACACTTTTTCGCCATTTTTTATCATCGATCTGAGTGGAAATGGGAACAGCTGCCCCGCTCGTATCTACAGAGTGCTTACCTGTCTGTTGATTGCAATGCACTAACAACACATTTCACCCAACAACAGCCAAATCATTCCGATCAGGAGTTACCACAGGAGGCTCAAGAGACACAGGCGCAACTGGAAATTACTCATGATCTTACTAAACAAGTAAAAGATTAATTTTTATTATTAGTTTATCATTGATCTTTTTTACAGGTACACAGTGTTTCACTCAAGACAGCAGGGGAAAAGTACGGATACAATTAAAAGAGATTGAAACTTTGTCGTATTCATGTACAAGCACAGAAGACCTCCTAGAACTTAACCAGGAGCTGAAAAAACTAAAGACAACATTTCAATCTAAGCTGCCTCACCGAGAAGGAATTGTTCTTCATTCTGCTGTTTCACAAGCTCGTAAAGTGAAACGAAAATATGCTCAAATTAAAAGGAAACTGAAATGCAGTGCTCTCATGGAAGGAGGCAAAAGAAGAAAAACAAAAATGAATTCAAAATACAAAAATAGAGTGGGAGCCAAAGCACAAAGACTCCAAAAGGTAAAATCCAAATACCTATCATGTACTTATACCATTCTATTTGTGTAGGAAGCACATCAAAGACTAGCAGCAGAGCAAAAGAAAGCACCAGAAACCAATTGGTAAGCATTTATAACAATAGCTTTTGTTTAACGACCACATTCTTAATACATGCAGTACCAATAAAGAGAATCTACATGTTGTACAGCCACCTACTAAAGGTAATACAATGTCTTATGACTAGTCATTTACCTTCTAGTACTACTATAATAGGTAGCAGAAAACGCAAGAGATGTGGTAGCTGTAGTGGCTGTCATGAGAGCGATGATTGCGGCACTTGTAGTAACTGCCTTGACAAGGTAAAGTTTGGAGGATCAGGGAAAAAGAAACAAGGCTGCAAAAAGAGAAAGTGTATGTTCTATGAAAACAATACAAAGCGACTAATGATAGAGCTGCTTTATTTAGGCTCAGGCTATGAGACAGATACTCATGATAATCAGAGGATGCAACCAAGGGCCTTTGCACAGGTACTCCGTGACTCATCATTGTATTTGTATCCATAAGGAATTTAATACGGCTATCTTGTGTATCATGTTACCTGTAGGGAATAAAGTATGGCACTCTTCTAGCTCCTCCAGGAGTCACTATGCCTGCAATTACAGTCCCAGAGATAGAGCAGATGATAAGGACTAACGAACATGAACGAAATGCCTAATAGAACACTATTGTGATTAATAATTATTATACGTTGCTCAAAGGGTTAAATACGATTATGCCGCGCCCATTATGACGTAACCGTTTGGAATGGGGTGAACTTAGCCGATCCCCGTCCTAAACAGGGCCTTCGGCCCTTGCTAAGCCTAAGGATCGTCGGAGAGTCGATCTAAACAGGGCCTCTAGCTCTCCTAAGGATCGTCGAGAGTGTCACAACTTGCAAAGCCAAAAAAACTTATTATTATTATTATTATTATTTAAAAACACCACATAAGGTGTACATGTAGATTTAAAATTAATGTTAATCAGTAGCAATTGTCCTTAGCATTAAGTCAATAGAAGAGCTTCCCTGACAAATTTTAACAGTGCTTGGTGACAGCAGGAAATCTCTTAGTATTATAGCACATCTCTCGTCATCAGTGGAATATTCTTTTAAATAAGTACGACCACAGAAAATATTGTGTCCAGAGAAAGTATAAGCCAAATCTTCGTTAAAGATCAGTGTGACCAAAGTGTTTGAGTTGTTTTTTGCATTTTTGATAAATTTAAGCGATCTTGAAGAAACCAAGTTATAAATACTTTAGACTCTAGCACATCGATGCAGGATACCGGTATGCGTTCTAGGAGGTAATCTCCAGATACGCCGCAGACAGTTGTTTAATACAACCTCTAAACTCCTTAGACCAGGAGAAGAAATATTCCAGAGTTCGCAACCATATAGAGCTAGACAATATGATGAAAACAGATATGTCATAGGAATCGGTCCGATATTTGGAAAAGTAGAAAATAAGCTATTAGCAGCCCTGGATAAATAACGAGATTTTAGCAGAATATCTTCATCGTCACAGAGATTATACTTTAGCTTGTTACCCAAGTGCACGACGGTATTAGAAAATTGGAGAGGCGAGTCACAGAAGAGGAAATTAGAATTAATATTGTCAAAATCAGATACACCCAAACGAAAATTAATAAGCTGAGTCTTGAGAGGATTGAAATGTAGACCAAGACAACTACCATGTGATTCACAAGTAGCAAGAAGGGTGCGTAATGCAGAGGCAGAAGGTGCCAAAAGCACTATATCATATGCGTATGCAAGGGCACCTGCATAATGGCTATTCCAAAAACAACCAACTCCAGTAGACTCAAGCTTTAAAAGCAGCTATCTAGATAAATAGAAAACAATACAGGTGACCAGGAGCGCATAATGAGAGAGCGAAGTAATAGAGTAGGAGCGTGAAGCGCCCACGCATTTGATTAAAAATTGGAACTCCAGACATGATGAGACGTGTTACTAAGAATAGAACAATCTCGTTATACACGTACACGCGTTCGTACACAAGATGGAAGCCGAAGTGAGTACTCCTCGAAGAACGCTAGTTCATAGACTAGTGCCGCTCGCGATAGTGTGCGCAGGCGCGTGTCCACGATAGGGCTCCGGGTGCTCTAGCACCCCCCTCAGTAATGAAGTTTTAAATTATTCATTGCATTAAAGCTATGAATTTATCATAACTGTTATTAAAAAGAACTTAACAGCTGCCAACATCCCATTCTAAGGTATTTAGGCTGTTTTCAGCGGAGGAATAAATCCAGTGCGCCACGATAATAGTGACGAAATGACGTAATTTAACGAAATAATGTGAATATTAATTAGATTTTGCACGCGCTTCGCGCGCGCACCTATTTCTCTTCATTCCTAGACACGCGCCTGGTGCGCTTGCTTGAAGCTTCTGTATAGCAGTGTTTACCAGGTCGGCATAGTCATTACCTTCCAGAACAAGAAGCAGTTCACGTCGTTCTTTTACTTTGAAGGTCGTTTTCTTCGTTCTGGAGCTGGCTTTCTTTGTTTGACTCTTGCCAGTGACACCTGCAGACGCCATCAGAGAACACGTGGCTAGCTGCTTTACTACTCGGCGTACCCGCTCGATCGTACGTACGTACGCTTGTACAGTACAACGCAATGAGTGTTCTATTCTTAGTAACACGTCCCATCATGTCTGGAGTTCCAATTTTTAATCAAATGCGTGGGCGCTTCACGCTCCTACTCTATTACGTCGCTCTCTCATTATGCGCTCCTGAGGTGACAAAACACCACCCTGGCGAACTCCATTGGATACTGTGAAAGGAGAAGAGAGAGCATTTCTCCACCTCACAGATAAATTTTGCGTAGAGTACCAAGAACTTAGCAAACGAACCACAGGCAAGGGAAGACCACGTGACACAAGCAGATCAAATAAGATGTCATGTCTGACAAGATCAAATGCCTTGGAAGCATCAAGAAAACATGCGAATACAGGAGATCCATTGTGGATGTATTTAGCAACTATCTGCTTAAGAACTCCAGTACAGAGAGCAGTTGAAGAACCATTTTTAAAACCAAATTGGAAATCACTGGTATGCATGTTATGCATGTTTTTTTAATTTTTCTGTTTAAAAAAATTAAAAAAACATGCATACCGTGGGAATCGAACCCCGAACGTTTGCATTACAACCAACCACACCAAACCACTGTGCCATCAGGAACTGCTGACCTTACCATGCTACAAACAAGCCTTTAAAGTAATTCTGTACGCGTGCACACAAATCACGTGATTTTCACGCGGTGTACTTCAACTGTTGTGAATTTTTTATAGATAAAACAAACAAGTCAAATAATGCCTTTCACTCTGGAAGAGACGGTGGAGATTCTGTTCAACCATAGAGCTGCTGTTTCCAATCATGCGCATGAGGTATTATGCCACGCGGTAGACGTGGCATATTTAGGGTTGGGCGGAAAACAAGATGGCGGCTACACTTAGGTTAAACGCAATAATTCACGTATATCTTGGCTGTTGACGACATCAGGGGTATTTTAACTACCTAGGGGCTATCTTAAGAGGTAAGCGCTTACAATGAGTCTACTAATACAGACTATAAGCCCAGTTGCTATGGGCATGACAAGATGGCGTCTCGCCTGGAGGCATTAAGTACGGCACTGCCATATCTTCGCCGTACGGGCGTTTCAAGCTAATCTAACGTTCTGAAGCTGTTTGCACAATTTTTGCGATTATAAAGAGACCTTTAGAAGCAAAAGAAACCAGATCTAAGGTGGTAAACCAGAGTTCACGTGGTCACCCGTTTGTTCATCTTCTTTCTTCTTCTTCTTCAGAGAGCCTAGCGCCGTGGCTAGTGAGCTATTCAAGACAAAAATGATACACAGCAACTACACTAGTCGTTGTGAGCAGTGCACCTGATATCTATTCAAGCCTAAAACACTAGCAGAAGCGAGTATTTTCAGGAAAACAGCGATTTTTGGTCCATAACAGACTCCATTCCATCATTCTGTTTGAACTCCGCTACCAGGTTACGCCTACTCGCGCATGTAACTATTCTATACAAGCGCACCATAGTACAAATTGCTCGGAACGCGAGTGCTGCTGCCACTAGCAGCATGTGTAGCAATGTTCACGGCAGACAACGAGCAATTCTTCACTGTTACACTGGATTTGTCTGTTCAGGCTTGTAAGAATGCTAGTTTAAGCTTAGCTAATGTTGCATGGTACATGTTGCATGCAGTGCAGAGTCGATCGAGTGCAGTCAGCTAAATATAGTTCAAGTTTATTAGCATAAGTGCTAACTAAGTCATTAACAAGATTTTGAAATGAAAAGGATTGTAACAATAGCAGTGTAATGCTACCTTCCTAAATTAACTGCTTTCGATAGTTGTGGTTAATTTAATGGGGAGGTAGCATTACACTGCTATTGTTACAATCCTTTTCATTTCAAAATCTTGTTTCCGATAGATGTACCAACCCTAAATTAATTTCTTGCATTGTGGTTTAAATGTTTTTATTACTTGTTTATCTATGTTTAAACTCACTGTACCTAGCATGTGGAACTAGAATATCACTTCTGTAAAATTATTAAGTACTTCAATAATGTACAGCATTTAAACTGCAATACAAAGCTCCCTGCATGGAAACACCATTCACAGGGAATACATAATGCATCAGGGATATACGCACGATTTGCTTATGTATCATGCCGTGGTTTCAAAACGGTTCACCAGTAGCGAGTCAGCTACAGACTACAGTTGTATTATTGTACAAGCTCACGTGCTTGTGGTGATAATTATATCACCACAAGTTTACATAAAATAACAATATTTGGGTGTGGCTGATAAATTTTGGTTTAAAAGTTCCATACAAAATACACTACATGTACAAGTTAAGATGTACAAGAAAATCACAATGCACAAAACATCTATGTGTGTTTGTATTATTAATAATTATCAGCATAAATTTGCACTCATAATTTAGCTAATTCAACTTCTTCCTTCTTTTTTGCTAGACAGCCAATTGAAGCAAAGCAAGCAACACCTAGACAACAGCAGATCAGTAAAGGAACCAGGATACTGATAACACAGGCTAGCACACTCACTCCAACAACAACACCAATGATGAGACCCAGTGAAGGAGAAAAATCTAGTCATGGAAATAAAACATTGTTAGAATTCAACATGTACAGTAACCTGGGGCAATTTCAGACGATTTTAGCGTTACACAGTATGGCTCAAGTTTGCACAGGTGTAACTTTCTTCGCTAACACCGAAGTGAAATGAAACCTTTACCGATCGATTCTTGTACCGTATTTCCTCGAATAGAAGCCACCTCCGAATAGACGCCGGTCCTGTTTATAAACCGGGGGTGTAACGGTAACATACAGTATTAGAGGCCGAGTCTTGAATTAACGCCGGGTTATAAACATTGTGGTATCGCCCACAGACAATTATCACGCCTTGTCCACGTGTGCGCCATGTCGAAGAGAAAAAGCTATGACACAACCTTGAAACTCAAAGCTGTGGAAATGGCAGAGAAGACATCGAGAGAAGCAGCTGCGAGAGAGTTCAGAGTTGATACAAAAAAGAATCCGTGAATGGTGTCGTCAGAAAGAACAGCTTGTAGCACTGAAAAAAAAGAAAAAATTGACGAGAAAAAGACTGGATGGAGCTGGAAGGAAGCCTAAAGATTCAGAGATGGAAGAAGAACTGTTCCAATGGATACTAGAGCTACGTTCTCGCCATCTGCGCGTATCGCGACGGATGATCAAACTGCAAGCCAGGACATTGTCTCCAGATGACGAGTTTAAAGCTAGTCGTGGTTGGCTTTACCGCTTCATGAAGAGGCACGATCTCTCGTTTAGACGGAAAACAACCGTCGCCCAATCCGTTCCGAGCGACGTTATACCGAAGCTGGTGAGCTTTATACTACACCTACGGTTGCTAAAAACCAAACATGTCTATCCAACTAACAGTATTTACGCCATGGACGAGACTGCATGCTGGATGGATATGCCTGGGGATACAACAATTGCACCTACAGGTTCCCAGCAAACAAATAGACACAGGGTACTTCTAAGCCAACCCCTAGCTTTCTTTTGCCAGTGATACGGCAGGTTATATCTCCTCCATGTGTAAGAAAAAACCAAGAAACTCTTGAGATAGAACGCAGTACATGAACGATGATGTTGCCATTGTCGTGCTGGTTGTCATCTTCTCTTTCTACAGATAGCTCTTCTCCAATACTAGGCGTCCAAGATGCTTTGTAGATATGGTGCCCTCTTACTACGTTTTCCTTTTCATATACGCTACGAACAGCTACTCGTCGACTAGCTGCCATTGTAATTTATATGTACGAATAATTGGAAATCTACAAAGGCTTCGACAAACATTAAGTAATAAACGCCGGCCTTGATTAGAGGCCGGTCCTGTTTAGACGCCGGGATAAAAACTTGCTGAAAGGAAATAGACGCCCGGGCTTCTATTTGAGGAAATACGGTGCATCTGGACAGCTGGATTTCAAACAGATAGGGTCAATCATCTTTCAACAATGGGCGTTCCAATTAGCGAGCCTTTGCAGGGCTATTTCGAATCCTGTTTTTCTCGCTCGCCAGTCGCCACAGCAGCGCGCTTACTTTGGCTGTTTGCAGACTAGTACATAAATTATGTACTACTGTGAAGAAAACTGTCTGCTGAACACACTGGTCTTTGTTTCAATATAGTACGCGCTGCCATTTTATAAATTTAAGTGGTAGAAGAAAATAAGCTCAGCGGTCAATTGAAATTGCATTTCCAATGGTTTTGTACGTATTTCTGAAATAGCCCCATTCCGAAATAGCCCCGTGTTACTGTACTATCTTACTAGGTGCTGCAGCAGTTGGTGTGGTAATAACTGCAGGTGAACCAGTGCTCGAAGTTGCTGAAATAACAGAATAGTACATTTTGTCACATTTACCACTCTCAATCACAACCTACTTGATGACATTGTTACTGTCACTCGATATGTGAGAGCAGTAGTTGCTCTTGTATTATTAGCACTGCACACATAGTCGTAGGTCCCTGCTTGATCACGACTAATTTCCCGAATTATTGGATTTGTAGTGACATCTGGCATAGTAATTCCTGGTCCAGTCAATGTGATGGTAGGATTTAGTGGATAAGACTCATTGACCCGACAATTGATAGAAAAGTTTTGTCCAGCTATTACACTGAATGGTATAATACCACTGCCTGCTTCAAATGTTGGAGGGCCTTGAGATTGAGAAGACATAATGTATACTTCATGTAATAAATTTTCTGGTGTAATTGTAACTTACATAGTACTGTCAATCTGAAAGAGACAGAATCTGAACCCAGAGGGTTGGTTGCTGTGACACTGTAAAGTCCATTGTCACTGCATTCTGCTGATGTAATGGATAGTGATGTAGCAGTTATAGCTACATTGCTGCTACTAGTAAATGGTACTCCATTCTTTGTCCAAGTATAGGTAAAGTTATCGCCCATGATGGGTTGTGCTTCCAAGTTGAAAATGACAGAGAAACCATTACCTATGCTGATTTCCTGATCACCAGTAGAATTTATATAATTTGGGGGAACTAGAAAAAGAATTATAGTTAGGTCCATACCAGCACTCTAACATGCATTCAATATCAGCAAAAATAAAAAAATTTCTAATCAAATCAAAAGGTAGTCTAGCACGCTATGACTCTCTAGCACGCTAGCGCTATGACGAAAAAGGGGTGGGTCCGATGCAGGAGAGGGTCTAGCCAAACTCGCAAGATAATTAGTTCATTACCTGAATTTTGGTTAACTTTATTCATGGTAATTATTGCGTCGACAGACGTAAATACAATTTCACGTGAACGCACTACGGCAAATGATGGCAGCGATCTGCAGGTACTGCGCTCCTACGACAATTTGCAGAAGCGGTTTGTAGCAGGCTCGTCTCCAACAGCCTCCAAAATGAACTAGACACACATGGGAATATCATAAAGACTAGAGACTTGCCATACCACGCCTGAGTCGAAGGAAGTCTCTCTTCCACCGAAAACTGCACTAACAACAAGAGGCGCAAGATTTGATAGCCCGGAGAGAGCATGCAATGGCGTTATTGTGCCGGAGTAGCTTGTCACAGCATGTCAATAGCATTTCTACACTACGCAAGAACATAGATATATGGCAAGAACGGCCGCCATGTCTGTTCTGTGATAGAGAAAGCATGTTGGCATAATAATTACCATGAATAATGTTAACCGAAATTCGGGTAATGAAACTAAATATCAAAAGTTTGGCTAGACCCTCTTCCACATCGGACTTTTTTGTTTTGCAGGAGAGGGTTATAACGCGCTAGACTAATCAAAAGGATGTAAAGATAGATTAGAAATGTACCACTGGCCCACAATTTCAATCAACAAGCACAGAATGATAACAGTGTGTTTATACTTGAAGAACCGTTCTGGAACTGTTCCTAAGAACTGTTATAGAACTGTTCTGGTGACCGTTTGCACTGGCCCTAAACAATCGGTCAGATCCAGTCTCAAAATTATTTCTATAGACATGCCTTTTCAAATATGGCAACTAATCATAAGACCACCTTGTTTCAGTTTTATTAACCCTTGGCACATGCACGAAGGTTATAACACTTGTTTTGTCATTTGTTCATTCGTTCATTTAATCATTATGTCGATCGAGCTACAGAGATCAGCTATCACTTCTATGCGTCAGTTAGAGTATGAACAAGCTAATGGTTTGCAGGGTTTCATACAGTGGGGGGTGCCCTGGGATTTCCCCCCTGGATCAATTTCCCCCCTGGAATTTCACCAAATTATATTGCAATTGTGTATCTAACTATGAAAAAAATGACAACGAAAGTTGTATAAAAGCGTATAATTATACAAGACCCCCTGCTATTGTGTTTCCCCCCTGGCAAAAAATCCAAACCCTGGCTTGCAATGTGAACTTTGTTAAAGTGTTTTCGTTTTTGAATCTTGACAGCCATCTTGGACCTCCCTGCAGGACATAAGCGGCCATATTTAACTGCCTAATTCGATTTAAACTATAGGACAACTCTGAAGGTGCATAGACATCTCGAGGAAAGCCTATCCATGCCTACCCAGCCTTGATCTTCACTCATGTGTTCATGGTCATGCTGTCCACGTGACACCTAGTACAAGTTGTGGGGTTAGCACTAAAATTTCAACAGCCACTATAACTAGTACATTTATAAAATACTGGGGGCGAGCCTGAGCTGATTTATGTCCTGCACATTTCAAGAACAATCATTTTTCTACATATGCACAACAGTAAGCCCTCTGCTCTTGTATTCCAGTTGTCGCTCCAGTCGTAGAGCTCAGTGATCAGGTGACTCTGCTGCTCGTTGTCGCTTCCTGGCAGTACTCTTACCTTGTAGAAGTCGATCCAGGCGTCTCCAATGCGCAGTCTTGTTTTGAATCGCGCCACGTGAGGGTTACATCATGGGGCACGGTCAATGTGTACGCGCACGTGACTTCTCGGGAACATAGGGAGGACAAACGCACCACACGGCCAGATACATATATACAAACATCCCCCGCGACGTGGGACGCACATCACCATCAATGTGGGGCTCGCTCAGGCTCGCCCCAATTATACCATAATTCAATGTAATTCTGCAATTTGATTGGTCAGCCAGGTGTTCTAAGTTAAGTAGAAAACCGCTGAATTTACTTAGAACACATTTAATTAACGTCGTCAATAACCACAACAAAATGGCAGTCGTTGAAAAACGCGCACTGCCATCATCAGAAAACAGGCTGTCACTTGACTCTGGGAACTTCTCTGGGCTCTCTACTACCTCGAACACTTTGTTTGCTTAAGCGCAGGTATGGTCTAAACACCTCAGACGATAGATTTTCAGTGCCTACGAAATTTAGCTCACCTTGGAAACCGAAATAAATCCCTCGCACTAACATCAGTTTCCGGGGTGATCTAAATCCCGTAGACACCTCAAATGCATCATCTAACCTATATTTAGCGTTCGTGTACCCCACTTCTTGTGGTACCGTTTTCAATCGGTTTAGAATGGTTCTGTACCTATTTTACTCTGGAACGCCTAAACGAGCTGTAGTAGACTGTGCATCCCTACGTCAGTGCAAGGACACAACTAGTATTGAAGTAGCGGTGCTTGCCTCCTCACTTTGCTGAAATTAACTATCATTATTTCCATTAGCTAGCCTACATATTTCCAGGTCTGGCAGGCTAGGCAGCTATTAGACTGGTTATTGCATTTTGACTGCCATTTTGCGTGTTCACACTGATGAAATCAAACTGACTTACCCAGGTTAAATTCAACTAGCGGGAGCACTTCTTGACAGTGTATGTCTTACCCAGGGTTTGAACACTCAGGGAATGACATACACGTGGTGGTACCAAAACAAACCCAGTTTCAACATACATATGTGCAAGAGTAAATAATAGAAGGGAGAGTATCCAACTCCAATATACCCGTCAAGGACACTCTCAGGAAAGTAACGTGACCAGCACGCGAGCAAATTGATGTAATCTGACGTATACGTGGCAGTGAAAATTTTGCCTACGTCTCGGCCTACGTAGCACTATGTAGCTTGTTGTCGCGCTGCATGAAGCGAACAGCAGAAGCAGCAAGCGACTCCGTTCCACAAACAAAGTGAGCAGCCACGTTTTCACCAGATAGTTTTATTTCTGCCTTAAACACTGCTGGATAAAAATAATATGGCGGGTGGCTTGATTTTCGTGTGGGGCGCACCGTGACCCGCAGTCATCTTCTGGTGTACTCCAACTGTGGTACTGGCATCCACCTGCAGGCTCTACATCGCGCATTCGACGTGTTGTCAATGAAAATGGTAGCTTTGAGCCTTTGACTTTCAAGTGCTGTCGTGATCGTGGGTGCGCGTACTAAGCTATGACGTTACGCGATGAATAATTGAAACGGATAAACGTCATCTGCTCGCGTGCTGGTCACGTTACTTTCCCGAGAGTGTCCCTGACGGGTATATTGGAGTTGGATACTCTCCCTTCTATTATTTACTCTTGATATGTGAGGTGGCTGAACCAGGGTTCAACCTGGATTTTTCAAAACCGGATTTCCACAGATTGCAAAATATTCGAGTTCAACTCGGGTTTGTGTGCCAGTGCAGGCCACCATACACAGAGCAACTTTTGTAACACGATTAAAGTTTTGTGACAAGACCACGCGTTGCATCATGTATGATGCCAGCAACTATTTTGGAGGCAACTCATCTCTCTAGTAGATTTCATTTTATCAATCATGCATATGGCAAAGAAATTGTCGAGAATGGACGAATGAGTGGTTCTAAACTAATTATCTGTGGTTGGAGAGCATAGGAGTTGAGTCTTGGCAATAAACCCAATAGTTTTATTCGCTCAGTCCGCTTTATACAGCTTGAACTGCTTTGTATTCAGCTCTGGAACATCCAATCTGACTGCTATTTTAGATGTACAATGTGTGAGAGTGACAATTGCGCTTGCAAGTTCTTCAGTTACCTAGGAAACGGCGGCATTCCATTATCATTCCACGCAATAATTCGCATAATTTATAGTTACCTGTCACAGTGTGGATCTCAACATTTTCTGCTGACATCACATACTACAGTGCATAAATATCCGAAGATTTCCAAAAATATCCGTTGTTATACAGAAAATTAAGCTCAAATGCGTGAGTCTCATGCAATTTGCGTGGGAGCAGTTGAGCTCTGACAATCTGGTTCGAAAAACTCGTAAAATTTGCCCGTTAGCCTGGTCTAGCCATATAAAATTGTGAAAACGATCAACTATTGTATTATACCAATGGGGCTGCCTCGGGAGTAGCTCGTCGTCTGAAGGACAAATTTGCGCTTTCTGTGGATTTGCAGAGACCTTTTAGGCCCTGTTTACACGAAGACGATTTCAGGCAAAACGCAGACATTTGTCTCTGCTTAGCCCTCTCATTTACACACATACGATGAAAACTCGCCTGAAAACGGAGACTTAAGTGGAGACTTGGAAAATGGAGGCAAGAAAAACGCTCATGTAAACACCAAAAACGGATACACACTTTTGATATGAGTACATCTTAGCCTTCAGAGAAGCCCTGAAACGACATCAATCAAAGAAAAATAGCGTGTCCTTTGCTGGTTCATGCGTATGAGCCAGTGCTAGCACGCTCGCACGAAAACACCATGCCCACATTCCATTTGCTTCGGGTGGCAAAACCCCCAAAACGGAGCCGTGTAAACAGCAAAAACACTGATCGTCGGACTGATCTGATCATCTATGGCGGCGTTTACACTAAAACGATCAGTCCAAAAATGAGAAAATGTATGCGTATTCAGCTGCAGCGTTTTGGATGTTTTACATGACGCTGTTTTGCCAGTGGAAGTTAATTTAACCAATAGAATATGGGTGTGGCGTTTCAGGCGAGCTCGCTGTTATTTGCTTGTACACACGAACCAAAGCGAAAGAAGCAACTCTTTGTTGACAGATGTTGTTTGAGGACTCTTCCTGGCATTCTGTGCAAGCATAAATGCTGAGGTACGCTCATACAAAAAGTTTGAAATTGATTTTGCTGTTTACACGAGCGTTTTACAAGTCTGAGATCTGCACTTCGGTCTCCGTTTTCAGAAGTATCCGTTTACCTAAGCGTTTTCGTCGTTTTGGTGTAAACGCAAAGCCAAAACGGATACTAAACTATTCGTTTTCACCTGATAGCGTTGTCGTGCAAACGCCGCCGATGTGTAAACGTAGCCTTAGTAAACGTTTCCAGTTCAAAAAAAGTGTTTTAGACGTTTGTTGACTACAGGTGCATGGTTGTTTGCTTACCCTAAATGCTCCTAATACAAAATGTCGCTGCAGTACAATAGAGAAATTTTCGGAGAATTATTGCCCCGTGTCATTTTTAAGTGTTACGTTCAACTAGCCTAGTATTTCAAGGATGGTTGTAAAAACAGCCCAGAAACTACTATTCTGCCATCTTTCCCACAAATAGGAAGGGTTTGATATGACGATTCTACGATGCCTAAAGTTCACATTGCCGAAATCATCTCTTCTATTTAACTGGTACACCAAAAAAAAAAATTTGACCTCATGAATTATGGTGGTACAAATTAGTAGTGTGTAACCACTTTTTCTTACATAACACTTCCAATGTAATAGCTTCGATTCCGTCAATATCTCGACAGGAAAATTGTCGTCCATTATCACTACTGTTCAGGTTTGTAACAGTAAATTCAACTGTAGACCCGCCAGAAGGTGGATTTGGAATCAGACGATCGGATGGATCAAAAAACACTTCATTTCCAGGAATACTAGTGGTACAAGTGAAAGTAAAGTTTTGGCCAACAGATCGAGTAGTACCGTTAACGGGAGTGATAGTCACGACTCCTATTATAAAACATAATGTCATATATTTGAGCATAAATACGCATAGCTTACCTTCTGAAAAGCGCCAACATGAGCATAATACCAAAATAACCGTTCCAGGTAGCTTCATGTCTGCGTTTACCGATCGCATCCAGCTTAGCAAGCAAAAACAAACTAACGGCCGTGCTTGAAAGTCAGAAACCAATACTGCATAAAAATCGGGCGTGGCCTTAAATTGGACCCGGACCCCGGCCCTCTACAGGTCGCTCTCGACTCTCCATCAGTTCAGTACTGTCCTGTCACGATGTCCGTCACTGCTCTGCTAGTATTGTTCGTGTGTCTCAAGGGCGCTGCGAGTCAACTTCTCTTTGCTAATGTCACTGATCCGCCTACAACTGATGCAAACCCTGCTGTCATTGCTGAAGCTGAGAATACAACTAATGTCACACTCTTCTGCCACGTAGTCAGAGACGGTGTCGGGACCAGATTTAATGTATGGAGCTTAAAAAGAGGATCTGAAACAATTTTTTTGAGTTTTAATTCAACCACTGGTGAAGGAAGAGACGGGGCAGAAAACTTTCTTTTTACATTTCAAACACTCGGTGGGATTTCAGTACCATCAACTTTGACGATACGGGTCTTCAACGAGTCATTTGACATGGCAAGCATAACCTGTGGAGCGGGTGTTGATGTTGCTGTAAATGGAACATTCCAACTCAGAATTATTAGTGAGTAATTGAATATTGCATTGTCTGTGCTAATTGTTTGCTCTATAGAACCACCAGTACTGAGAAGAGAGACTACAGCAATGGCTGCTGTAGAAAACATGGCATTCTCTTTCAACATAGAGCAGTCAGCAGGATTCCCTCTAGTGCCATCCTACCAGTGGTACCATGATGGCATGCTCATAGACACAGACACCAGTATCAACCCCAATGTGTCTGACTACCCTCAGATTGTGTTCAGTTCGGTAATGAGAAGTGATTCTGGTAACTACTCCATGATAGCCACCACTGAAGGTGGTAACTCCACCGGTTACTTCATATTAGATGTACAATGTGAGTTTAAAACCATGCAGTGTTTCAAGTTCGTTATGGTCCTGATTCTGTAGATGGTGTTGAGGCAATTGATGAAACAAACGATCAGTTCTGTGTAGTAGAGGGAGGCAATGCCACTCTGGTAGCATTTACTAACATCACTGGTAATCCTGATCCTAGTTCATCATGGGAGTTGATAGGAGGCACATTAATGGGAGTGAACACTACTAGTAGAGAACTAACCATCACTAATGCAGTCAGCAGTGGTAACTATACTAACACTCTCAGTAACAATGTTAGTGGAACTATCAACCAAATCAATCGAACAGTAGAACTACGAGTACTGAGTGAGTTCATTGATACACAACACTAGTGTCTCATAAACTATTCATTATTCAGATTTACCAACTGCTCCTAGAAGCATTGCTGTCATCAATTTGACTGATGATAGTTCTACCTCTATTATTCTTCGCTGGCAGAACCCACTCACTAGTGGAGTACCAGCATTTAATGCATTTCTAGTGGAGCTTGTATCAATGAATCCACCATTCATTAATGTTACTAGATCATTCAATGCCATCAGTACTGACCCATCCTACACCAACACCTTCACTGTGACTGGACTGAAACCCAACACCAACTACACTGCCAGTGTCAGAGCTGTATCTCCACAGCTTGACATGTCCTGTATGGAGCAAGGTGTCGCTCATAGTCAACCCAGTAATACAGTAGCCTTCATGACAAGGGCAGGAGGTAAGCGAGTTAATAGGGTTTGAATTTATGGTCTTATTTTTATCATTGTTTAGATCCTGAATTCTCTGCCACTAATCTTGTGAACACTAATGGAAAGCTCGTGGTAACTTGGAGCTTCAGGCACACAGGTGGAGCACCTCTCACTAGTGTGGCAGTGACATGTCGCAGTGAGGAGGAGGGTAGTGGTAGTGGACTAGCCAGTGACATGAGCTGTAGTGCTAACATGTGTGGTGATGGCATGGCTGTGATACCAACTGGACCAGAGAATGTGACTGCTGGAATGAACTACTCCTGTACTATCACTGCTACTAATGAGCTTGGTAATAGTGAACGACAAACCACCAACTACATATTGGCTACATCAGGTGAGTCAGTGAGACTGTATGATCACTTCACATTCTCTGTGTGTGTGTGTGTTCTCAGGTGTTCCATCAGTACCAATGATCACTGATGTTACTGTGGGTATACAACTATTCACAGTGACAGTGAGAGTGTTTGCTGGACATACTTCACTGTATTTCAACGTATCTGTGATGAATGAACAAAACAATGTTGTAAAACTATTAGACACACAGCCTGGTGTCCCATCAGGTCCAATGAACTATACGATTGCTGTTCCCTTCACTCAATCAGGACGACATCGGTTTACAGTCAGCGCTAGTAATCCATTTGGTAGAAGTGCTTCAGAGTCTGATATGTATCCTCCTCCGGATAGAAATGGACTTGAAGGTACAGCTGATAATGGCTGTGTTACTGAAATAGGGAAATGTTAGCAAGTGATAACTCTTGAATGGTTTTCCTCCTTTCTCTAGTGATAATGCCATCATCAACACGTGCTGTTCCTAGTGCTACCAGTACCTCTGTCACACAACCAACCTCTACAGTCACAACTGAACCACCAAGTGAGACAGATAATCCATCAATGGTACTGTATTCACTGCAATGTCTCTCTATCTCACTCAGTGTCAAGTGGTCTCGGGGCTGGAGTTGTTGCAGCTATTGTCATTGTTCTGATAGCAGTAATCTTGGTAGTAGTAGTGGTTGTAATAATTGTAGGATTCATCTTATACAAGAACAAAGGTAAGCTTGAAGATGTTGGTGACCTTGAGCTGTGTTGGTTTGTGTTGTGTTGTGAAAAGCTTGTGTTGTGAATGGGCTGTATACACTAACAGTGGACATGCCTGCCTATTGGTGTCTACAACAATGCAGCTGTAGTGTTAACAGCTACAGGGGTATGTTTTACTTCGTGGTTTGCTGGATGCATGCGAAAACAAGACTGAAGCATTTTCTTGTGTTTGTCTTGCTAGTTATGTATCAACATTGTTTTGTGAATCCACACTACCTGTGTTGTTGACCTGTCAGGGCGTGTGCTAATGTATTGACATTGGAATGCAATAATTGATCACTGACTAATTAACATGAGAGGTCTGCCAATTTTGCAACATTTCAGTCAGCATGGGGGCTCAACATTCCAATGAATGTTTATTGTTGCTTGCCTGACTTTGATTCCTTTGCAGTAGGTGCACCATTTCCCACTAAGCAAACTAGTGTACACAGCACATTCCATCTGTAGCTATGTAGAGTATAGTACATCCATATAGAGTTACCCCAGTGGGTGACCACAATGACATTCTGGGTGCCACAATTGGCTGCCTGGAGGATATGAACACAGGCTGTGTTGGTATACTGAAGCCTGTGAGCATGATTTCTGTGATTCAGTTAACCAAAGCACTTCATTTCACCTTTTCATGAATGCATTCCACTTGTTACCATATTTGAATCACAGCTGCATTGTTAGATGGTTGAGTACTCCTTGGTAAACCAGCTTACACAAGAACAATGGAATGTGTGATCTTGTGACTTAGCCAACACAATGCCTTGAGATTCCTGTCAAAGCCCTATTCTACTGGTGTGCTATGCTAGCAACCAATAGCCCTGTAATGTCTCACTTTCTGTCTGTCTGCCTGTCTGGCTGATTGTCACCCATCCTGGGGAATTCTGAAGCCTGTGTAACAGCATCTTTGAGGTTGTCTGTTGCTAACCCTATTAAACATAATTAATGTGTTGCCTAAATTGTAAGGTATCTGTACCTTGGGGAAGCTTTGGCACTAATATTGAGTTCCTTTCTAAGAGTTGGTGACAATCAAGTTGCCTGGGTTTTTTGACCAAACATGGAAATTATGGGCGGGGTTTGAGCAAGCTGAAACCTAGAATCAGTTGTCACTTTCCTTGTTGAAATGTAGGAATGTAATTGGCTCTGCATGACTTAGATGTCATGGTAATTAGCTTGTAAATACAACCAAAAACCACAATTGCATTCCTCTAGGGTCTCTGTGTAGGATGGTCTCCTCCCACACAGCAAAATCTTCCCACTCAGGTAGCTTTCAGTGGTTGTTTTTCTATTCCTGCAAATAGAATGTTTGAATTGAGTATTATACCTACATTGATTAACCCCATCTTAACACCTTGTAATGAATGTTGCAAATCACTTTCTCTCCCTCTCTCTCTCTCTCTCTCTCTCTCTCTCTCTCTCTCTCTCTATCTCTCTCTCTCTCTCTCTCTCTCTCTCTCTCGCAGGGGACACCTATAAAGTTGACAACAAAAAGTGAGTCTCACTAATCCACCCTCACAAGCACTCACACACCCACAAACAGTGCACAGTTACACCCCAAACTCTCACACAGTCACACAGTGCATATTACCTATCCCAGTATCATATTGCCTTGGTTACACAAAATCACTATAATGACTATATTCATGGGTCATTGGTTTTAGAGGGAGTGTTGAAGAGTAGAGTAGCTTCTGCATAGTTTGTGATTGACAACCAAGACATTTATTAGCTAAGTCTTGTCTTCGTTATTAGCACCAAGTGTCAGTGCCTATAGAGCTACTGTGATATCCTTTTTGTCTAGAGACAGGATCTGTGTATTCCTTTTGCTTCCGTTTTCACAATGAGCAGCTTCTTGCCCACTACTCTTTCAGATTATAATGTACTTATTGATACAATACATCTGTTCCTGGTGTGTATGTAGGGGTACTGTATTGCCTGATGTAGCTTGGATTAACCAGATTTAGGGTTTATCTTCTCATGCAAAGTTCGCAATCCTTCTCTGCTAAGTCATAGTCACGATTTGTATTGTGATCTGCCTGACCAGATGTTGTGAATTATGGCAACATGACCATGAATATCGCCATGTTCCTCCCACCCAGTTATACAATACCCTGGTAGCAACTCCCTTGTGTAAATATGGCAGCATATGTATACCACCAATCCACCTTACCTGGTAGTCCTCCATGAATACTGCTAGCTAGCTCCACCTTATTCATGGGTGCTATGACTACACACATCCTCAGTGTTGCTATAATGTGGGTCTAACCTTTACTCATCCTTTCAGCACAGGCTAACCTTTGCCTAAATGGATGCAATTTACTCTTGATTGTGATTGTTGTAAATTGAGTTACCAAAGGTCCTTGTAAAGTCCTATGCTGTTTTTGTTGTTGCAGGTGGTTGTATAACTTGACTTTAGTACACAGGCCCTTGTTTACCATAACATAGGAAAGTGGGAGAGAGTCAACTTGTAGTGTGCACCCACTGTTTGGTAAACACAGAGAGTTTATTATCTAGCTCTTAGTGTACCAGGATTGTGTAGAGTGGAGTGGAGTATTAGTTGTTTGTCTCGCCAGCTTGTTGTTTGTGCATTCCATATTCAGTTAGCTCTCGCCAGTGTACTGTTACTGTGTTTATAAGATTATCATTTGTAAGGCGCTGTACGGTTCAGACTCATTTGGTACTCAAGATTGCTGTAGTAGTACCAAGCCTGTGCAGTATACATTGTAAACCAAAGTGCTAGCACATTTAGAAGTGATGTGTTGATTCAAAGCCTTGTTTTACGTACTCCAGCTAAGCATATATAGTCACTACTATTCCTTGATTTGTTTAAGACCAGGCTTGACTGTCTACACAACCAGATCACATAGAGATAGAACTATTGCGTGGTAGACACTTGTTACTTTATCACTGGTATTAATTTATTATGTGAGATAGACTAAATATCGTAGACAGTATACTCTTACACAGGCACAGATGTGTCTATCTGTACTGCGCCAGTGATTTCCCTTCATCGCTCATGTTATTGATTACTTTTGATGGTTCTTAGAATATCGAATCGCCTCTCAACAGTTGTGCACTGTGCACTGCTAAATGACTCCAGTATACTAAACTACTTCAGCTACAATGCAATCTATGTTCTGTACTTTCTACCATGTTTCGTGTTGTTGTGTTTGAGTGCATGTGCACATTGATAAGTGTTCTAGTGTGTACCAAATACTTAGCTACAGATGCTCTCATCCATTGTGCCTGAGTAGATATTGACAATGTAAACTTAGGCAGCCGGTAAACAGCAGAGAAATACGCTTTGTGCATGTGCATGTTATGTTTCTGTATGTTACTATACGTTTCTGTATATTACTGTACGTTTTGGAGAAGTAGTTCATGTGGTAACTCCCAAACCACTACTATTGAGCTGGTACATTGGGTTTGGTTTGCCTTTCTGGGAAAGATTATTCTGTGTGGTCATAGCTGTAGGCATGCTTCCTATTTCACACCCCAGAGCCTTTCCTTACAAGCTACTAATAATTGATTGTTAGTCTTCCTTCTCACGGCTGCTTGCTGCCCAAAACATGACACTCACACATGACACGCTCTCATTCAACACTGCCTTGTCACATCCATTCAAGCTGCCCATATAAGACAAATTGAATTGGAACATAATTATGATGATATGTAACTTAATAAAAGTGAACAATAAACTGAATGACACTATTGATTACGATGATGTTGTTCCCCATATCAGTGTCATTGAGTGCTAATAGCTAGCTGAATGGTGCTTCAGTTCATGTCACATGCACTGTCATCTGGTGATGCTTTAGTTCATGTCACATGCTGGTGGTGCGTCAGTTCTTGTCACATGCACTGTCATCTGGTAGTGCGTCAGTTCTTGTCACATGCACTGTCATC
This sequence comes from Haliclona indistincta, assembly GCA_964017065.1. Taxonomy (NCBI): domain Eukaryota; kingdom Metazoa; phylum Porifera; class Demospongiae; order Haplosclerida; family Chalinidae; genus Haliclona; species Haliclona indistincta. Next base: position 7,809,184 of record OZ024785.1, read on the forward strand.
TGACGATGCTTCAGTTCATGTCACATGCACTGTCATGTGTTCTTGTCACATGCACTGTCATCTGACGATGCTTCAGTTCATGTCACATGCACTGTCATGTGGCGGTTGCGGTTCCAGTGTCAGCTGAAGTGGATAATTTGCCTGTGAACCACATTATTGCCCAATTTGCTATTTGTAAATTGCAACATGCTTTGTAGTTTTTGGTCCGATATTCAGCTGATATTGTCGAGCCCCAAAGAAGCCCAAGTGTGTTTAGCTGTTCCGTGTCGAAAATGTGTCCCTAGAAACCTGATTGAAGTCTGTCAGCAGTGTGGACACAAGTACTAGGTTTCGTGTATTTCGTACCTGGAATTGTAGCCACATTGCTCTTCACTTTCATCTCGACATGAAAGATGTTTATTGGATGTTCAGTAGCCAAGCCTGCCAACCAATTATAACTAATTGTGTTGTTTATGACTCCTTATGTAAATTCCTGTGCTGTGATACATGTTGTGATGATGTTTCTCAACAAACTGCACTTGTCACACTTGTCAAAATGTGTAGCTAGTGTTTAAATTGTGTGTTAGCGCACCATGTGACATTGCTTGATTTTACAGGGTCGTCGTGGAGGAGCTGGATATTGATATTGGTACAGAGCTCAAGCCGGCAACATCGGACTCTCCTCCTCCTGCTCAACCAGCTCCAGCAGAACCAGTAGTCACTTACAGCGCTGTCGGAGCCAACAATTCTGAACCACAGGTACGATATCCACACTGACACACGCACACATACACACACACACACACACACATGCACACACACACACACATGCACACACACACACACACACACACACACATACACACACACGCGCACACACACACACACGCACACACACACACATACACACACACACATGCATATCACATGATAGTAATACAATTCACATACAACAGTACTGATGTATAGTTCTGTTGAATGACTCTACATTAGTGACTGTTTATGCAGTGTTGCATCACTAGACTAAACATAACTTGTCAGTTAGCTACAAAAGTTAGCTTATTTGTTTAGGTTTTCTCAATCCTGGTCCTGTTGTATTGTGTTGTGTAGATAATACAATGTGGTTAAGAACAGGTATAACAAATAGTGAAGTGCTCAAAATAATAAATTTTGTAGTAAAATGTTTCAGGTAACGTCACTCAAAGAGTTAATGTACAGTCGATTTCAGTTCCGTTCGAACAGAGGCTTGTGCCGGCATGACGAGTGAGTACCGCGTGCCGGCTGCGTAACGCTTAGCTACGCCCCACAACAGTCCACACTCCTAAAACATGATGATGTAGCTATGCGTGTTACGCAACGGGTCAAACACCGCACAGAATACACGATGTTCGAACGGAACTGAAATCGACTGTACTAAATACAGTGTCAAGTTAACTTCACAGTCTAACTTGAAATCTGCGAAAACCGTTTCAAGCAAAGTACACGCATACTTTTGGTATGTGGGTCTTCACAGTGATAATGCGCTGAAGGAATTCCCTCTGCCTAGCACTCTTGCGCAAGATGAAATCAAAACTGCTCCAAGTACGGAAGTATTTCGTACACAGGTTTTATTAGTCAACTTCTTTATTTCATTACACCTCTAGAACTAGCTAAACCAACATGATACTGTGTAAACTGTCACTTTCATTTTCTGTTTGTTTTTCAGGCCGAGCTGCATTATGCTGACTTGCAAGACTTCAAGAAGGTCGATCGAACAAAACGGCCGGTAAATAAACCAGCTCCAATAGAAGAGGTGAGTTGGTGTGTCATACATGCTCTGAACACACACACACGTGCACATACACACACCTACCTACTCATTGCATCAACTGCACCGACTCAAACTACTATGAGCGTAAAAATAATTATTATTGCTAAAAATCTTTATCCAATTTTGTGGCTCTTTATTCAGACAAATTCCAAATTAATTTTTGGTCGAAAAAAAGAATACTGTACCTAGTATTTTAAGGTGTGTCCACACTATGTAGTGAATGCGCATTCGATCCGGATCGAATGCGCATTGACGGCGTCCACACCTAATGCGCATTGGCTAATCCGGTTCGAATCCGGATTCAGCTCAATCCACCTCCAGAGGTGGTTTCGATCCGGATCGCGCAATTGCGCTTTGCGCATACGGCCAGAAACGAGGTGCGGTTTGCTCTATCATGTGACTGATCGAGGCGGAGTTGTCTGCCAGTCTATCTACTTGCTACTAGTCTGCCTGACTGCCACGAATACTGGGCGCTGTTAGGTCCATACTGGGCGCTGTTAGGCGAATACTGGGCGCTGTAGTATGCTTACGTTCGTCTTCTCCGAGCTCGTGCATGAGCTCTTTCCCTCAGCATCCTACGCGAACATTGGACGTTCGAGTGCGCCCGAGAGCCATCCATAGAAAGAACAGCACAGCTAGTGCAGTTCGCGGTACCGCCATCCTGAGTTGGTATACGCGTGACTATCATGTGCAAACATGCATGTTGAAACCGCTTCGTCGGTAGTACTACTAGTAGTGTAGACGCGATGAATGCGCATTGAATGCGATTTCGATTCGCATCGATCAATTCGGTTTGCAAACCGGTTCGAATCCAGTTCAGGTGTGGACACACCTTTAGACATAATCTTCACAACATGATAGCACTCTATACATATTTTTTCACAAAATGACATGTACAGCATAAAATAAAAAATTTCCTTGTTAAAATTTTTTTGATCTTCTGTGCACATAATCATTACAGCGTATGATCTGTTCTCTTTTCTCTGTAGGTCCAGTACGCTGTTATTAATCCTAAATCATTGCAGAAGCCTCCAGAACCAGCCAAACACGATGGCGATGCTAATGGAGAGGCAGCAGCAGCTGGAGAAGAAACACAAGCTCAGACATCGACAACCTTCATCTAGCCACAATGAAGTCACTGAGCCCAATTAGCATCAATAGTTTTTTGCATTTTCTTCATGTAGATAATTTTACATGCGTAATTATTCTTTTCGTTGATTTTTATTCTAGTCTGAGTGACTCATAGTAAAGAAATTAGCAGCCTCTAGTCATTATGTGTGAAATGTCCATCCTATTATTCGTCTCTTTTTTGTAGCAGCTTTAAATCATCCCAACACTTCCAAGTTTTGTTTGTCCTCTCTCAGGATACATGTGATAATAATGCGTTAATTTTAATTATTTCGCCTTTTTTAACAAAATTTTACAATAATAATTATTTATCAACAATAAAGGTAATACGGCTACACTTAGAAAGAAAGAACCAAATAATATATACATATACAGGAACAAACAATACTGAATAAAGGCAAAATATAAAAAATTGAACAAAACAACAAAGAAGACAGACAGAAATGAAAGAGTTAAATTAAAATGAAACTTTGAGACACCGTACCAATAATGAGTATGGGTGTGTGCGACTAGGGCTGGTCTGATACACATTAACTGCTTCGGTAACAACTTTACTAGTCAGATACTATTTGGAGATCACAATATTTTTTTCAATCTGAGACATTGTACACAGCAGAATAATAATTATAATTTGATTGGAAAAAATTAATAAGTCAAATTAATCGAGAAATTCAGATGTGAGTAATTCTGTCTGAGCTCTTGTTTCATGTAATCAAGATAGAGAAATTTCTTTCCTGAACAGATCTAGTTCTACTACGAAACTATTCACAAACACAGCATTTCATTTCACACGTCACTTAAATTTTTGCGGACTTTAAGTTTCCAACGCCGGTAACTTATTCTCCGATCCCAATGAAACAGACCTTGTTGACACCACCACTCCATTTTATCCCACCTCCTATTGAAGTAAATTTTATCATAGCTTATTCAATACAGAGTCATTATTAATTTTTCTATCGTCACTGACTGTCAGCACTGCATGCAAACATGCAGCTAAAAGAATGGAAAGCAATGATAAAGCAAACAGGAACTTAGTAACTTAAAGTGACATTTTAAGTAAAGGGACCTGGATGGTGTCTAAGCAGAACACTGACTGACTAGCATTTTTTCTACCAAGAGTGATAGCATCATATCACTGCTCCAGCCAGCAAAAGCATAGAATAAAATTTACCTTAATTTATTTATTTTGTGCTTTCACATTAATTTTCACATTAGCTGAATGTCAATTGATTATCACGAGAAACTGAACTGAAGTGCAGAATTAATAACGCTCAACACCGCAATAGCAAAGTTTTTAATGCATGATACACTAGCTTACAAATTATTATGATCTTTTAAAAAAAATAATAGTACACTCCATCATGTTAATAATAACTATGGGCCCCGTTGTTAAATTTAGTTTATTCCAAATTTAGCGTAACTAAAAATAGACTGATTCGGTCTATGGTTTCGGTTGAGCGTTAATTAGAAATTGGCGGCAGTTTGTGAACTAAGACACATCATGGCGGTTCGTGGCGTTGGCAACGAGCTTGCAGGTGAGTTAAATAGGTAAGAGATGAGCCTAGATGTAGGCTACCAATTTTTTGCTGTAAGGTAACTCGGGATAATTCGAAATACACTTCGCTGGAAATATGCTGTGTAAAGTTGTGCGAAACTTTAACTACACAGCAAGTTTCAGCCACCTTCGGACTATTTGCTTAATAAGTTTGATAGCTATACGTTCTTCCTGTCGTTCTCCAGAGCGGTCAGAGTAAGTGCTACTAAAAAATACGTTATTATGGTAATTCGGAATAGTCTGTGTATTTTTGAGTGAAGTAACCTCAGCTGTGACTGTCTTCAGCATGATTTCAGGTATTATGCATGTTTGCATGACGATAGATATGTGATTTGTGCGTTTCTTTCTGTCCTAGGTTGCTCCATAATCCACGTGCCCGTGTAGAATGGTTGCTGGGATGTTGTACATCTTGCGGAGGATATTTTTCCACTCCATGACTATCTTGACAGCTGTTTCAAGCTGCAGTCTTGTCTGCTTTGCTTTTTGGATCAAATTGCCGTTGTAGATTCTCTGCTACCCGGTACACACTTTGACCTTTGTCTAACTTCAAGAGATGCAAGCGTTCCCAGTAGACAGCAAAGTTTCACCAGGTAACTAGCATAGAGGCCTGGTTGTCTGGTCAGCATTTTCACTACGTACTGCAGCCAAGTGAGTGCTCATTACAGAGTCGACAGTTGCACATACCTAGTGGTGAAATAGTTTATCCAGGCGATCTGTAGTTTTGCATTAGCTGGGGTCAATACGGAATCATTCCGAATTACCATCAAGTTACTTCATGAGCTAAAATCATTATAAGTGTGCATATAAATGACTCCGAAAACGCTTTGAGATAATCTATAAAACTATTTTTATAAAGTAGTTGATAAGTATAAATTAACATTAATGATGGTTGAGAATGACGTAAAAATTGTACAAAATTGATGAGCAGTTATAAATTAATTATAAATAGGAGGACCGATAATAATGATGTACACACAAAAATGTAATGATCACTAACACGAAGAACTACAGTAATAATGTCATTGCTATAAAGTTGTATCGAATTCGGATCAAATGAACAACAAAACAATCAGTTGTAGTATGAAGTGACACACACTGCCAACTAGTAGAGGGAAACTGCTTGTAGTATGTGCTGGTGGCTGTCATACGTCAGTTCCACGATAGTTGATAGAAGGCACTGTATCCACGTCATAGGATAATCTGTTAATCTATGAGAGAAAGAGACACATGATTCAAATCAAATTCGAAAAACTGTTAGGTTTTATTTTTTATTTATACAAGTTTGTACACAGCCTAAGACAGGGAGTGAATAATGAGCAGATACTGGGTAAAACCAACTAGCAGAATGCTAATATGAGTGGTGAAACCCAAAAATAAATAACATGTACATGTACAAGGAGATGAAAATGAATTTGATTTAAAATTCGAAATTTTAAAATTTTATTGCTTGCACATTTGAATCATATCTACACTGTTGTTTTACTTACTGAAGGCGTGGACGGCCAGATTAAGTTCTTTTCACTAGTGATACTTTGTGGCGACATGAGTCCGTTTCTTTCAAGGAAGGACCCGTTGTTGTAGTCTGGCGAGAATCTTGCAGTGGACATAGCCATAGAAGTTGAGATCATCTCTTTCTTTTGACTGGAGGTAGAGGAGGCACTGTGAGTGCGCTGGTGATGGAGAACAGAGCCAGTAGTTGTGTAAGAGTGGAATGTCGGAACAGACTCTCGAGGAGGTGATGTCTCTGGACTGAGCTGAATCTTGTCGCTAGTTGAGGATGTCGGAAAACTATCAAAAGGGGACAAATATCATTTGAATTCCTGAACTAGTTATTACAGAAAAGAGTGAGTGGATGCTTACATGAAGTCTTTCGGCAAACGAACTTGAGAAGCTGTGATTGCTACAGTGGAGAAAATAATACTCAAATCACGCAACACAGTAAAACAAATTCACTCACTCAAGCGATTGAGCTTCTTTCTTCTCTTGGCGCAGTAGACACAGACGATGATCACAATCAGCATAACGGTGATTAGAATGACTAGTCCTATTGAGGCTGCGATCACAATGTACAGCAGGTTATCTGTGGAGGGGATAAGAGCTATAAAAGAGGGTTGGTAAAACAATGAAGTATAAATACACAGCGAACAGATGGCTGTCCAACTGTAGTTGTTGACTCACTGTTCTCTGTAGAAGTGGGGGTTGGGGTGGGGTGGTTAAGGAGAGGGGGTGTTTGGGAATAGGGGTGGGGTGCAGGGGTAGTTGGAGAGAGAGGGGATTGGGGGTAGGGATCGGGGTTGGTAGGTAGGGGTGGGAGAGAGAAATAGATTGTTGGAAGAACGAGAAATTGTCGAGAGAGTCAAGATGAGAGAGAGACAGAAATTGTTGAGAGAGAGACGGAAATTGTTGAGAGAGAGAGAGACAGAAAGTTGGTGTATGTAAAAAAGAAAAGCAGAATAATAATATCAATACTAATACACAAACATAATACAAACCTAAAGCTTGAGGGTCACTCAAGTCACTGAATTCTCCATGACCATACGGCCCTCCAGCAGCCATGCTGAATCGATAGACCACAGTTCTATCCAGAACAGTAACTGTCACTTGCACTTGAAATGCCGATCCCTCTGCCGAGCTCACAGTTGCCGTCACGTTGACCAATCTCCAACTCGCGCCATTGCTGGTCACGTTGACTATACAGTGAGTGATGGGACCGGAACCAGCCGACTCAACTATAGAGGTGAGGCTGAATGTATTCAATTGACCCTTCTCAACTGATGGCTTGGATGGTCTACTTGGTGGACCTAAAGATAGTGGAATAGAACTTGTTTAACTACTACTACCAGAAAAATATGTATCAACTCTTTACTGGGTACAGTATGTGTGTCCATTTACCTGGTGGTGTGGTTATTTCCAGATTTATAGGAGTAGCTCCTCCCAGTTGGTTGCTCAATGTTACTGCAACTCGGTAAGTGGTATTAGGCTCCAGCCCTGTCATGAGTACTCTGTTGTCATCAACATTCAGGTCTTGAGATCGCTCAGCCATGTTGTCAGATTGAAGGGTGATTCTAAAGCTGCTAACTGGGGCACCGCCATTGTGCAACAGTCTCCATTGGAAGAGAATCGCACGACCATTTTCTAGAGCAGTGTAGTTAAAGAACTCCAACTGAGGCGCTGCGAGAGATAGAAAATGAAAATAAGAAAAATCAAGGAGGAGTCCATCTAACAAAATGCACAAAATTTTGGAAAGCACACGTTTCTTAATATCACTTCAGGGCCATGATGTATGCATGCATGAGTTCACTCATACCGTCCATATTTCAAATACCACCAAATTATCATGCATGCATTGTGCTGTGTGGGTAGTACTCACGACTTGTTGAGGTCTGGAAAGATACAATATTTGATGCTCCACTCATTCCGGCAATGTTTCTTGACTGCATTCTCAACCGGTAGGTGACACCTGGATTCAGATTGGTCACTTGAAATGAGCGTTGGTCACCATTAATCACTCCATCCTTCCACTGCAAAAATGAATAAAGATCAAAACGCATTACACAGTGATGGGCAGTGGTGTTAGTGCTTACCTCAAGAAATGGTCCACCGTTGGTGCTCAGTTCTACTATATACTGCTCCACTCTGCGAAAGTCAGATGGCACAGATTGATCCCATGATAGTCGCACTGATGTAGTCATCGGTACTATGCTGTTTTGATCCAATGTCGGAGGCTCAGGAGTATCTATAGCAATGCAATAATGCGCTATATCACATGCAATGAGGTTTACGTACCTACTACAACCAGAGTGATGTTGATGATAGCACTGCCGTGTTCATTGGTGACGTTGCACTGGAACGCTCCAGCATCCTCCATGGCTGCATTCATGATCACCAGCTCCTCTCTGCTGTTGATCATGAACCTGTTGTTGTCTCCAGGCACACTGCGACCAGGCTGGTCAGCAGGATAGTGCATCCATGATGTGTTGGAGTCTGGGTAGCTCACAGATCGACAGAACAGGCTCGTTCGATTGTTGACAGCAACGTCCACTGTAGCACTGGTACTGTTAGGAGCTATGATATCAGGAGGTCCTGTGACAAGAAAAGATAATGTATACAATGATCTATTTTGACATCCAATGCACTAAACATGCACAATACATCAAGACACTTGAGCGGCATTCAATAACAATTTATGATGGTTTGTTTGCCCATTCATTGCCCTTGGGCAAACATATCAGTTAAACACACAAACTGTATCAGTACACAAGCAACAACTAGAGCGTCTGTTGATATTTTGTGATCTTCAAGGAACTATTTCCTTAATTTAGAAAGTTGTGTGATTCTGTCTGTCTACGACAGATTGCGAACATGCAGTTATTCATGTACACACATGTACATCATTGTAATTTGAATACACAAATCATATTTGCGTCTTTGACACAAGTTACTTGCGGCATGAAAGCTACACTGTATACATCTTAGCTAAACAAAGGCCTTGCTAGGATCGTATAGCGCACATAATGGTTAGGATCGTATAGCTCACACCTGCATTATTATTTTTGACAGTTTTGTTACTACTCAATTCAAAACTTCATACAGATCAACAGAAGCCACTGTACTGTTACCAGTACATAATCTTCTGCCGCTTCAGAATCTCTACACGTGCCTTAGCGATGGCAGCTTCCTAAATGCAAATTGTATAATGTACACGAACAGCAAAAACTGTTCCCAAGAACCTCTTCCAGGCTAATATGATAGTGAGTTGGCACGTAGCCATACAGCTTTTTACCATGCATTTACAGTGTCTAACCTAATTATCCTGCTATGGTCTATTGTGAAATTCCTCTACAAGCACAGTCGGATTGGCAACACTAAGATCAAATTAGCTCCGTGCAAGGAAAATATGTATGCTAGTTTTGTGATTAGCTGTCGTCAAGCATGGTTATCAGTAAATCACACTGCAATAATTTGTGTGTGGTATACCACAATTCTAGTAGTACTACATGTACCTAGAATGTATTCACAGGAAGACCCGACAAGATAATGCACTCGACCACACTACCACATCACACCGGGACAGACAATTTCACGGTCATCACAATGACATCAAATAATTATGAGCTAGTGCGGTTGCTAAGATATTATTTATAAATATTGCCTCCAATAAGTTGATAGGCACCAGTGCTGTGGGATGCCTTGCTGTTGTGAATTCCTGGTCAGCAAGCATCAAAACATTGGACGCACATGAGTTGGAATGTTATGTAAATAACGAACTTCAAACACCTCAAGTGTGGGACTTTTACTAAAGTAATTGACCATTTAGTCACAGAGGATGGGATGCTCAAGGCATGCTGATGTCAAGCTAGATAATTAGCTTAGGCTCAAGTGGGAAGTGTGGGGTGAGTTGAATAAACTGAGGGCAGGCATGTTAAGAGTTCCCTCCTGCCGACCGGAGTAAGGAGGCCTTGTAGCTGACTGTAGGAGTCACTCCAAAAAGGAGGAATTCGATTATGCTTGGTTCAGTGGATCTAACAAGCCATGGTTGGTGGCTACAGCAGATGTGACCTGACTGCCTCATTGACATATATCAACTGTAATTTCATGGTTGAAAAACACACAGTAATAAATCTTAATACTAGGCTACCACACCTACGCTTCAAAAGGCAAGTGAATTCTAATTACAAGGACACACGCAGTTACATCACGTACAGATAGTGTGGTACACATGTATACTGAAGCTGTAATAAGCTGTGATCTTTTGATAGAAGGAATTCGTAATGAACATTTTAATTCAAATACACAAGCAATATCCTTCACGACAGGCAAATGTTTAATACACGTGAAGGAATTCAAGGAAAGCGGTGTTTTCTATGTGCAGTGAACATTTTAAAGAGAAGAGAAACGTGCATAAAGATGTTGAGATACAGTGTTTATTCATTGTGTATACACATGAAAGATATCACGATCGACAGCAAGACTAACACTGCACTATCTGTGGTTGGTTTGTAACTAAGTAAACTAATGACTATACCAGCTACCTGCATGCACAAGGCTTAAATTATCCATTGGGAAACAGTCTAACTGAATGCTCTCTCTAATATCAAGCTTTCTCTATAATAATATTAAGCACTACCACAAGAGATGGAATAACATCAGGTGTGCTGGCTATAGTCAGATTAACTCGATTGGCGGTAACCAAATGCTTGTAGCTTCGTGACCACTAGCAATCGAACTCATTAGCAGAACTATAGTTCATGTAGAAAATTGATCGAATTAGACTTGCGAGATTCACTGCCTTGTAGGAGTTTACAGTTTGGCTCCATATCTGTTAGACACCTGGCTGATGTTTGGTCATGTCAACAGGGCTCAGAGTAACAAGCTAACTCGTGTCTATGCTCACTTGTATTTCAAATGTCATGACGACGAGTATTACAAGTATTACAGCACCCGGAAAACAAAATCTACTCGCAACGATACCAGTTTTGACTATAATGATTATGTACTAAAGCATATAGCATTTTGACACAGACAACTGTAAGTTCCTACACTTGTCAAGTGTTCTACAATCTATACTGGCTCACAATGCATGTATCTAGAATCGTCTTACTCACCAAAAACAATCAATTCGAGAAACTGTGTTGCATTGCCGGCTCTGTTCTCCACGAAACAGGTGTACATCCCAGCATCAGAGAAGCCGACTTCTACAATGTTCAGTTTTCCACCAGTGAACGATATGCGGGCACTCTCCTTGACCTCTTGCCCCTGAAAGGTCCAGTTGTATTGCAGCCCAACACCAGTGATGTTACAATCAATGGAAATGTTAGTGTCCTTGCGCTCAAGTGCAGTAGAATTTGGCTGAACTATAGGTTCATCTAAACAAACAAGATCAGGAAGATCAGAGATCAAGCTTTGACACTGTCTATAAAAGTATTATATCATTCATTAAAAGGACAAATTCATCCTGCATCATATATGATTGGTTTCAAGTGACTAGTTCGATGTGACCTTGACTTGCCTAACTAAATTAAGGCGTCATTATGAGCTAGCTGAGGAGTCATGTTACCGCTAATGGTATTCACAACAGATGCTCTCTAAAGCCTAGACCAACTAAAAGAGGCATTCAAACAATGTAAAGTTGGAGAGGATATAGCCATGCAGCAATGAATTGAGCTGATCTCGGATGCAAATTGAATCAGCCAGTACAGTCAAACTCAATTAGAAGCCCACAAATAAACTGAAGCCATATACTCGACACACTCACACTACACTTTTATAATATAAAAATTGCTAGGTTGCTATTTACATAACCTGTTCACTCACATGAAACAAATAACGACAACTACTGATGACTCACCGTGTACATTCACATTGACAGCAATTGTCAATGTTGTTAATAAGAATTCTGCCAAACACACATACTGCCCACCATTAGTGAGAGACACATTGGTGATATTTACGATTTCATTTGGGGTCCTATTTTGAGAAAGTACAAAAGTGCAACTGAGTATATGAGATTATAGTCAAGGTTTACTCACCTAGTCCCCTCATTGTATTCCCAGGTGAGGTTACTGGGCATGCGACTGCTTGTAAAGTTGCACAGCAGAAATAAGTCTTCTTCTGGGAGCAGGTCAGTGTTCCCTTGTACCCTCAGGGAATATACTGTTGAAAAGATGCATTAAAATTATAAATTTACCGTAACCCTAATGGTCTACCTGCTGGCACTATCTCTTGGTTTGCTGTTGCTACAATACTGTCAAGAGTTGCTCTGCAAGAGTAGTTACCAGGAACAATTGATTCAGGAGTTATAAACTCTAAGGTTGAGCCTTCAGGTACTGGATTTATCCTCATTTTGCCTTGTTCACTCGTCAGTTTAACTCCTTCACGAAACCATTCAATGCTGGGAACCGCAGTAAAGCCTTCATCAAAGCTGCATGTTATTTTTTCACCAGGCAAGACTGTAAACACAAATGGGACAGGCCCTCGAATTCTGACTCCTGCATAAAAAAATGAACAGCCCTTTGTGACTACAGCCAATATAATAAGTCTCCTATCAAAACTCCCTCTGGCACCTCTCCCACTTTACAGATGCTCATCACTGATATACTGTGCACTGTCTAACATCCATTGATGTCTGCGAACATGCATTGTTATGCAATGCAACGCATTATGTACCAGGTAGCTATAGGCATTGTAGCAATTATACACGCATTGTGTCTGAGGATGACTGTCTACATGTGAATTCTACACGATAACTGTACCTTGGCTGACAGCAGTCTCGATGATCGGCAGGACCAACATCAGTAGATAAACGAGACGTCCCATTTCTGGCGATCTTTTTGCTGTAGGTATTTTCCACTGAAAATATGTTGCTTTAAACAATCGCTGCAAGAGGTCCTCGGCTGCAATGTTTGGAAGTAATGCGGTCAGAGCTTCTCCAGAGGGAATTGCAATGCTCACCTCAATATTTTAGCAGTGTCACAACAAGCAGATGTCAACAACTGTTAAACTAGTGCGCGTACGACCTAGCGCAGTGTTACCAAACAACCAGCCAGTTCACACGACACTATGAACTGCATCGACTTTATCTACTATGTACTACACTCTTGAGAAGGCGTGGCTTAGGTGACCAACACAATTTTTACAACTTCGTTATTATAACTACTTCAAAATTAATTGTACAAGTGGGATGCTAAGAGTGTTAGTAAGATAAGTTACATGAAACAAAAAATCACAAGTTTATAAATGAAATGAAATGGTCTTTCAGACGTATGTTTCTTCGTGTATTACTGATGACAATGGTAGAGAATAAGTGCTGGATGATTGGCGCTCCTGCAAGAGGAAACAAAGTGAATGCATCATTCATCTGTTATAAACTGAAAAAAACTGTGTGTTACGAGACCATACCGAAAGTAATATAATGATAGCTATAATGTAGGAAAACGTTTGGTTTTCAAATTCCAAACAACCTTCAATTATCATATTTCTGCTATAGCAACACTTTCCCGTCTCCTTCTTTGAACTAAAGCAAGTGATCGACTGCACCCATGTTGTGCAGTTACATAAAAACAGAAAATACAACAACAGGGGCTAAACCGCAATAATTACTAGCGCACTATTTTTACAAACAATCGACCAATAGGCAAAACTATCGGACTACCACAAACACATGTAAAGCATGTGATGTTGCACAACAAGGCAATGCAGAATGGTGCATGCATGAGAACAGTAGTAGTGCTTTTGACATGCAGTGTGTTGGTAACTTGGTTACTATCAATTTTGCTTTGACACAAATAATTGCATGGTCACTGATTTGCTATAGACGATGTTTCATAGGGAAAAATGGTTAGATGCAAGTGTACAGGCTATTACTACTAAACTTGTAGAACCTTTAGTTAGCTGCACTATCAAAACTCACATGTGAACTGACTAGAATTTCTAGTACAACAGAATCGGTCCCAGTTTACTGCTAAATTTTGTGCGAAGAATGTCTGTTTTGTGTATTTTTGTGTAAAAATTACATTTCCATGGAAACTACATTGGTGGTGTATTTTAATGTACAACAAGTTCTACCATAGGAAGCATCGCTGTTACCAAGAAAGCCTTACAACATGATATAAACTGTATCACTGAGCCAAACGGTTTAGTCGCAATGAGCATTACAAATTCTGCTTTGTTATTTTTCATCACTGAAGATAATGTGCTATAGTAGTCCAGCGCTTACACTAAGCCTAGTTCATTGGTGCTAGCAAAACAACTGATTGAGCTGGGTAACTAGTCTAACAAGACTAACATCATGTTGCCAGAATCAAACTGCCGTAAATCCCTAAATACAGCTGTTTCACTACTTCTTCCAATTGAGAAGGGTCAACTGTAGTGTTCACTGTTCAAACTGAATCAATCAATGTAATAAACCTTCAAAATAAGCCACAAATCACGCTTTTTGGCTGTTGCACTGTAAAGCCAGGGTGTCTGTTTCCTAAAAGCATGGTTGAAGTACCTATTATTAAGTTTATTCCCATATAATTAATATTTTACACATATAATTCCCCAGGCATCTAGGGTTTCTATTTAAAGATTGACATTTTGACGGAATCTGAACTATTTTTCTCTCATGATACAGCTCTGGCATTATTAATATCAACAACTACGATCTAGTACATCAGAAGTCATAGAGAAGGTACTCACATGTACGTAGGGAGGGACTGGGTAGTTGAATTTAGGTGAGCCATTCTCAACAGAGACAGGAGAGAAGAAGTGAGGGACATGTCCATTGCTGAAACTAGCCGATGGCGGCGGCAGATTCTCGGACATGCTATACATTCTAGAGATGCTGGCCGAGTATGATTCAGGCATTCCCAAGTGAGGAGTCACAGAACGAACAAGTGATGATGAGTTTTGGAATTGACTGTTATGATAACCATGATTGAGTTGTGAATGACTGCTGGATCTAAGGGAGAGAAGAAAATGATATCAATTTGTCGACAAGGTGTGTTGCGAATACACTACTCACAATTTTGTCGAGTTGTTTCCTGTGCAAACACTGCCGTTGTCTTGTTCAGAAGGCGGCGGTGGAGCTGAGGGGAACAAACACAAGGCATAAAGATCATGTTAACAGAGCTTGCACTGTGTTACTGCTACAAATGAAGCACCAAGGTGCAAATGCCTCGGTGCAGTTTAATGTGACAACACTAGAATTCTGTAGCTGAGTATGACAGTCTTGACCACAAATGTTGTGACACCTTCAGCCATAGCACTATTGATATAAGCATCTAGACATGCTTTGACTATACAAAACTACTGCAGCTATTAGAATTATAAGCTATTAGAATTATAAGAGCTACATGTACATAATGAAATACAGTTGTAGCAATACCACTGTACTCATGATTGCTGTGAGACTAGCTGCTTATCTTTGCAGAATATGTACGTGTATGATTAGCCTCGTCCCCACGCCCAATTTGCGCTAACTTTACGGAACGAATGACGGAACGAAACACGAAAATAGGGCCTGGTATCCATTGCAGGGGTATTGGTGCGCATGCGTTAGTCTTTATACAGAATCTGTATAATCGGCAGGATATTCTGAATCCGTAACCTTGTATTCTTCTAGGATACTGCGTCATTCCGTGTATTTGTCTGTATTCTCGCTCTACTGTAATGGAAGTTCTCACTGTGTGCACGTTTCTCTGCTTAGCGTAAAGATTGCAAACACGTGTGGACTAGTTCAGGAAGTCTAAGCCGATCTACTGGCGCCCTCACAAACTCCACGTGAAACTGTAGCGTACCAAGACTTTCACGAGTCCATTTTTCCAACTGAACGATGGTTTTACTGGCTGCCCTGGTTGTCTTCAGACTCCCTCGCGACGGATCAAATCTTCTAGAGTGCGTGTTTGCTTAGCTATATTTCGTTTCTTGTTTTTAAACTCGCTCAGACTCTTTAATTTTATTCATGCATGCGTACCATTAATTACCCTTGCAATAGAGACCAGGCCTTCATTTTTTGCCGTTTCTTTCATTTGTGTTTTTTGTTGCGAAAAATTTGGGCCTGGAGACGAGGCTAATGTATGATTGGACTATGCAAATACAGTGGTTTGCAATTATGCATAGATCTATGAGCTATGTAATCAGAAGCATAGGTTGCATAGCAGTGCTGACCACATGGAATTCAGCTGGGCGTGCCTATAATCCCACACAGCAGGTGAGCACTAACTAGTTATTAGCTTGCTGGAGCTGAGACAATCGCACGATTGGTTTCTGAATTGTCCTACAAGCTGCTAAGAAGACCATGGCAGACAGTTTTGTCTTTAGCAAAGTCCAGCAATACTAAGCAAGTCTAGAAACGCCATAACAAGTCTAGCAACGCCAAGGGCAACTAAGTTTTGAAACCAAAAGTCTATCACTATCAATTCATTTCCGAGGCAATACCGAGTTGAACATGTATTGCAAGTATCAGCGCTAACCGATGCACAGTTCTGCCTGCAGACAGAATAATACACAAACTACTGTTAGTCTAGGCCCTGACTAAGATTTGTATGCATTTAATTTAGGAGAGGATAACTCAACTGTTTTAGGGTAATTTGACCCCAAGGAATAAGATGTGATATGTGCCAGATTGTCTATCCGCTGCGAAATACCCGAAAATGACCACGCCCTTTTTATCGGCAGTGTCAATAACAATAATTGCTCTATCTTCTTAACCATTTTTAGTAACCTATTTTCTAGCAACTGTTCTAAGGTAATATGACCCTAAGGAATGTATTGGGATGTGTGCCAAAACCAATATTCACTGCAAAAAAATGGCTACACCTTTTCAGAAAATAATGCACGAACATCTCTATTTTAAAGAGTTTAATATTGTAAGATTCTGATGGTTTGAAAACAGTACAAGTACAGGGTATTACCAACAAAAAGACACAATTTATTAACTTGAGGAGTCACTTAATATAAATTTAGGCAGTATTTAGTATTACAAAAATGATGTCTACAAAAATTAAGTCATTCAGTGATAGGGTTTTTGCAGGAGCTCCTTTACACTCGCAGTATTTGCAACACTTGATTCCAGCTACCCTGCAGCGACATATCCATTCTTGTGGGCACATTTACCACATGTACAAGGATCAGGAAGGTCTTCAAGCTTGGAGGTAACAATACCAGGAACTATTACATTTCTTTGTGAAACCATACGACTCAGTTTTCATTTCTAAACCATCTTCAAGTGGGGCTTGTATCCATGCACAGCTGATGTAATTATGCCCTTTGAATAATGCTTTCTTGCATTGGCTGATGTGCAGGGAATTTTCTCAAAGCCCATTTTGAGGGAATTGCTATTAAAAGCAGCAAGACGCAAGTCATCAAATGTTTCCAAGTCATTTGTTGGCTTGAGAAACCTTACTACAGCACCGGTGACAAGCTTTAAAGGTTAAGAACTGCACTCCGTGCTCTGACTGGATGTGATACAACTAGCAAGATTTCTACGAACCATGCAGCAATGAACGCTATCCACAACAATTTAACCGTGCACTGATACAGAACTTTAAGTCTTTAACAACTCAGAGTTGACAGAGACACGGAAGATACAGACGGCAGAAATTATCTAGTGAGGTGTCTCAAGCCAACAAAAGACTTGGAAACATTTAATGACTTGCGTCTTGCTGCTTTTTTAATAGCAATTCCCTCAAAATGGACTTTGAGAAAATTCCCTACACATCAGCCAATGCAAGAAAGCATTATTCAAAGGGCATAATTACATCAGCTGTGGATACAAGCCCCACTTGAAGATGGTTTAGAAATGAAAACTGAGTCGTATGGTTTCACAAAGAAATGTAATAGTTCCTGGTATTGTTACCTCCAAGCCTGAAGACCTTCCTGATCCTTGTACATGTGGTAAATGTGCCCACAAGAATGGATATGTCGCTGCAGGGTAGCTGGAATCAAGTGTTGCAAATACTGCGAGTGTAAAGGAGCTCCTGCAAAAACCCTATCACTGAATGACTTAATTTTTGTAGACATCATTTTTGTAATACTAAATACTGCCTAAGTTTATATTAAGTGACTCCTCAAGTTAATAAATTGTGTCTTTTTGTTGGTAATACCCTGTACTTGTACTGTTTTCAAACCATCAGAATCTTACAATATTAAACTCTTTAAAATAGAGATGTTCGTGCATTATTTTCTGAAAAGGTGTAGCCATTTTTTTGCAGTGAATATTGGTTTTGGCACACATCCCAATACATTCCTTAGGGTCATATTACCTTAGAAAAGTTGCCAGAAAGTAGGTTACTAAAATGGTTAAGAAGATAGAGCAATTATTGTTATTGACACTGCCGATAAAAAGGGCGTGGTCATTTTTGGGTATTTCGCAGCGGATAGACAATAATATTTGGCACATATCACATCTTATTCCTTGGGGTCAAATTACCCTAAAACAGTTGAGTTATCCTCTCCTAAATTAAATGCATACAAATCTTAGTCAGGGCCTCTACTATGTACTTGTATGCCTCGTGGCTCCTGTTTATGTCTCACAGAGTGAACAGTAAACACTTATTAGAGCGCATGACAGACTCAGAAACTGTCATCATTATTAGTCCAATGTGATAGAGACTAAACAATACACAGGTACAGTTGCTAATTCTCAGTAGAGGTCACAGTGAAGTGTGCAGCCAACATTAGTAAGGTGGCGGTGCACGTAATTAATATTCAACACCAACGCAACGTGCATTTTTCTATTAACTACTTTATAACTACAGCGATTTACATAACAGTATGGCAAAGATAATACATGAAGCGTCTGTGGCTGTTATCTCGACTGTCGAGCAATATATCGAAGCGCTTCAAGCGCAGCAGCATCTTGCGCAAAGACGTATAGAGTGAATTTCTGTAATACGACCTAGATTTTTTAAAAGAATTTTTTCTGGTCTAGGTTTGCTGTTTTGCAGCGTTAACAGCAGAGTATCGAAAAATCGCTCTATTACGTCTGTGCGCGCTGGAATTTGTAAACCGTAAACGAAGTTCTTTCCGGAACAAGCAAGCCAAACTGGCCACAAACCGGTCTTTACTGGGTGAGCTCACTGCTCCACGTTAGCTAATACTTTGAGACTGAAACTTGCTATAATCAATGTTTATCGATAGACAAAACAAAATGCATACTGGAGCACGCCTGTACTTTTTGTACATGCGTGCTTCAGTTTGCAATGCATGCGGTATGCATGCGTTTACCTTTGTACAGAAAATAAAGCTACTTGCAAAAGTTATGAATCTCATTAAATTGGTGCACCGTCACCTTAATGCTCAGGCTCTTGGGCTCAGCCCCTACATGCTATGCATTGTCTAGGACAAATTGCAACAACTATTGTGGTTCAAGTGGGCAGTAAGCTTCCAAATTCCCTAGAAATAATCCAGGCATACTTGCTAATCTGAGAAAAAATATTTCGGCTGTCAGTTTGTAGATGGTACATTCCTTGCATAAGAAAGAGTAATCGGATCACATACGCTGATTTTATTTCATTTCGAATATGCGTGAGTGCATGTGTGGTTATTGTGATTTATGTATAGTCACACTCATGATAACCACACACACTCACACATTCAAATTGAAATGAAATCAACTGTAATACTTTTATTTAGCAAACTGCTGTACTACGTAATAAGCAATGAACTCTTGGCGAATGAGGACAACTTATAAATAATATGGTGGGTGCCTAGGTTAGTATGTTTAGCTACCAGGGTTGATGGGGTAGCCATTCTTCTTCACACGTAGCTTCTTGACACAGACTCCAACGCACATGATGATGGAGATGACCACTGTTAGAACAACGAAGGGGACAGTGACACACACAATGATGAGAGCGGTCGTCAAAACTGGAGATGGTGTGGGCTCTGTGGAGAGAAACAAAAGAGCTGACTAAGTGGTAGGAGAAAATTGCTAATAGGAAATAATATTGCCTTAAACTCATGAAATACCATAGAGTTTGCTTCTTTCATGGGTGTTTCATTGCACATAAACATTAATGCACATTAAAAATTTGTTCCCGTCAAGTACAAAATTAATACTTGATAAAACTGTGCAAGAATAATTGTGTATTGAAAATGGACTTAATCTAAGCACAGGAAAGTTACAACATTCCTTTATGCACAAGAGCTACTACCAGAACACAGGAATACCTGCTTATTCAGATACCAGCTGGACAGTAAAATCATCACATGAAATTAAAAAATTATTATGTGGCTGCATTTCGGTTTCGACCATCACGTGATACTAATCAGTACAGGGTTTTGCAGGTCACTTGTCGCAGTGAAAACGACAAATTGACGAGGACACGTCCACTTATCCAGCACCACAGAAAGTTGGAGAAAAGAAACGCTTGTAGTATCGTGTAAGGTATAGCGCCTTGTCGTTATTTTTCTCAAATCACCATTATAGTCGATACTTTGACTGCAACAGTCAAAGTTCACCCAGCAAAAGCAGCGTACACGATACTACAAGCGTTTCTTTTCACCAACTTTCTGTGGTGCTGGATAAGTGGCCGTGGCCTCTTCGATTTGTCGTTTTTATCGTGACAAGTGACCTGCAAAACCCTGTACCATGGGGAATAGAACTGCTGACATAAATATTTCTGCACAAAAAAATCACTCACTCACTCTTCAGTAGAATTATTTCACTAGTCATCAGAAATAAACAACAACAATTTCTATTAGTAGGTCAGAGCATAAGAATGCTCAGTACGAAAGGTGTACCATTAAAAGTCCTTTACATATACAAGGCTTTGGTAATGGGCTATTACAGAGCTATAAAGAGAAGTTGCATAATACCATTAGTGTAAAAGAATCACTGGTAATGGACCATGACAACTGGAACAAAAGATCAGAAGTCACGTACTATTAATACCGCGTTTACACTGCCACTTGGAGCCGTGCCAGTGGCGAGCTGGAGCCGGTTTTGGTCCGATATTGGCAGCGTTTACACTGCACCATGGTCGAAAGGAGCCAACGCAATCATTGAGGCGGAGACTTCCTGTCTCAAGATCACGTGTTGTATTATGGCGATTCTTCCCTAGTTCCTGAGCTCGCTTGCCTGTCTGCGTCATCGCCTCCAGCTTTTTTCAGAGCTCTTTGACTGGGATGAAGCCTCCTAGCTCTTTTCAGAGCTCTCTGACGGGAAGGCGACGCCGTGCGTCTAGACGTCGTCTTGCTGACTACCGTGGGCATCGTAGGAGATCTGTTTCTCCGTCTTGCTTGCCATCTTGTGATTCACGCGTGCTTCGGCACTCCAATGGTGCACACACGTCGTTGTTGATACAATAATTCGCATGCTCGAGCACAACACGGCACGGCTCCAGCGCTGTTTTGCGTTTACACTGCCACATAATTGGTGCCGAGCCAGTGCCGAGCCAGCACGCTTTAAAAACCGGGTCAAAACAGGCACGGCTCCAGATACCCTGGCCCGGCACGGCACCGCTTTGGTAGCGTTTACACGGACAATTTTGGAGAGCCGGTGCCGCGCTGGCACGGCTCCAAGTGGCAGTGTAAAACGCGGTATAAGTCCCCAACTAAGAATAAAGCCAACAAAACACCAGAAGTGTAATTGTACATTGCATGTGTACAATTCTGTGCATGACATCATACGCTGTTCTGGTTATACACTAAGCTCTTTTGACAGTGTATTGAGCATGAGTAGGAACTACTTAGCAGAGCTCAATACTAGTAAAACTACAATTCGCTGTCTAACCTGGTATAGTCAAATCGAAAACTGTCGTGTTGCTGCCTCCTTGCTCATTCCTTAGTGTCACAGTAACAGTGTACATCGTGTTTGATAATAGTCCATTTATCATTAGATGATTGTCGTTGATTTCAGGTCTAAACTGTTCTCTGTAATTGCTGTCGGTTGCTACGAGTGATACATCGAGATTAGTCACAGGTGAGCCGCCATCATGAAGTAGTCGCCATTGCAGGATCAGGGATCTGTTGTCATTCACAATATGACGAAGATACTCCAACCTTGGTACTACAAGAAGAAATAGATGATGAAAATACAACATTTGAGGGGATACTCGGATAAATGGACGCCGAAAATAAATTCCAAAATTTTAAATTTAACTAAAATTTGTGGAAATGACATAAATTTTATGATGTGTAGGTAATCCGGATTCTCAAAACTGTCAGATTAAAAAATTTATCAAGCTTAGCTTGTGTATCACTACTGCGTATGTTCAGACACTTGGTAACTCACTGTTGCTGACAGTTAAGAAAGAGGCATTGAAAGATGTGTTGCTGGTTCCAGCCAGGTTCCTAGTCCACATTCTCAATCTATACTCGGTACCAGGCTCGAGACTTGTCATTTGGAGCACACTCCTGCCCATGATCTGTATCACCTCAAACTCCTCCCACTAAAGAAACAAAAATAAATATTTACCGTAAACACAGTGACCACATTCGTACACAATTTGTGGAATGCCTCACAAGATCTAAAATGAATTTCTGAATGATTCGATTTATGCAGGCTAACACAGTTACCGGCTGATTAGCATGACATGATGGTATATATTATATTTGAAATCGGGAAAAGAGTAGTGGAGTGTGCACATTGACTATGCTCCTACTGTAAAGATGTACATGTACATAGCATATAAGCACCTGTTGTGCCTTTGTTAGCACGAGATATCAAATATAGGATGCATAAGGAAAATACCAGGAAATGGATAAGCTTACAGAGAAATGTGCACACACACTACCACAGTTGTCAAAAGACAACAGTAGTCCATAAATGCACGCACACGCATAGATTATAGCGTAATGCAAACACGACCCATTACTCGTCATGCATTCAAGTCAGTTGTGACCTTAATTACGGACACACGCAGATATTATTACAGGTTCAAGTACTTATGAGTGTCTAGCGTTTGTAGTAGGGAATTGGCTGTCCAGAAGGTCTATCTATGGTATAATATAATATAGCTAAAATGAGATCAGAAACTAATGCTCAGCTTCCATATTTTTACCTCATTGAATGGTCCACCATTGGCGCTTAGCTCCAGTCTGTACTGCTCTATTCTGCGAAACTCTGACAGCACAGATAAGTTCCATGTCAGTTGTACTGAAGTCAAGTTCACTTCAGCTAGTCTCAAATCAGTGGGCAACAGAGGAGGTCCTGCATGAGAAGGTGGGAGGGACATAGCACCAGACATAACTACATAGTGGTTGTCAAGGTACACAACATGCAAAAAATTTTTGATTCATGAATAAAGCTAACAGCTGCTGTATCTTGGAATTTGCAAATACCAATGAGCTTAGAAAAGAACAAGCAAACCGATAATCACTGACTGATATCGGGATGCTGACTTAGACACACACAATAAAGTCTTAGTGATAGTCAATGAATGTGTCCACGTGCGGTCACTTCACTAGAGGTCAATGAAACATCCAATTTGTTCCACTGGCGGCTCCTTTGAAGTACGCTAACAATCATGCTTGTTGACGATCTTGGAGTCAAGAGGTGACAGCAAAACAAGCTATTGTCGCCAAACTTCTCACTAAGCCAACTCGTAACAGCTGACACTAGTCAATGGACATGGCTCCAAAGACAACAGAACAAACTCATCACGTACATCTCCAGGATGCAAAACAGATCTGTTGCTAGCCGACTGAACCACCAAACCAGACAGACTATAACAGCCAGTTACTCGGGAAACATAAACTTATTATATGTTATGCTTTGAAGATAGCGATGTGATAGAACAAGTCAAGGGCAGTTGCCTGTTAGCACTTTAACGTTGTAGTATAAATATAATATTAAGACGTACCTACTACAACCAGAGTGATGTTGATGATAGCACTGCCGTGTTCATTGGTGACGTTGCACTGGAAGGCTCCAGCATCCTCCATGGCTGCATTCATAATCACCAGCTCCTCTCTGCTGTTGATCATGAACCTGTTGTTGTCTCCAGGCACACTGCGACCAGGCTGGTCAGCAGGATAGTGCATCCATGATGTGTTGGAGTCCGGGTAGCTCACAGATCGACAGAACAGGCTCGTTCGATTGTTGACAGCGACTTCCACTGTAGCACTGGTACTGTTAGGAGCTATGATATCAGGGGGCCCTATGAGGGGGAAGCAGAAGATCACAAAAAGTCTCAATTACACTCAATCAGAACAGATTGTCTATCCCTATTACACCATTAAAATTCCATGTATACAACTCATTCATCATTGCATCATTGAGCTTGTGAGGAAAGTCATTGTTTATCAAACAGTGGAATTGCAGTAATACAAACACTTCAGTTTCAATCAGTTAGAACTCACCAATCACTGTCAAGGCGTGAACCTGTGAAGCACTGCCTGCAATGTTGCTGGCTGTGCAGACATAGCTGCCAGCATCAGAAAACTCAGTCTCAGTAATAGTCAGTTCTCCCCCGTTCACTGAGTATCGGTCGGTCGCCAGTATAGTCAGATTGCTGTATAACCATGTGTAGTTGAGACCTAGGCCTGTTATATTACAGACAAGTGTAGCAACAGAGTTAGTCTGTACCACACGATTTATAATCGGGGTGTTGATTCTTGGAGTGCCTGTAACAGCAAGAAATTCCCGTGAACAGCGGAAGCATGGTACATGATTAGCATTCTCACAAATAGTTACATTCCATGTGGTCTAAAGTATAGACATGAACATGCACCTCGACGAAAAATATCACGTATATGAATGTGGGATGCTCTTTAGTATTGATAAGAACACGATGATTGTTATTACTGAGCTGTTCTTTGGTTTCACAACACATGGTACAAACGCCTCAGATGAAAATTACTATGCTCAAGCAAGTTGACAAATTTAGCTGTCACCAAAACTATGACGAACAATAATTATTGATACCTTTTACACATGAAGGGGACAGATCGATAGATAAAATACTATAGTACTCAAGAATTTAGGAACAACTGCACGGCGTACTTGTACCACGTATAATGCACAGGCTCTGCTCATTTTATACAGTGAATTTCTGATTTAAATCTGCATGTAGCATATGGCGTGTGCTATCGCACATGATGTTCTACACATAATTTTAAATGGAGTGTCAAGTACTATTATGCAATGATCAAGGCCCGCCAAACAATGGTATATCTGGCTGGGTATATATAGTGTCTATGTGTGCCATTTCAATGATCTGCTCCAGTCATATTACTCACAGAGAAGGTACAGGTTTGGTTCAATGAAGGAGGAACTATTTGAAAAGTCATCAAATATTGATCACGCATAGACATAACTAGCAGTCATTATTTAACATAGTATATGAAATTAGCATCCAAACATCAGGTTTCGTCATACAACAACCACCCCCTCATCCACTAAGATACACAATAATACAGAGCTGATTCACTCGGCTGCTTGTTGTTTACAGACTTCGATTCAGAGAGAACAGGTTAAAACAGATCTCCTTGACAAACCATTCATTATGGAAATTCCGCTCTACATTCCGTTGTTTTTGTAATGTTTTGTCATATCAAGGAACAAGAACTGCTGTACTGCTAAAGGAACTTTCACTACAAGCACACACGATAGCGCTATTGAACAACATTATTTACAGTAATCAAACTTGTACATATCCTAGAACAATTCAATTGCACTGCCGTACAGTCTGAACTGACTGAGGACCCATGCTTAAAGACAATGGTGAACTACCAAATAATATCATGATCACATAGTGGTGTAAATGATGTTTCAATAGCAATTGTAAGTCATTTTTGTGCTGGGATGCATAATCACTTACTTTGTATTGTTACATTGGTAGAGATAGTTAAAGCGATGAAATTGAACCGGACTGTGCACACATAGCGATCAGTGAGTGAAGAGGTAGCATTGGTCACTGTCAACAACTCTCCTTCCCTGTACACACAACAGCAATGGAGTGTCAAATTAGGGATTGATGATACAATGGGCTCCTGATTATACTACTGTGGTGCAGTTTGTTTTGCCTCCCATTAAACCCATTGTTTACAGAGAGGTCTCATCCAATGAGAAGCGGGTGGAGCTACATTAAACATTGTATGGCTTACTGAGACACTTTGGTGCCATTCCAGAATATGCCAGTGACATCTCCAGCTCTCTCACCAGTGAAATTGCATAAAAGAGATAGGTTGCTTCCTTCCTTTATGGTAGTCTCTCCAAGCACTGTCAAAGAGTATTCTGCAGCAGAGTACAAATTGACAGTTATTGCAAAACCATGAATGTGTAAACATTTAGTTTCATTGATCTCCAACTAACCAGCTTTAGTTACGAAGTAGCTGGCTTCTCTTACAGTCCCTGATGATGAACTAGCTCGACACGAGTAGTTGCCTGTTACCACTGCATCGTCAGTCAGTAACGTTAAATGTGAGGTACTTAGTTTTTGTTCAATTCTAATCTTATTGGGCACCTCGGTCAATGGCTCGCCATTGAGGTACCATTGGATAGATTGCGGGCTGAAGCCGCCGTGCACACAGGTCAGTTCTTCTCCAGGCAGCATCAGTGGGATTCCAATCACTGCGATAAAGACAAAAGAAACCAAACGTCAATGTTGCTTTAGAAAAGCACTGTTCTCGTTGGCTCATAGATGCACAAATACAGACACGAATGCAATTGCATGCAGTCACGAAGCACACACTGGACCACACGGAATCCACAAACAAACTCACCTTGCACGGTCTCTTGACAGCTGACCAGTACATTCAGGCAACACAAACAAGCGACGTACAGTAAATTCTTGACGGGAAAGGACATCTTTAGCCGTACAGTGTGATTCACAGTCTAAGCTGAGCAACAGCAGTTTAATTTAGAACACACGTTGTCGCTTCTTTCTCTATTAAATATACTACAGGGCGTGGTTTGAGTTGGTAATCACTATTAATTAGTATTATTATGAATGAAAATGCTACAGTTATCACAAGAGAGATACAGTATCAACTGAGTATGTAACGATTTAGTCTATATTCCTTCATGCATGCATAATACCAACTTGTTATTTAGTGTGCATTGTCATGCAAAGTGTAGTTTTCACAGACATCGATCTGATTCGAAGGAATCTAGTACCTGTTTCACACATCATCGCAATACACACACGATCACCAAAACTACAGTGCGAAAGAGATGTGACTAACTACAAAACAACACAATGTACTAGGACAGCAGTTTCAAAACACATACATGCACATATAACATCACTTCCTACAGCATTGTACTATACAACAATTAAAACAACGTATACACATGCTTAGCAATGCATTTTCAGGTTATTCCTGCAAACTCATGCATGCAATACCCTTCTTACAGGCTTTCTACTATTTTAACCTCTCAACTCTCTATAATGGACGTATATTGCTTACAGTACGTACTATACCATGCACAATTCATTTTGCTAATTCTTCCCTACACTAGGGGATCAGAGACAATGTACTCAGCACAATGACAGAAGCATAAAAAGTTTTAACACCTGAAGTGTACAGTTTTGGTGTCTTTTTTGGTTCTTGGTGCTTTCCCTACCAAGACACAACACTGACACTCCTAAATCTTGATTTCTACCACAAGGTTTATTGCACACAACAAACTATTTAGACATCCTGTTCTTCCTTTTTGGGGAGAAAGATCCCATGAATGAAACCAGTCAAAAGAAAACAATGGGAGGTGCTTAATAGGAACTATGGACAACCCCTTGAGCCAAAGATTGTTACAAGGTCATTACTTGCAACCACTTTGGGGAAACATTCTGGTCTCTTATGAATAAGTGTATACACAGCTGACTAATGATAACCATGCAAACAGCTAGGCTGTGACACCATCAAATGTAAGAGAAGTAGCTAGGCATATTATGCAGCAAGCAATTGTCTTTGTGTTTATGTTTTGTGTGAGTCTTTAGAACAAGCATGCACCGGTATGCCCAGTTGTACAAAAGATCACTAAACTGGTTCAAATTTACATTCAAAAACAGTACAGCTGCACTAACAATCACATGCACACTGCATTCCTCAACAGTGGTATTTGAAGTATTTACAATTATATATCTGGTTGGAAGATATTTTGTTACTGAGTTATTTGCAGTTTGCAGGTATTGGCAATAATATGCAGTAATGTGCTGGTATGTAAACAATGGTATTAAAAATGGGGTCAATGAGGAAAGCGTGACATCAGAGCTTGTCTTGTATTGAGGTTGTCTTGTCTAGTCTAAAAGTTAATGATCATCTTGTACTTTGATATTGTCAGATGTGCCTGTGTGGGGACAGTACCAGTGGATTTTAGTTATTAGTTTGAGCATCACCAGGTCTCACCAGAACCCAAGATGATGAAAAGGTTCAAGTTGGTGGTTTACAGCTTATACAAACTATCAATTAGCAAAAGACAAATCTCCTCCACCAAGCTCCAGTATGCACTCAATAGTGAAGACATTGAAGCAGTTTCTCACATGATTCCATCACCCATCAAGCACTGGCTGTCTAAACTGAGTGGTTACAATGATCACATGACTACCCACTGAAGACACTTTTTCTAATAATCACCAAAACCATAGATAATTCCAATTCACTTTCAAAGTGTGCACAGAAGCCTGTTACCAAGTGGACTCTTGGTGAAAAAACGTGCACAAGCACAAAAATTGATGCATGTAGTGAGTAGAAAGGGGAGAGGAGAGTGGGGGTAAAGTGTCCCATCTGTGCACCTAGACAGGCATGCATGTAGCAGGTAAAAGTACAAGACTTACTACTGAGAACAGAAAGGGGATATCCTTGCTATTACTCATGATCATGGAACCATACAGCTAGTGTCTAAACTGTCATGATCAGCTGTTCAGCAGTTGCAGTGAATTCGAAACACTTAAGGAAATCCTCAAATAAGCACAACTATGAAATTGATACAATGATGTATATGTTAAAAATTTCCACCTAGCACCACACCCATACCATACGGTATTATTATAGGAAGTTTATGTTACAAAGTCATGGTGTAGCTGTGTTTAAAGGTAAGCAGGACATGCCCGGTAGTTAATGATGAACAAAGCACTGCCAACTTCACAGCATATACATAAAGAATTTTGGCAGCAAAACAATTTTCCACTACAAACCAACAGTGTGTTAGCTATGAGAATAAATGAACAGTACTAAAACGAATGTTCAGTGAACATGTAACACTATGTACTGGTACAAAGAGTAGAGGAGACTACAAACATGTCCACTGTACTTTCACAGCTGAGTGTGCCAAGAAAAACTTCATAATCCACTTGAAAGCTTAGCAAAGAGATTATTAGATGCTTCACTAGACCACGAACACACGGACACACAGACCACACATACAGGCACATCAACTGACTACATCACTCAATTAGTACCACACTGACACGTGCGCGTGAACATCAATACCATCACATAATCATACAAGTGCTCCATTGACAGCTAAATAGCTAGCTATATGCACTAGTTAGATAGCTAGCTGGTATTTGCTTTAATGTGCATTTAATTTTGCTGTTAACAGCAGACACCACACTTGCAGATATTTTAGGCAGTTAAAAGGGCGAGGATTAAAAATATTTATGCAAAATTCACATGCTAGAAAACTGGTAACTAGATCTAACCCAAATTAAGAATCTCTTCATCCATGCAAGGCTGGTTTGCACTTTAAATATATTCATAGCCATACAAAACTATGAATATCGTGTTTCCACCAGCAGGCAAAGGGTGGGGCTTGTGATCATTATCTATTGCCGCATATGGTCGAATCGAACTTTTCCTGACCTCGGTCGTCGGCTAGAGTTTTGTGTACAATGCCGCTGAACATCACTGTGACTAAGCGGTAAGTGTTCGTTTGAGAATTCGTCTAGAAAGTAATCTATACGCCGAACACCGCTAAAAACGTGCGCATTAATTAGAGTATATTGACAGTTTTTGCTTCCTTTTATTCAACGCAGGAAACTCAACAATAGCACTGGCGTTGACATCAATGTACCTAGTTACAAAAAGGCCGACTCTCCTCGGAATGTCAAGGACTATCACGTGGTGGTGATCTCTAGATTGCCTCACTTCAAACAGGCACACCACAGTGAGGAAGATGTCGTCCAGTTTATGGTGAGCAGCTGATGTAAAGGTCAAAGTATGTAAAAGAAAAACTAGTGTGGGTAGGTGCAATACTCCCCACATGAAGATGGAATGCACTCCTGGAATTAATTTCAAACTGAAATCAAAATGTGTCATGCAACAATTAACAACTGATAATAACATTATTAAATGTGTCAGATATACTGTATTTCTCTACAGGTACCACGAGATTATGAAGCCTTCGAGACACTACAGAAGGAGCTTCTAGAGAACTTTACAGAGCTCAAGCTGCCTGCTCTTCCACGCAAATACCACATCTTCATGTCAGACTCAGACATCGAAGAGCGCCAAATCTCCTTTGACTGTCTCTTAATGCTGGTAGCTCGTTCACCAGATATGTGCACTTCAATTCCTGTCCTAAAGTTTCTCGGTGTGGACCTTATTGCCGATAAAAAATATCGCAAGAAAAGGCCGGAGTACCTCGAGACTCAAGCAGCGAAAAAAGAGCATGAAAAGAAACGACAGGAGAAGATTCTAGGAAAGAAAGAAGAAGAGGTGGAGGGATTGTTTAGCGAAGAGGGAACTAGTGGAAGGAATGGAAAAGATGACAGTGATTCAGAGGATTTGTTTGGCAGTGACTTGTCAGAAGCTAAATCACAGGCTCAAGCAGGTCAGAATTATATTGTAGCTGTGTGCAATGCTGCTTAGCCTAGCTATCAACTAGATACTGACACTTGGGTTGATAAAATTTTTTGTGAAAATTTTTTTAAATTTCTAATTGTGAAAATTTTTAGCAAATACCCGTCACCAAAATTGCACAAAAATAACCCCACAAGATTACTCTCTATACTGTATGTGCCCACTATAGCGTAGAGAATTTAAGAATGTAGATCTGACTCACTGTACGTATCGTAAGGCTAAATGTATGTTTTTGTTAAAATGTTCTTGGATTGTTGATTGATAACAGTTTATGAATTGTGGTTGCTTTGGTTTTCTTTAGAGGACAAGCCCTTGTTTGAAGACACTAGTAAAAGAGCTCGACCAAAGATATCGCTGCTTGATGAAGAAATCGAGCCAACAGTTCTGCTTGGAGAAGAAGACGAGAAAGAGAAGAAGTCTTCAGAGAGTGTGAAGCAAGAGAGATTGTTTGTAGACGAAGAGGATCACTCAGAACTGCTTGAGTAAGTCAGTTATTTTTGAATTTTTATTTTTACATGTTCTGCGCATGCAGTGTAGCAGACTCTATAGATGATATCTTAAGAATAGCTCCCGGCAAGAAGCCCAAAGCAAAGCCCTCGTCCTCCTCTCGTTCGACCGCTAAGCCGACAACATCATCACTGTTTGAAGATAAAGACAGTGGATCAGGTGCTGCTGCCATGGGCACTGATGATATCATGAAGTACATTGCACAACAAAATCAAGCAGATGATGATGACTTGGACTTGTTTTGAAAATTATGTTTTTATTTTATGTGTGGACCATGTGTACAGTCAGTAGACCTACTGTTCTGCTTAATATAGGGCGTGGTTAAGTAGGCGTGTCGTCAATAATAAATTTACACCCATGTTTTGAAGTTGGAGCTTCCATATCTCAAGCGTTCTCTCTGATCTCGAGGCATATCTGAACCAGTCACAGCATTGTTCTCTACGCCTTAAGTGGTCAGAGAGTTTCTAGATGCATGTCTACTTTTAAATTCTGTTCTTTGCCGTTTTCAGGTGTACAAATGGCGTCCTACAGGCACTGTCCCATTCCCTCTGATCCTGGCTACGAGCACAAGGCCGGGTTTTCTTCCAGCCAAACGAACGAGTTGTCTCCGCTTTCACGGGTGCGCCCTGAGGCTGTGGAGATTGCTAGACTCGCCACAGCGGGCACCATTGCTAACCTGCTATCTAACAGCTGCAGTTTGCCGCCTTCCAGCAGCAGAAAACAAAGTAAAAAAACCTGAGAAATAGATTTTGAGCAACAATTCTTTTCTTTATTTTAGGAGCTCCTCCCAAAGACCATCTCAGAGCAAACTGGAAGAGAATCCAAGAGATTGCTTACCTTAGAAAGCAGAAGGAGCAGAACGAGGTGGTAACACCAGTACCACTTGCAGCCCACAACAAGCAGGACAGATACAGAAATGTGCCCTCGAGGGTAGAATGCTTCAGACGTGTATGTGCAAAATATATCATTTACACAAATAATATCAGTGCTTTGCTTTGCATTCTACAGGGCCCACAATCTGTTGCTTCACAGCCATCATCTCTTCCAGAACACTCCATCCAACCATTAGTAGCGACTGCTACTAAACAGCTACCTCGTGGAGCAGAGAGACTGCAGCAGAGTCACTCTGTCTCACCTCAGGCTCAGAGTGAGCCAGTTATCGACGTCATTCAACCAAAGGTGATGGTGCTACTAGGCTTCTAAAGCAGGAGACTGTCACCTTCATGCACTAATGTGTTCAGTCTCTCTTTGTGTGGTGACTGACACATTGATGTATGATGGTGACATTAGCTTTGCAAGAAGCCTGAACACAACTGTATATGATAAGAATAGTATTTCATCACTTGTTGTGTTTTTAGACGAGAAGAAATTTCATAGCAGAGAATGCTCACTGTGCTACTAATTCTCGATCAAAGAAGCCTCCGCGGTTAGAACAGCAGGAGAACGATTTGCAGAAGCAGGCAGCGAGATACGACAGCTACCAGCGTGGATCTGTACCAAAATAGTGAGTCACTTGAATTGTAGGTTTACCTTGTGTGTGTGTCTTCTCTGTCAGTTTGAGGGACAGGCAGGAACGATGGAAGAAAGAGGAAGAAGAGAGAATAGCTAATCTTCCCGACCCTTCTATACCACCTGGTCACATCTTGATGGCGAGCAAAGACCAGCAGCACACACTGGAAATACTCGAGCAACGTAAGCAGAGAGAGAAACACAATCTTATCACATCACATTAAATTTTTGTTTCAAGAACTGCAATGCTTGAAACAAAAATTGTTTAGTGCCAGCGAATTAGCACATTGGAGCGAATTAGCACATTCGTGTATGAAGGTGATATGCTTCTCACTTAAGCATCTATGCTTCTCTATGCTTCACATTGCTTGTAGTGTTTATTTGAGCATAAAATTCAGTGTGAATGTTTTGACTAGCAATTTTATAGCTCAGCACCTCTCAATACTAAGCTATGGAAGGAATTACAAACTTGCACTTTGATTCTAAATAATTATAACATTAATGGATTTTCAACAACTGGCAGATGGTTCAAAAGAATAAATAACAGCACTAAGGTGTAGGAAAAATAGATTATATATTGACAAAAAAGAAAATAAGATAAAAGCTATAGTTAACTAAAACGACAGAACCAGACAATCAAAAAAAAAAACCTACCTAGCTAACATCAAGAGTATTTACTATTTCTCCCTCTCTCTCTCCCTCCCTCCCTCCCTCCTCCCTCTCTCCTTTCTTCCCTTTCTCTCTCACTTCTTCTCTATAGATCAAAAGGAGTACACACGTCAGCTGCAGTCCTTGTCAATAACTAGTGATGCTCTGCTGGTCAGAAACCAACGAGCTGAGCTAGAGAGCAAGTTATCAGAACTGGAAGACGCCATCAAGATATTCTCAAGACCTAAAGTGTTCATTAAAATGGACTAACAGACTCGTTCCACACATCTTACATAACATCAAAATGCACTTTCCGATTATATAATTTGACTTCATTTTCAACAATAATTTTTTTACGCATTGCGAAAAATCGTGTTAACCACTTATTAGAGCAGGGATTCATTTGATCCTGGCTAGACACTCCAGCTAGGTAAAGCTTTGTCTTCAAAAAGGTGGAGTAAGCAAGCTACAATGTTCCAAGCCCAAGTCGTTGACTGCAGCTTAGCTGCCTATTGATAGCTCTAAGATTAGTAGCACCAATTATTCAATAAAGCACCAAAGGTGCAGATGCCTCGGTGCAGTAGCATGTATGCTAGCATGCAATTAGCAGATGCATATGACAGCACGTATGCATGAATGCAGTAGATCCATGGAAGCATCAAAACAGTATCATAGAAGCGTGCAATGCAAGCTACAGTAGAAGTGACCAGCAGATCCATGGAACATGCAGGCAAGCAGCAGATCATAGCAACAGTGCTATGGAAGCACAGGCTAGTGGCAGCTATCCAGCAGCAGGCAAGCAGCAGATCATAGCAACACTGCTATCGAAGCGCAGGCTAGTGGCAGCTATTCAGCAGCAGCAGATCATAGCAACAGTGCTATGGAAGCGCAGGCTAGTGGCAGCTATCCAGTAGCAGCAGATCATAGCAACAGTGCTATGGAAGTGCATGCTATTGACAGCTTATCCAGCAGCAGCAGCAGCAGATCATAGCAACAGTGCTATGGAAGCGCAGGCTAGTGGCAGCTGTTCAGCAGCAGCAGCAGCAGATCATAGCAACAGTGCTATGGAAGCACAGGCTAGTAGCAGCTATCCAGCAGCAGCAGCAGGCAAGCAGCATATCATAGCAACAGTTCTATGGAAGCGCAGGCTAGTGGCAGCTATCCAGCAGCTGTACAAGCTGTTGTACAAAAGTTGTATTGAAGCCAAACAGAATAATGTAGCTGGGCGTGACTGTAACTGCTCTGCTCGCTCCGGCTCACCTGTCGAGCAGCTAAGTGAACTCAACCACGCTTTCGCTCGCTAGTTTCACTGCTGCCAATGGAGTCGCGCGAGCTGTACTATCACAGATCAAGCCTTCAAGTTGCACTGTAGCCATCTGTAGACAGTTTTGTCTATGAAGTAGGCCCGAGCGCTCAATACGGCTGTTTAGGTTAGCAAATCACGCCATAACTTCAAAATAAAGGCTTTAATAGCAAATCTGTCAAATTTGATTTTCATAAACTATCGAGATCTATCTGTATTGCAAGTTTCAGCGCTTAGTAGCAAGCGGTTGCTGAGATACGCATTGCGGACACACACACACACAAACGAACAGAGCTGTATGCCTCGTGGCTCCGCCCACACCTCGGCATAATAATTTCTTCTTGTGTGTAACTCACTTGTTCACTTGACCCACACGTATGACTCTAAAAGAACAAAGACAGCTGCTCCAAGAGCTCCGTCAAACAAAGAATAAACAGAGCACTAACAGAGCCTAACTACACAAGTATGGCGCTTGTCTATATTCTGTACACAATGTTTGGTCTCTCAATTATAGATGCATGTCATCATTATAATAAAAATAATACAAACAGAGAGCTACACAAACTTAATTAGCAGATCAACAACACGGTCATTTTAGTTATAGAATTTATATTACATAGCAGGTTACTCTGTGTCTATAATTCGCTGATTTTTGTGAGAACAAGCCTGAATGGAGAAAGGGAGGGAGAGAGAGGGAAGGGAGGGAGAGAGAGGGAAGGGAGGGAGGGAGGGAGGGAGGGAGGGAGGGAGGGAGGGAGGGAAAGGGAGAGAGGGAGGGAGAGAGAGACGGAGAGAGAGAGAGAGGGAGGAAGAGAGGTACAACAAAGTTTAAGACAATTCGGACATGTTACATTTACAGATCCCAAAATCTCAAAGTGCTAATCAGTCATGTGATGAATTGCTTACTCTTTCTTGACGTCTCCGGGGTCCTTCTTTGCTGCACTGTAACCGATGGGCGCTGTTCTGTTGTAATGCACTAGCCAGATGCCGCCAACAATCACGATAATAACCACCACGAGCACCACAAACGCTATTAGCGATACTGTGTGTGAGTACAAAAGAGAAATGTGTGCAAATGAAAAAGAGCAGTAAAAACTTGTACTCCTAACAATTATTATGTGATTCAAAAATGCAGTTTTTATTTTGTTTCTTGTGCTATCATGCTTACCAAATATAGCAAGGACTGCTTCAGTGGGCAGTGTGCCCTTGATGGTACAGCCATTGTCACTAGTCAGTCTGAAGGTTTCCTGACATCTCAAACATTTAGTAAGATCAGGACAATCCACACACCACGAATCAGAACAGTTACGAACTGTAAGAAAACAATCAAATGAATGAATGATCAACTAAACCGTAGGTTACAGTATTATTATTGTGCTACTATAGTCTAAATCTTTAGAGCACGTGTCAATAAAATTGAGGACCAAGAGAGTAATAGATGCTAAGAAAATACTGGGTATGACTCAAGAGGGCGAGCACCTTCTAAATAAATCCCTGTAGGCATTAAACACAATCTTGGGCATGGTTTGTGTCTCTAAGATGTAAAATGCAGGTCAAAATTTACTTAATCACAGAAAATGTAGTGTTGTGAAGCGCTAATAAGACCATTGGCCGTGTGATGTAACTCACTACATATGAAGTCAGCTGTATCACCAATCTGGTCTTCATCAATCCTATACCGATCTGCAAAAATCACTCCAGGCTGCAGTTTACGATAGCCGTCAGCACATCGTACACAATTCGCACCTCGTCTGGACTCGAGATTCTCACAACTAGTGCAGTTGGGTATGTTACACTGATCGCATTTCTGACCACCCCATCGTGGGGGACAGTCACAACTGAAACTGCCGATAGTGTTAGCGCAAGGAGAACTATGTTCACACGGAGAATTATCACACTCGTTTACGTCTGCTTCACAAGTACGTCCAGTATAGCTGCTCACACAGGCACAAGTGTAATCATTCACTTGATCAGTGCAAGTACCACCATTTCTACAAGGGTTAGGCGAGCATTCATTTATGTCAGTAGCACAGGTATCGCCAGTGTAACCCGGGACACAAGAGCATTGGAAGGCATTGATCCCATCAGTGCAACTACCACCATTGACACAAGGGTTGGGCATGCATTCATCTATGTTGATTTCACACAGACGTCCGGTGAATCCAGGAGAACAGGAACACGTGAAGTTGCCGATGGAGTTACTACACGATCCACCATTTTCACAAGGCGACATGTCACATTCGTTGATGTCTTCAGAACACGTCAAGCCCTGGTATCCAGTGCCGGCACAATTACAGGAACACGCTCCTTCAAGTACACCACCATTCATGCAGGTGAGGTTACAGACTAGAGAATAAAGATAAAAAGAGTAAAAAACTATATCATACAACGAACAAGAATTTTGACCACAGAGTCTAATATACCATGGGGATTGAGAGGCTATAAACACTGAGAGAGACGCACCCTTAGCATAGCTTGACTACCCACACAAACTTGTACTAACAACTACCGTAATAAAAAAATTTAACGTCTTGCTCATCGGCTGCATAGTCAAATTTATCATAACTATGTTACATCAAGTTCAATAATTAAAAAAAAACAAGTCTTAGTCTGGGCGATGGTTATAATCAACAGCTCAAGTCAACAATCTCTGCTTGTATAAAGGCTTATGCAAGGATTTACAAATTTTGAAGGTCATACATGTATTATCCAATACATAGGCACTAGCTGTCATGTACAGTTATCTCAGGATAACTGTACATGAAATGAACATGCATTGAACTAAAGCAACATACATCACGTACCACACGAGAAGTTGGTGTCAGCAGTGGCTACGAAGTGCTGAGGACAGGTCTGGCTGCAGGAGCGGTCGGGCAGAAACACTGAACAACATGTGGTGCCCTGTGAATTGCAGGCTCCTCTGCTTGAGTTGCTGCAGGCTTCAGAGCATTCTACAGGAGTCAATTGATGATATAGAAGTTGTACAAGTGTATTGTCAAGATGGAAACTAATGAGAGTCATGTGGGCTAGTTACAATGCTTTGAGGAACATAATAGTCCTCCTTCTTTGAGGGAGACTTACATGCAACAATACAAAATAGTGGATGACAGGCGTGAGTAAAAATAGAATTGATAAACAATGGATAATCAACGATCAATTTTAAGATGAGGATTGATGGTTTACCGATGCAGTTGGTGTCTGGGTCGTAAGTGCCTGCACCAGGAGCAGCACTGGTCAAGCAAGCCGCACAATCATATCTTGTCGGTGTATTGAACAGTGACTCTGGCACATTAGGTTCTATATCACCGTTAGGTATGTATAGGTCGTCGCTACCACACTCTATTGTCAGGTGACCAGTCACGTTGGTCATGGACGACAAGTCTGTGTCGTATCGAACAACGACTGAAGCTTGTCGATACACGTCTTTTTCATTGACAGCTAGGCAGGTGACTTGCATGTCCAGGATGGTAACGACTTGAACTGACCCGCCTTCTCCTCCCGAGGACCTGATTGCTGATAAGAGAGGAGTTCCGATGATACTGCTGGTTGGAAAAACACATTGAGTGACTTGTGACAGCACGCCATTGGAGAGCTGAAGGGCGGCAAACACTGCCGCCAAAAGTACATGTCTCAGTCCAGCCATGGGACGCATAGAGCTAAAACGAGGGAAGGGCGTGTGTAATAAACTCTTGGTTACAGTGACGCCTTACCTAAAGGACAGGCCGTGTTCAGATCTGCACAGTTCTGACAGTTGGCTAGCCAGGGTTAATAACTTGGAGGTGTGCGTAATAGCTATTTAGCCTATTAATAGTAACTGAAGCGAATTCATAATTATCGACATACGGTATAATTTGACCTCTACACATACAGCATTGGTACATATGTGTGTAAACAACTCCATGCCAACTGGTGCTAATAGTCTATGCTACAAAGTAGTTTCAACGCGAATTCCAAACTCTCTTCTCTCTTATTTCCTTTTTGACCTCTGCAACTATTGGGCGCAAGTACCGGACATCCTGTGTGTGAGAGAGATACCACATAATCACTGGCAAGGGAGTGACATACAGAAATAGGATACAGTTGGGAAATACTGCTAATCCACAAACTAAAAATAATGTGGAACTATTGAACCTTCTGTTGAACAAACAAACAAATGTTTGAATCATTCTTTGTGTATCAAAACACATCTTCATGACAAAAACTAAGTTTTATGACCTCACTACAGATTGAAAGTGGTTCTTCGTTATCACTTTATATAAGTAGCATTTTTAGCAATAGAGGGTGTGGCACAAATTTTCGAAAGGAGATAAAAACTTTGAATGCTTAGTTTACGAACGAATGTTCAAATATTGTCTCAGCCCTAGTAAAAACACATTCGTACCATAGCATAACCTGCTTATAGTGCTGTTTGTTGCCGTCATACGCCTGTTCAAAGTTCGCGTTCAGTACACAGGCCTGCAGTGCTATGAACAAGAACCTTCATAGACTTGTCTTGAAAGGTACTAACAAGGTTATGCTTGTTGGTGTCTCATATTGTGTTATGCTTGTTGGCGTCTCATATTGTACTGGGGTCATTGATGAGCTTAATATCACCTGAGGGCGTGACCTCACATACAGTAATACAGTTTAATCATTTCTGAACGAGGTGAGAGTTCACACCGAAGGTATGTCTAGTATCCAAAAGAAGACTCCATGAACGTTTTTGAAGAATTGGGATTGCAAAACCAAAACCATTATTTCGAGCAGCAAGACGGTAAAAAGTTGTGATTTTTGATAACCAACTGGCTGACAACCTCAAACACTTGCCTCTCTAACCCAGTGTTGTGTTGTCTCACAATCATCCAACATAGGTCTAGCAAAACAACGCTACAGCACTATGCTTATGAACACCACTTCATGTTAGACTCAACCATCAGCAAGCAATGAACATGTCAATTGTCTTCAGACAACGACAGTTCTGTGCCTTATTTAGATAAGATAGATTTCTAGACAGAGCTGTGAGCATACTAGTCAATACATAACAACCCTTTGCCCCCTGTAAATTGTACACTATATATTATAGGTAGGTGTCTTTAGTAAGTGGTTGAAAACATGCCTCTTCATATTTGGTCCACTGGTCTTCTGGCAACAGTGCGTGTTTCATGGATAGATCTAGTGCCCTCTTCAGTCGATACAGTCTAAGAAACTGGTCTCTCTCGGGCAGTCTACGAATAGCTTCTTCTACTGCTGGGTCCTCCTCCCTGAGCAAGTCATCTTTTAAAAGTCCTACAGAAGTCCGTAACATCAGATATAACAAGCTTTTACATCACACCTAATCTTTGGTAGCCAGCATTTCGAAATATCCAGGCTGACAAAGCGCCCCGAATCTTCTGAGTAAAGCCAACGCCGAGTGAAGCTCTAGACACCGCCATTTTATTTTTTCTCCGGAGTATCCGTCTTCTGAGAGTATACGGAGACGTGCACAACCTTTATTGCGGTGGACGGAAATCCGTATTCGTCTCCGCCCACACCCACACTGTTGTGTGTTTGTGTGTGAAAGCCTGCTGCTCTTTCCTCTTCTCTGCACGACCTGTCCTCGAGAGCTACAAGAGCCTGAGAGCAGCTAGATAAACCACTGTATGACATCTTCTTCTGCGGACCGTGCTCCGATCTCCTAGACGCACTAACATCTCTCCGCGATCTTCTGCTCCACTAAATTGCCTTTGGGGTCTCTATCTTTGGGCGTATCCACAGAAACATGCTGAAGGCGTGCATTGGATTGAACTGCGCCAGACAGATTGACTTCATTGATCGGCGCAACTGTCAGTTGCAAGCAGTGCCAGACGATGTGTTTCGCTATGAAGCAACTTTGGAAGAACTCAATCTGGACACCAATGCAATTCAAGAGTTGCCTCAGGTACAGAGAAACGGGTGACCTGTCTGTGCACACAGAGAGTTAGTTGTCTGTGCACTGAATAATCTCTGTTAATGCTACTCTGTGAGTGAGAGTGGACTATGGGGGAGGGAAGTGTGAGTTGAGGAGTGATTTTTCTACAAGCTGTTGTCCACTAGTATTGTTCCCATGCTAATTGGTCTGGTTCCGTATTTAGCATCGTTGCTAAAACAGTGGTAATCCCCAACAACTTGTCTTCTGTTCTAAACCAATCCCTGATATGGTGGGTCATTCCAGGAAAACTAACCCTCGGTGTTGTTACACAGTGCAGCTCTGTTGTTAGTATGTGATCACAGCACAGTATGCTTGCATACCAGCATGCAGACACACTGTGAGATAAGTATTTCTCTGTGTTTTGATCAGACAGACATATTGTATGTTTGCTCGGAATTCCACCAACCATAGTGGTTCGCCCCCTCAGTCTATGAACATGCTTGCCTATCAGGTTGAATCCTTGTGTGGACATTCCTGTGTAGTGTGACATTCTTGATCAGTTGCTACGGTAACCTGGCGTTGAACCCAGGCGTTTTGTACTCATGTCTTTGTAGCTGGTTAATTTCACCAGCTACAAGGAGCTGTAGACAA
Organism: Haliclona indistincta; assembly: GCA_964017065.1. Lineage (NCBI taxonomy): Eukaryota > Metazoa > Porifera > Demospongiae > Haplosclerida > Chalinidae > Haliclona > Haliclona indistincta. The sequence continues at coordinate 7,850,372 of OZ024785.1, forward strand.
CTAGCGTGTGTGTGTGTGTGTGTGTGTGTGTGTGTGTTGACTTTAGTGCAGTTATGTGCAATGTTGTCTACCTCATCATTCATGTTAGGACATCGAGTAGGTTTTGGCAACTGCATTGCATATCGCTAGTACTGCTCTTTATGACATAGTTACATGAGACAGGCATGCATGTGGGGAAGTTTACATGTACTGTCTTATGAGCCTGTGTGTCTTGTGAACTAGTTCCTGTAAACATCAAGAAAAGGGGAAAATTTGAAATATTTACCAAAAAAAGCTGTGGTCTTCATTAGCTAGTCTATTACTCGCTAGCAGACTTGTTTGTGAAATTGTAGAGAGCTGTTTGAACCACTGGTGGTGGTACTCTGGGCCTCTACCTAGTTGTAGTTTTACAGTTATTTGTGTTCAAGGTAAGTTGCTTGTTTTTTTAAATTGTGGAGCAGTGTAATTATGTTAGTTATAATTGATTTCAGTATCAATACATCTGTGGTGATGAATTATTGCTAAATCATCAGTGTGAATAAGTCAACTAGGCCTGTTTATAATATCAAGCTATGCAAAACTGCTACTAACATCAAAAATTGCAAATCGTCTAAATGTATATACTTTTTCCATACCATGGTATGCAAATGTGCGGTTTTTTTTCCAAACCATGCTGCCTTGTACACATGCAAAATAGTTATCATCATCTGTGTCAGCAGTGCAGTAGCATTTTTATGACTTTTACACCACAACAAGCCTATCTTGTACAATCATACTAGCCCAGTATTTGTGTGTCCCATAGTCAAGCCTTGCAAGTATCACTCATACTTATATAGTTACTATCATTATCTGAGCTATTTGATTAGTGTATACATGCACTGATACAATAGTCTGTCTCGAGATAAAGTACCTTTATGATCACGTAATCTCTGTGGTATGTGAGTACAAATGTGTTTGTTTCTTCCAACATGCATTCTTGATGCATGACTGCACCAAGCCCATGGCTTTGTTTTCCTACTTCTCTACCAACTTGCTCTCCTCTGTTTTTCTCTTTCTTGAATTTTTCCTTCCAACATGCATATTTGATGCATGACCGTACCTAGTCCATGGCTTTGTTTTCCTACTTCTCTACCAACTTGCTCTCCTCTGTTTTTCTCTTTCTTGAATTTTTCCTTCTAACATGCATATTTGATGCATGACTGTACCTAGTCCATGGCTTTGTTTTCCTACTTCTCTACCAACTTGCTCTCCTCTGTTTTTCTCTTTCTCGAAAGCTCGAGTAAATTTGAAATCTTAGAATGTGTTGTACTCTGATCTGTCCAGCGCCAGATGTCGTCAAGGCACTCTTATAGTTGGAATGTTGTTGTGAAATTAATTTCCTAGAAAATGAGCAGTTTGTTTCTATTCTTCGTGTTACAATAAATTGACAAACGAGTGATTGAGTGAGTTGCTAAGCAATTTAGCTACTAGCAAATAGTACGCTAATGATGTGTTGAGCATTTGTCAATATCGTGAACTAAGTGTTTGCATGTTACAAGATGTATCCACGTCAGAGTCACATGGAGTGATAATGACCTCTGGGTCAAGATGAAAGACATTGTGCTGTTCTCAGTTGTTATCACTTTATTTGATAGCTGGTACTTATGGATTCCCTTGAAGCAATAGTCTGTTAGCACTTTTAAAACCTGTTTTTAAGTTCAATTTTCTACCTCTCTCTCCCTTCCCTCCCTTCCTCTATCCTTCCCCCTCCCTCCCTCCCTCTCTCTCTCTCTCTCTCTCTCTCTCTCTCTCTCTCTCTCTCTCTCTCTCTCTCTCTCTCTCTCTCTCTCTCTCTCTCTCTCTCTCTCTCTCTCTCTCTCTCTCTCTCTCTCTCTCTCTCTCTTCTCTCTCTCTCTCTCTCCCATTTCTATGAGTATAGAGACTGTTTCGCATGACCAATCTACGCAAGCTCACACTCAGCGAGAATGAACTCATCAGAATTCCACCCAATATAGCCAACCTCACCAGATTAGTTGAACTAGACGTCAGCAAAAATGGTTAGGTCCACGACCACATAGAGATTGTGGTATTTGTTGTGTGGTGCACTTTTGTGTGTTAGTAATTTGAGGCATGCACAGGTTGTGTGGGTGAGTGAGTTAAGTTTGTTTACTCTCCTCGCTTCTGCAGGCATTGAAGATATACCCAACAACCTTCAGTTCTGTGTCTGCATCTCAGTGCTTGACCTCAGCTGTAATCCTCTCCTAAGGTACATTGCTTGATCACTCCTCTCTCCTTGCGTCAACTTCACGTGTATGTGATATCAATGGGATATGTGTGTTTTAGACATTGTGTGCTCATTCCTACACACTCACTATATAAACTAGCAATACTTATTATACTAGTTGTGCTTTTATAGTCCTGTTTAGAGAGATTATGAATTTATACTAAATCCCGATTAGTGAGTTGGTAGTAAATAGATGCCAGTTTAAATGGCTGTTAGCGACTGTATGGGCTAAACATGACTGCTTGCATCATAGCGGGAATGCCTGCAAGTTCCATCATTGTTCTCTCATCTTTTCCTCTCTTTCTTACAGAGTGCCCGAGAGTGTGGCTACGCTGACATCACTCACACACTTATACATGAACGACACCGGTCTACCAGCACTACCGAGAGAGATCGGAAAGTGAGTGTTGAGACAGATAAATGTTGCAGTACGTGTTGTTTCAGGTATTGGTCATTTTTACTGGATCTGTATTTGTCTGTAGCTTGCAAAATCTTGTGGTGCTAGAAGCTCGCGAGAACATGCTACGAAGAATACCACTGTGAGTGCTGTTGTGTGGTTCATAAATAGCTGTATACTGTATCAATGCGCTTTACTTTGTGACTTGTTTACATCACAGGTCTATTGGTGAGCTGTGTGTTCTTCAAAGACTAGATCTGTGTAGCAACGAGATTGAAGAGCTGGTATGTTCACTATGCACACATATACTTACCTGACTCATCTCTCTCTCTCTCTCTCTCTCTCTCTCTCTCTCTCTCTCTCTCTCTCTCTCTCTCTCTCTCCCTCTCTCTCTCTCTCTCTCTCACTCTCTCTCTCTCTCTCTCTCACTCTCACTCTCTCTCTCTCTCTCTCTCTCTCTCTCTCTCTCTCAGCCACCTACCATTGGACGACTGAGTGAGCTACGTGAACTCTGGCTTGACTCAAACTGTCTACCATACTTACCTAACGTGAGCCTTCAACTCACTTTCTTTACAAACACTTGTTTTGTCTTCGACAGGAGATATGCTATCTTCGTAATCTCATTGTACTGGATGTCACTAAGAATAAACTAGAGCTCTTTCCAAATAATTTTGGTCAGCTGACTGCACTGTGTGACCTGCATGCCTCAGAGAACTGCATTGAAGCACTGCCGGAAAGCTTTGGTGAGCGAAAATTGTGCTACAAGTGAACACTGTATGACATCTTTTGTAAAAAGGTGAACTATCCAGTCTCTCACAACTCAAGCTAGATATAAACCATCTTGTGATACTGCCTTCATCGATGGGAGAGTGAGTCCCTCCCTCCCTCCCTCTCTCTCTCTCTCTCTCTCTCTCTCTCTCTCTCTCTTATACTTACTCCTCTTTCTCCTACTCTTCTGTAGCCTACAGTCACTGACTGAGCTGTTTCTGTTTGACAACATGCTTGAGGGACTGCCTGCTTCTCTGTTCAACATTCGCTCTCTCGAGATGTTGAACATCGATGCTAACCATATCTCTGAGCTTCCTCCTACGGTCAGTCCACACATTGGTATCTAATTTTGGGAGAGAAACTATACTACTAAGTGAAATATGATGCTACTAGTGATAGTACATAAATGGTAGTGGTTTGAGTCATCAAGGGAACTGTGTATATTGTAAACAAAGTGATTGGTGTAGTCACACTAGACCATGGTTGGTTAGGCTAGTTGTATCGTGTGCGTGTGCAAGTGTGTTTGTTGAGACATTTTGAATACATAACAGACAGCTTGTAGTGTGTGTTTGTTGTGTCTATGAAATGCTTTGATCATTTGACATACACTTGACATGCACACTGCTCATAATATGAACTGTCTTGTCATACGCACATAGGCAGGGAATTGATATTTGTTATGACTGGGTATGCTCTCTCTTCGTGCAGGTTGGGAACTGTAAGTCGCTTCATGTTCTCTCGATGCGTGAGAATGACCTGATGTACCTACCGGATGAGATTGGGAAACTAACCAACCTTAGAGTATTAGACGTGTGTGGTAACAGGTAACCAATGTCTCTCCCCCTCCCTCCCTCCGTCTCACTCTCTCTCTCCCTCTCTCTCTCTATCTTCTCTTTCTCTCTCCCCTTCCCTCCCTCCCTCCCTCCCTCCCTCCATCTCTCTCTCTCTCTCTCTATCTATCTATCTATCTTCTCTCTCTCTCTCTCTTCTCTCCCTCCCTCCGTCTCTCTCTCTCTCTCTCTCCGTCTCTCTCCTTCAGCACTGTTATCTAGTGTGTAAGTTACATGTATCTCTTTTCTTTCATTTGTGTAGACTTCAATATCTTCCTCAATCAATTAGCAATCTCAAATTAGATGCTCTTTGGGTCACTGGTAATCAGGTATGTTCTCTCTCTTCCTCTTCTCTTACTCTTCATTCTTCTCACTAGCTCCAACCGTTGGTCTCTCTCCATCTTCAACCTGACCCCAACAGATCGGACAGACGGGTCTTGATGTGTTCTCACTTTCCACAGTCCGAGCACTATGATAATCAACATAGACTCCATGAATGTGAGTATGATAGCTGCAATACTAGCAGACTGTACTGCATGTAACACAGATCCACTGTCTGTTTTCTAGTTTTGAAATTTAGTTACATTGTATAGCACTATCATACAGAAGGAGATTTTTCTGTTTCCTTGCATTCTGAAAGAGAAAAGGAAAAAGAGTCACTTTCATGTACATGTACAAGCATTGTTTAGTCTCTGATCATCCTCAATCGTGTGAATATACAGTCAACAGTGACTACAGTGACTGCAGTGACTACAGTGACTACAGTGACTATACATATAGGTGACACTTTATTCACTTCAGAATGCAAGAAAATAGAAAATTACTGTACCATAGTTTCTAGTACATCATGCAGAGGCTGTGACTTCTAATTTTAGTCTCGGTTGCCTCTGACAAGTTCATTCATTTATATCCCTATTGCCTGCAGACCTGTTGGCTGACAGTGATGCAGGCAGCATGGAGTACCAGCACAACACTGGCTCCTCACAGTACTCAACAGGCAACGCTCGAAACGGACAGAAGACACAGAAACTGTCAGTAGCTTTTGAGCCCAGCACCTCCGGTCTACCGATGGAAGAATCCAGCGGCAGCAAGGTATGGAATGCACGTGTCTCTGCTATGTGCCTCAGGGAACTATGAATAGCAAATTCCTTAGAAGTTTGAAATAGTATAACGTACATGTATGAGCTATGTGCACTTTGATATTTGATACTACATGTTTTTCATATTTTTCCTGCGTTTTGCAGCTGGTACGATTCCCCACTCCATTTCGAAAAGATCTCAAGAACAGACGGAAAAAGCCAAAACCTCCAAGTGCTCAACCACCCAACCCTGTGTTCAAGAAAGGCTCTATGGTCAGCATACACCCACACACCACCTACTCAGTACTCACCTACCCTTGTTCATTCACTTACTCCCTTCTTCCTCCTTTCTCTAGGACGACCTCACTCTTCATGCTGTTGACAGCTCACAGAACAGTGATCTACTACCAACTGTAGAAGTTGTGCCTGATGTAAACACTGCTTGAAATTCTTATTTGCTTAGTTACATTGTTGTGTCTCTACTCAGAATGGACCTGCTATAACTGCTAGTGTAGAGAGCCCAAGTGTAGAACATGAGGAACGGTATCCCAGTCCTCTGCTCAAAGCTACTGCCATGGACAATCTGGCTGAGGGCTACCTTGAGAGAGATTTCAAACTGGTATGCTATAAATACAGTCTTGCCTACGCATTCCCCTAGTCTTTCTGTCAGGAATCTGTTGCTTATTCTCTTTCTTTTATTTTTTTTTCACAGGAGATCGATCCATCAGCAGCTGCTACTGGTCTCATGAATACTGCCGAGTATTCTGGTGACACTTTACCACCAGCCTCACACGTCCAAACCATCGAGGTAACTAAGTGTATTTGTTTTCGTGTATGCACTACACAACTTCTCTTGCTCAGGTGACAGTAATACTGACCAAAGAAGACGGTATGAGGAGTCTTGGGTTCAGCATTGCTGGTGGCAGGGGTTCTACACCAGCTTATGAAGACGTGGATGAGGTACGTGGTAGTTTTATGTGTGAGTGCACTTCATGTCTCATTGTTCTTTAGAGCATCTTCATTACTAAGATAACGACAGACGGACTTGCCGAGAAAGATGGCAGGCTACGGCTTGGTGATAAACTGTTAGAGGTACATGAACCCCTCCCTCTCTCTCTGTCTCTCTCTCTCTCTCTCTCTCTCTCTCTCTCTCTCTCTCTCTCTCTTCACTCGCTCACTTATTTACTTTGCTCACTCTCTCTCTTTCTTTCTCACCTTCTCACAGGTCAATGAACATGACATGACCGCCTGTAGTCATGCAGAGGCTGTGGCTGTGCTGAAAAGCACCAAGGAAACGGTCGAAATCACGGTAGCACGAGAGGTATTGGTGCTGCTCACTGAGGACAGCGTTCCTGCCGAAGAGGAAGAAAATAACCAGGATGGTTAGTCTGATACAAAACTCATACTATACCTTTAGTTCTCATACGCACGCCCATGCCGCACAATTTCTTGTACAAATGCCTACACACAACCCCTACAGGAATTTGTGAATGTTTTGTACTTATGTACTATGCATACACTACAACTAGTAATAATTTAAGATAGAGCAAATTTCTATTTCAATGTGTGTACTTTAGTTGTCATAATTAAAGGACATTAGTCATAATTGTGTATATATGGTTCCTTTTATGGTGATATTGTTATTGTAGAGCGGCCAATTGCACCTGAGCCCGGCTCTGAGCACAGCGTAGACTCGGGCAACGATAAAAACGAGGTAGATGGATTAGCTGCTGAGCGAGAGAGGAAAGAGGAGGTGGTCGAGATTGCTCAAAACATTGTACAAGTAGTACTGCAACAAGCACAGCAGCAAGGTTAGTAACATGGAGAGAGAGAGAGAGAGAGAGAGAGAGAGAGAGAGAGAGAGAGAGAGAGAGAGAGAGAGAGAGAGAGAGAGAGAGAGGAGAGAGTAGGTGTTGGAGGAAATGTCTGTTGTGTTTGGAGAGACTAGTTGTTCCTTTGTTCTATTCTAGTTGAAGCAGCACAGCAGAACGTTGATGACAGTGGTCACAGTAGTCCAGATCTCACTGAAGAGGTGAACACATAATTATCTATAGAAACACACATATCTATAGAAACATACACCGGTTTATACTTTGTTGACAATTGAATGTCAGAAATTTCAATGCTGTCCCACATCTGTTTATGCATATGTCACAACACACACACACGACGTGCTGACTAAACATTCATGCACGCACTCACTCAGTCACTCACTCACGGCCTTTATCATGCTCATGTGTGACTGTGTATTGCAGTTGGTGATACTGGATCGAAGCATTGGGTATATAGGCATGAGTATAGTGGGCGGAGCCAACCACACTAGCAAAGTGTTTGGTGGAGGGCAACCAGGACTGTACATCTCTAAGGTAAGATAGAGCCATTTATACAGTAGCTGGGAATATCTTTGTTTCATTGTGTTGTTCAGATTAGTCCCAGTGGGGCTGCAGCTGCTACTCAGAGATTAGGGATAGGAGACAAGATACTGCAGGTAGGCAGCCATCTTTCAGCTTCAAAGGTTTTCCTTTTCAGCTTTAAAGCTTTTCTTTATCAGCTTTAAAGCTTTTCTTTTTCAGCTTTAAAGCTTTTCTCTGTCTTTATTATTATCGAATGTTCTTCCTCAGGTAAATGGTCGTAGTATGGAGTCTGCTGATCACAGTGAAGCTGTGGACTGGCTTGTGTCACAAGACGGTGACATCTCCATGCTGGTGCGACATGAGCCACCACCTGAAGGCCTCAAGGTACAGAGCATATAAGCTTCTAGTAGCAACACAGTAGTTTGCGAAAAAGGCTCAAAAACAAGCTACTGCCTTTACAGTATGTTTGTAGCAGGTGCATGTACTCTGTAGAATAATTATTGTCTGTTCTGTATACTTGTAATAGCTGCCAGTTTGTGATTTCAGTATTGTGGTGTGCACTTTTACGTTTTTTGTCCAAAAATGGTCTATTTACACCCCTTTCTTGAGAGCATGTAATGGCGCCTGATAGTAAAAGTGGTGTTGTCATCTGCACAGGAGGTAGTCATACACAAAGCTGCTCGTGACAAGCTAGGCATCAGCATCAAGGGAGGAGACAAGGCATCGATAGGCAACCCTTTTGACCCTGAAGATGAGGGCATCTTTATATCAAAGGTACGATATAAAACTGAGTGCATTCACTGTATAGCGTGTATACAAAATGCATGTATATTATGTTTTCCTGATGACTTCACATTTTAAATTACAAGCAATCTAACAAAATGGTTTTAAATTGAAATGTTTGCATGACAGATGCTTAGTACAATCAACTGCTTTCTGATGAACATTTAAATTATTCACTACTTCTCTCTCTCTCCCTCCCCTCCCTCCATCCCTCCCTTCCTCCCTCTCTCTCTCTCCCTCTCTCCCTCCCTCTCTCTCTCTCCCTCCCTCCCTCTCTCTCTCCCTTCCTTCCCCTCTTACAGCTCACTAAAGGCGGAGCAGCTGAGAAATGTGGAGAGCTCAATCCTGGCATGAGATTACTGGAGGTGAATGGAATTTCTCTGCTTGGCGTGAACCACCAGGAGGCCGTAAGAGCCCTGAGAGGGGCAGGAGACAAACTGACACTGATGGTGTGTGATGGGTTTGATGCTGAAAAAGCAAGAGACAGAAGCAGAGCTCAATCTGTCCAATGTGAGAAATAGAGGGGGAGAGAGAGAGGGAGGGAGAGAGAGGGAGGGAGAGAGGGAGAGAGAGGGAGGGAGGGAGAGAGAGAGAGGGAGAGAGAGAGAGGGAGGGAGAGAGAGAGAGAGGGAGGGAGAGAAGGAGAGAGGGAGAGAGAGAGAGGGGGAGGGAGAGAGAGGAGGGAGAGAGAGAAGTATAATGCTTAGATAATTATTATGCATAGTGTTCATGCGTGATGTTGTATTGTACTATGCAGTTCATTCAGGAATTCTCAGAGCAGGAGACAAGAAAAGAAGCGGCAGTTTAGACCTGTTAACCACACAGGTACAGTAACCTCTACTGTAACCTCTACATGCATATGCTGTACACTGCATTGTGCAAATAATCAATTCAATCTCTCTTTCTCTCTCTCTCTCTGTAGAATCAGGTCAAGAGGACGAGCTCCAGTGCTTCGGTCAATGTTGCTGGGAAGCAGTCATCGCCAAAGGAGCTGCAACACGTGCTGGAGGAGCTGACACGATTCAGAGAACAAGCTGCTACCATCTTTAGGAGTACAGAAGATATCGATCCTAGCACATACGAGGAAGTGCCTACCACAAAACCACTGGAATTAGAGAAACAAGGTGTGATTAGATACTTCTTCATATCCGTGTACATATTATTCTTTCTCTCTCTCTCTCTCTCTCTCTCTCTCTAGCTCAAGAATTTGTTGAAGCTACACTCAGTGGTGTGTCACTCACAGAGGAAGCGCAGGAGGCAGTTGGAGAGGAAGAGAAAGAGGCTTCTCGGTGTCCCACAGTTAGTGTGAGCACAGAGGATACTGACACCATGCTGTATCAGTTGGAACAGTCAGTCACTGAAATGGTGAGTGCTACTCACATGACTCACTTTCACAATAATATACTGCGCATCAGACACTGCCAGTTCTGTATTCGTCATACAGTTTGAACTGTGTTCATGCAACACTTCTTTCATCAGTAGTGCAGTGCCTATGTTACCATGGCTGTTAATGTTTTAGCTGTTCTATTTGCTTTTTACAGGATCAAGTAAGACAAGAAGCTGATAAGATCATTGATGAGGTACGTCATTGTAGTGTTAGAACTTTCAACTTTTTATCACTTTTGTAACTTGTGTAGTCATCAATGGACAAACTAACTTTAAAACGGAAAGAGAGTGTAAGAGACCATTTCACACACACACACACACACACACACACACACACACACACACACACACACACACACACACACACACACACACACACAGACACACACACGTCAGAGACATTTTGGTTTTGTTTTCTCCAGGCTGGTAAGCAAGCCAAGATCCAACAAGAGAAGGCTGAGGTATGTTGAAGTCACTGAGTGTTGCTGAAATTCACATGTGCTCCACTATAGGAGATGGAATCAATACTTAGTGAGGTTTTTAGTGAAGTGACGTTTGAAAACAACTATGACGCCACCAGCAAGGTACAAATATCTCATCTCATTGTTCTTTAATCTTTTTTCTTCTTACAGACATCAGAAAGTGGTCACAGTAGCAGAGTAGACACACCCAACATAAGAGAGACGATAGATGACACAGAGCTGATACTTGGCGAGGAGAGAGGTGTACTGCTTCGGTCACCATCACCTATCCTTAGACCACAGAGTGCAGGGGGAGGTAAGAAACTGAGTGAGGGGTGAGTGAGTGAGTGAGTGAGTGAGTGAGTGAGTGAGTGAGTGAGTGAGTGAGTGAGTGAGTGAGTGAGTGAGTGAGTGAGTGAGTAGGTGGGTGGGTGGGTGGGTGGGTGGGTGGGTGGGCGGGCGGGCGGGCGAGCGAGTGAGTGAGTGAGTGAGCAAGTGAGTGCCTGACTTGACTTGACCGCTTTCTTCTCAGTTGTTTTACGTAAGAAGAAGCCTGCATTGGTGTGTCCAGAGAAGCTATCGTTCAAGGAGAGAGTGTCTTACTATCAAACGATGCTGGACACCGGTAGTAAGGAAGAAGACAAGAAGAAGCTGTTTCGACGGTCGTGGGCTCCTGGCACCACTCACCCAGCCTTGACGGGAGTTACCAACACCTCTATAGCTCCTTTTAACATCAAGACATCACATCTTAAAAGTGAGCCATCAAACACACATACACAGACAGATCAACAGAACGTCTCAACTTTACAAAGCATTTTTAGTGACCATAAAAATGATGGCACTCTATTAATCAGGACAAAAATTTAATATTATGTTGTCGCACTGATGCAAGGCTTCACTGTAATACAACTTGAAGACCTTGCTAATGCATGTGATAAGTATTACGCTGTGCGCTATCCTTGTTGATGTGAATGTTTTGTTTTGTTTTAGGCACAGGGAGACCATCTAGTGTTGGGTCACCATCAGGCAGTACCACAGCATTACCAACAGGTGTGTGTGTGTGTGTTTGTTTGTGTGTGTGTGTGTGTGTGTGCGTGCGTGTGTGTGCTGTGTGTGTGTGTGTGTGTGTGTGTGTGTGCTGTGTCCCTCATTTTTTTTCAAATATTTTACAGACAACGAAGCGTTCTCACCAGAGGAACAGCGCCTCATGAATAAACTGTTTGGGAAGAAAAATCGCAGTTCTAGTGCTAGCGTAAGAAATAGCAAAATAAAACACTGTGTACTTGTGACCATCAAATTTTGTTGCCTTAACCGAAGTTACTCGTATGTTTGTCTTTGTAGTCTCGAGCCTCAAGCAGTCCTGAAGTACCACCTTCTAGCTCCCAAGAACATGACAAACAGAACGAGAGACCTCTATCACCGTTAGCAACGTCCAACCACCAACAACCAGAAAAAGATGAAAAACAACAAGAGACAATAGAGCCCACTGTATCAGCTACCTCTCTCACCTCCGACCCTCCTATCTCCACGAGTCCTGTTTCCTCTACTGAAGAGCCTCCTTCTCCTCCCCTCTCTCCACCTCTCTCACCCGAGGACAAAGACATTAGTCACACACACACACTTAACCCCTACGCAGCAAAGGTGCTCGCTAACATGCCCGAACCGGTCACAGCCGTTGAAGATGACAGCCCTGCATCCGAAGAAGCTAGTCGAAACAAGGAGATGCGGAGAAATTTGAGAGAGGAGGTAGAGAGACAAGTAGCGAAAGCATTGAGTGACAATCCCGCTTCAGAACACACATGAAAAAGCCATCAAAAATATAGTCTGATGATCATTATTATTTTACCCCATTCCCAATTTTAACATAATAACATTATTAGTCAGTGCTATTATTATTAATACTAAAAATTTAATATGGTACACGTGTATACTAACTAGTATTTTTGTTCATTTTTTGTGTAAGACAGAAGGAATTATTTTATTATTATCCAGTTTCCAATCACAATGAGTGTTGTGTTCATGTGATAGTACTGTTCTAACAGACAATGTCGCAAGTTTTTAAATTATCTCACATAATTATAGTCAAGATGGGTCTGTACTTAAGAAACTTCGATAAGACGCACATCTCAACAACTGCTTGTGCTACAGCAGAACCGCTTAGTACGTCCGCTTACGCCATTTAGTGTACATACGTGTCTCA
>OZ024785.1:7863071-7981556 GCA_964017065.1 Haliclona indistincta
GTAGAGAACGCTACCAATGTCAGTGTGTTCTGTGCAGTAACGTTTCAAGGTACTCCAGTCGCCACTGACTGGCTATTGGCATCGATCGGTATGACACCACAGCCTATCAGTTTCACTGATTCCAACTTTGTTCTTGAAAATGTTACAAGAAATAATAACTTCACTATTTTGTCGTTCACTCGAAGCGACCTTGATATGATGGTGTTGCAATGTACTAATGGATTTGTTGTAGGTGGCAATGAAGAAAGCGCGTTCTTCATACCAAGATTTATTGGTTAGTTGACAGTACATTGTAACACAACTTCTTTTATATACCATCAACTACAGAGCCTCCAGTAGTGAGGAGAGAGTCTGCAGTAATGACAGTTGTGGAGAACAGTGCAATCTCCTTCAACATATCACAGTCACTGGGCTACCCTCCTGATCCATCACAGAACAGTCAACGTGCTACACTAACGTATCAGTGGTTTCTCAATGGAGTACCCATCAACACACACACCAGTATCAACCCCAATGTGTCTGACTACCCTCAGATTGTGTTCAATCCACTACTGAGGACTCATTCTGGTAACTACTCCATGATAGCCACCACTGAAGCAGGCAACTCCACTGGTTACTTCATATTAGATGTGTTAGGTAAGTAATTCCCAGCATTATTCAAGTAGCATGCCATGTCTCCATAATGCAGCTCCTCCAGCAGGCATTCAAGGATCTAGTGAAGTGTATACAATGCCGGGTATGGACATCAACATTACAGCATTCACTGATGTGACAGGGAACCCCACCCCTAACTCCACATGGACAAGGAACGGTAGTCCACTGGCTAGTGGTATGATGTATGGTACAGACAGCACAGGAGTGCTGATGATATCCAATGTCATGCTAGCAGACAGTGGTAACTACACCAACACACTCCACAACATGTTCAACAATCAATCATTCACCAACAATCACACCATTTCACTACAAGTACTCCGTGAGTCAACAAAATGTCAACAGACACCAATCAATTTCTTTGCTCACATTCAGAGTCTGCCAGTATGCCACAAAGTCTTAGTGTTATAAACATCACTTCAAGTGCTGTTGTCTTGAGGTGGCTAAATCCTATTAACAGTGGAGTGCCAGCCTTTGACAGATTCTCGATTGAATTAACTTCACCATCAAAGATTTTAAGCATGTCTGTTAATGCAGTGAACAATACTGATCCATCCTACACCAACACCTTGACTGTGACTGGACTGGAACCCAATACCAACTACACTGTCAGTATCAGGGCTGTGTCAAGCCACTCTGCTGTAGGTGAACATGAACTGACAAGTGATAGTATCACTCAAGTTATCACAACCAATGTTTCAAGTGAGTGTGCCAAGAATAACCAGCTATGATAGCACACTATTACTCCTGTATAGTTGCACAGTTCGAACTAACTAATCTAGAGAACATTGATGGAATGCTGGAGGTGAGATGGACATTGAGACACACTGGAGGACTGCCCCTACTCTCAATATCAGTGACATGCAATGGAGACAATAGACTCAGCAACATGTCATTGTGCAGTGTTGGCACATGTGGCACAAGAGATGGTAGCACTAGATTAGGACCTGTTAAAGCTGGCAACAACTACACATGTACTGTGACTGCCTCCAATGTACTCGGTAGCACAACATCAGATACCAATGCAGTCATTGCATTAACAGGTGAAACAATGGAAATGATAATGACTGCATTATTGTATTCCTTCTGCAGGTATCCCATCCACTCCACAGATATCAGTACTGTCTATTACTGATCTGATGGTGAGGCTACTGATTACCACTGCTTATACTGGAGTACCAGCAGGAGACACTAGCCTACACATCAATATCTCTTTATACAATACCACAAGAGAATTATTGTATGAGATCCCTTTGAATTCTTCACTTATTAATTTTTTAGGAACCTCAGCATCTCTGAGTCATGAATTGTCTCTTCAACCTGGCTCATACCAGTTCTCAGCTACTGCTGGTAACAGGTATGGCAGCTCACCAGAGAGTGAGCTCACTGCAGGAGCAGTTGTCAGTGTTGAAGAAGGTAAGCCAGAGCTACTGCATGATGGTTATTGGTTTACTTTAATCCAATGTAGCATCAACTCTTCCCATTATTGTTGGAGTGAGTGTCTTCAGTGTGGTGATTGTGATACTAGCAGTGAGTGTGCTAGTCACTGTGATCATCTGTTGCTGCATCAATAAGAGAGGAAAGGAAACTAAGAAAAGTGAGAAGACAGTTTGCACAGTGTGTCAGCACTGTGTCATTGTTGTATTTCTATCATCAGCTCCTACTCCCAATCCTGTGGCTCTGCAACACTTCCAGTCAGTAGAGAATGAGTGTTATGGAGTACTGGGAGGAGGTGTTCCTCAGTCTATTGAACTGAAGGACAATGCTGCCTATTCCTCAGTACTGCAGACACAGTCAGCTCCTCATTGCCAGTCCATTGCAGTGAATGATAATGTAGCTTATAGAACAACTACAGAGAAAACTGATCCATCTTATGAATACTATCATTAATATTCTTCACAAACATGATCATCGTAATCTGAATGAATTATTTGTCAATAATATTGTTAATAATTATAATATAACACAAGAAAATTTCTATCGAAATCAAAGGGATGTAGGGATAAAGAAATCTACCACTGGTTCACAATGTAAACTAACAAGGAACAAGCATGGAATGATAACACGATTGACTTGCTAACAGACCATAGATCCCTACATCAGTGGCTGCTGTGGCAGACTATAGCTAGTTCAGCTAGTTGCCATTGACTGACACCTGACAAACATTGAATTGAATTCAGCTTGTGACATACTATTGATCTTATGTACAGTCACTGATGTAGGGATCTATGGTCTGTTAGCAAGTCAATTGTGTTACCATTCCATGCTTGTTCCTTGTTGGTTTACATTGTGAACCAGTGGTAGATTTCTTTATCCCCACATCTCTTTGACTTCGATAGAAATCTTCTTAATTTTCTTGTTTATGTCCTTTTTTCTTTTTCAGTTCAATATCATGCATGTACCGAGCCGTCTTTGTTTCCACCATTAGTTTAGTTATCCGATGGTTTTTCTTTATTATTAATAATTAACAGCCGTCACAGCCGTCGAAGATGACAGCTAGTCGAAACAAGGAGCTAGTCGAAACAAGGAGCTGCGGAGAAATTTGAGAGAAGAGGTAGAGAGACAAGTAGCGAAAGCATTGAGTGACAATCCCGCTTCAGAACACACATGAAAAGCCATCAAAAATAGAGTCTGATGATCATTATTATTTTACCCCATTCCCAATTTTAACATAATAATAACATTATTAGTCAGTGCTATTATTATTAATACTTATATGGTACACGTGTACACTAACCTAGTATTTTTGTTCATTTTTTGTGTAAGACAGAAGGAATTATTTTATTATTATCCAGTTTCCAATCACAATGAGTGTTGTGTTCATGTGATAGTACTGTTCTAACAGACAATGTCGCAAGTTTTTAAATTATCTCACATAATATTGTCAAGATGGATGGGTCTTTACTTAAGAAACTTCGATAAGACGCACATCTCAACAACTGCTTGTGCTACAGCAGAACCGCTTACACCATTTAGTGTGTCTCATGATGGAGATTACAAGAACAATAGTGACGCACCAATTTGAGAAACGGTGACCTCATTATGCTTTAACCACTTGACTAAGTAAAAATTCTAGTTAAAATTTGATGAAAAGTAAAATTAGGCTGTTTTAGCTTTCTCAAATCATGGGCTAGAAAAACATCGGACCCGCCCCCTTTTCGTTTTGCGGGAGAAGCACTAGCTTGTACCCTAGTTTGGATAGTCATGAAGTGTGCATCTCTCCTTCGAAGTGTTCTCTTCTTGCGGCTTGGAATATACGCTAATAGTATTGTCACTGACCCGCCTGTGGCAACAAATGGAGGAACTGTCGACTTACCAGCAGTGGAGAACGCTACCAACGTAAGTGTGTTCTGTGCAGTAACGTTTCAAGGTACTCCAGTCGACACTGCCTGGCGAATAGGATTGATTGGTATGACACCAGAGCTTATCATTTTCAATGATCCACAATTTTCCTACTTGATTCGTGAAAATGTTGCGAGACAAACTAATCTCACTATTTTGTCGTTCACTCGAAGCAACCTTGATACGATGGTGTTGCAATGTACTAATGGGTTTGGTGGCAATGAAGAAAGCGCGTTCTTCATACCAAGATTTATTGGTTAGTTGACAGTACATTGTAACACAGCTACTTTTATATACCATCAACTGCAGAGCCTCCAGTACTGAGGAGAGAGTCTGCAGTAATGACAGTTGTAGAGAACAGTGAATTCTCCTTCAACATATCACAGTCACTGGGCTACCCTCCTGATCCATCACAAAACAGTCAACGTGCTACACTAACGTATCAGTGGTTTCTCAATGGAGTACCCATCAACACACACACCAGTATCAACCCCAATGTGTCTGACTACCCTCAGATTGTGTTCAATCCACTACTGAGGACTCATACTGGTAACTACTCCATGATAGCCACCACTGAAGCAGACAACTCCACTGGTTACTTCATATTAGATGTGTTAGGTAAGTAATTCCCAGCATTATGCAAGTAGCATGACATGTCTCCATAATGCAGCTCCTCCAGCAGGCATTCAAGGATCTAGTGAAGTGTATACAATGCCAGGTATGGACATCAACATTACAGCATTCACTGATGTGACAGGGAACCCCACCCCTAACTCCACATGGACAAGGAACGGTAGTCCACTGGCTAGTGGTATGATGTATGGTACAGACAGCACAGGAGTGCTGATGATATCCAATGTCATGCTAGCAGACAGTGGTAACTACACCAACACACTCCACAACATGTTCAACAATCAATCATTCACCAACAATCACACCATTTCACTACAAGTACTCCGTGAGTCAACAAAATGTGAACAGACACCATTCAATTTCTTTGCTCACATGCAGAGTCTGCCAGTATGCCACAAAGTCTTAGTGTCATAAACATCACTTCAAGTGCTGTTGTCTTGAGGTGGCTAAATCCTATTAATAGCGGAGTGCCAGCCTTTGTCAGATTCGCAATCGAATTAACTACAACATCAAAGATTTTAAGCATGTCTGTTAATGCAGTGAACAATACTGATCCATCCTACACCAACACCTTGACTGTGACTGGACTGGAACCCAATACCAACTACACTGTCAGTATCAGGGCTGTGTCAAGCCACTCTGCTGTAGGCGAGACTGAACTGACAAGTGATAGCATCACTCAAGTTATCACAACCAATGTTTCAAGTGAGTGTGCCAAGAATAACCAGCTATGATAGCACACTATTACTCCTGTATAGTTGCACAGTTTGAACAAACTAATCTAGAGAACATTGATGGAATGCTGGAGGTGAGATGGACATTGAGACACACTGGAGGACTGCCCCTACTCTCAATATCAGTGACATGCAATGGAGACAATAGACTCAGCAACATGTCATTGTGCAGTGTTGGCATATGTGGCACAAGAGATGGTAGCACTAGATTAGGACCTGTTGAAGCTGGCAACAACTACACATGTACTGTGACTGCCTCCAATGTACTCGGTAGCACAACATCAGATACCAATGCAGACATTGCATTAACAGGTGAAACAATGGAAATGATAATGACTGCATTGTTGTATTCCTTCTACAGGTATCCCATCCACTCCACAGATATCAGTACTGTCTATTACTGGTCTGATGGTGAGGCTACTGATTACCACTGCTTATACTGGAGTACCAGCAGGAGACACTAGCCTACACATCAATATCTCAGTCTACAATACTACAAGAGAATTATTGTATCAGATCTCTTTGAATTCTTCACTTATTAATTTTTTAGGAACCTCAGCATCTCTGAGTCATGAGTTGTCTCTTCAACCTGGCTCATACCAGTTCTCAGCTACTGCTGGTAACAGGTATGGCAGCTCACTAGAGAGTGAGCTCACTCCAGGAGCAGCTGTCAGTGAAGGTTAGCCAGAGCTACTGCATGATGGTTATTGGTTTACTATAATCCAATGTAGCATCAACTCTTCCCATTATTGTTGGAGTGAGTGTCTGCAGTGTGGTGATTGTGATACTAGCAGTGAGTGTGCTAGTCACTGTGATCATCTGTTGCTGCATCAATAAGAGAGGAAAGGAAACTAAGAAAAGTGAGAAGACAGTTTGCACAGTGTGTCAGTACTGTGTCATTGTTGTATTTCTATCATCAGCTCCTACTCCCAATCCTGTGGCTCTGCAACATTTCCAGTCAGTAGAGAATGAGTGTTATGGAGTACTGAGAGGAGGTGTTCCTCAGTCTATTGAACTAAAGGACAATGCTGCCTATTCCTCAGTACTGCAGACACAGTCAGCTCCTCATAGCCAGTCCATTGCAGTGAATGATAATGTAGCTTATAGAACAACTACAGAGAAAACTGATCCATCTTATGAATACTATCATTAATATTCTTCACAAACATGATCATCGTAATCTGAATGAATTATTTGTCAATAATATTGTTAATAATTACATAACACAAGAAAATTTCTATCTAAATCAAAGGGATGTAGGGATAAAGAAATCTACCACTGGTTCACAATGTAAACCAACAAGGAACAAGCATGGAATGATAACACGATTGACTTGCTAACACAGTAACAGACCATAGATATAGCTAGTTCAGCCAGTTGCCATTGACTGACACCTGCATGACATGCATTGAATTGAATTCAGCTTGTGACATGGTCTGTTAGCAAGTCAATTGTGTTACCATTCCATGCTTGTTCCTTGTTGGTTTACATTGTGAACCAGTGGTAGATTTCTTATCCCACATCCCTTTGATTTCGATAAAAATCTTAATTTTCTTGTTAATGTCCTTTTTCTTTTTCAGTGAACTGCAGTTCAATATCATGCATGTACCGAGCCGTCTTTGTTTCCACCATTAGTTTAGTTATCCGATGGTTTTTCTTTATTATTAATAATTGACAGTCATCACAGCCATCGAAGATGACAGTCCTGTATCCGAAGAAGCTAGTCGAAACAAAGAGCTGCAGAGAAATTTGAGAGAAGAGGTAGAGAGACAAGTAGCGAAAGCATTGAGTGACAATCCCGCTTCAGAACACACATGAAAAAGCCATCAAAAAGAGAGTCTGATGATCATGCATTATTATTCCCAATTTTAACATAAAAATAACATTAATAGTCAGTGCTATTATAACTCAACTCCCCTTATCTTCCAGAAACTTTCAGTTATTTTGTGGAGATGCAATGCCTCCATGTGGGTGTCTCGCTGCAGGTCTCTGGACTGTCTCACTTAGTTAGGTTAGTTTTGTTTTAGTAGACTTTAAATTAGTTAGTTATTTTCGTTGCTACATTGCCTATCGGCAATGATAATTACTTATATGGCTAATAAATTATTAGTTAATGTCCAAGCTATTGTTATTATTATTATTATTTATATTAATACATTTATTTATACTAAAAATTTAATATGGTACACGTGTACACTAACTAGTTTTTTGTTCATTTTTTGTGTAAGACAGAAGGAATTATTTATTACTATCCAGTTTCCAATCACAATGAGTGTTGTGTTCATGTGATAGTATAACAGACAATGTCGCAAGTTTTAAAATTATCTCACATATAGTCAAGAAGGGTCTTTACTTAAGAACATCTCAACAACTGCTTGTGCTACAGCAGAACCGCTTAGTAGGTCCACTTACGCCATTTAGTGTGTCTCATGATGGAGATTACAAGAACAATAGTACTTGGTGACCTCATTATGCTTTAACCATTTGACTAGGTAAAAATTCTGAAAAGTAAAATTAGCTATGCTGTTAGCATTCTCAAATCAGCCATGCATGGGCAGCCATATCTAGCTATGGGCTAGAAGGACATCGGAGCCGCCCCTTTTTTACGTTTTGCGGGAGAGGGCTAGACTAGCTTATAGTCTACCCTAGTTTGGATAGTCATCATGAAGTGTGCATCTCTCCTTCGAAGTGTTCTCTTCTTGCAGCTTGGAATATACGCTAATAGTATTGTCACTGACCCGCCTGTGACAACAAATGGAGGAACTGTCGACTTACCAGCAGTGGAGAACGCTACCAATGTCAGTGTGTTCTGTAATGTAACGTTTCAAGGTACTCCAATCGTCACTGGCTGGCGTTTGCTATCGATTGGTATGACACCACAGCCTATCGCTGCACAACTTCCCAACTTTGTTGTTGAAAATGTTGCGAGACGTACTAACCTCACTATCCTGTCGTTCACTCGAAGCAACCTTGATATGATGGTGTTGCAATGTTTGAATGGATTTGTTGGTGAAAACGAAGAAAGCGCGTTCTTCATACCAAGATTTATTGGTTAGTTGACAGTACATTGTAACACAACTTCTTTTATATACCATCAACTACAGAGCCTCCAGTACTGAGGAGAGAGTCTGCAGTAATGACAGTTGTGGAGAACAGTGCATTCTCCTTCAACATATCACAGTCACTAGGCTACCCTCCTGATCCATCACAGAACAGTCAACGTGCTACACTAACGTATCAGTGGTTTATCAATGGAGTACCCATCAACACACACACCAGTATCAACCCCAATGTGTCTGACTACCCTCAGATTGTGTTCAATCCACTACTGAGGACTCATTCTGGTAACTACTCCATGATAGCCATCACTGAAGCAGGCAACTCCACTGGTTACTTCATATTAGATGTGTTAGGTAAGTAATTCCCAGCATTATTCAAGTAGCATGCCATGTCTCCATAATGCAGCTCCTCCAGCAGGCATTCAAGGATCTAGTGAAGTGTATACAATGCCGGGTATGGACATCAACATTACAGCATTCACTGATGTGACAGGGAACCCCACCCCTAACTCCACATGGACAAGGAACGGTAGTCCACTGGCTAGTGGTATGATGTATAGTACAGACAGCACAGGAGTGCTGATGATATCCAATGTCATGCTAGCAGACAGTGGTAACTACACCAACACACTCCACAACATGTTCAACAATCAATCATTCACCAACAATCACACCATTTCACTACAAGTACTCCGTGAGTCAACAAATGAATCTCAACAGTCACTGTTATTATTCACATTTTCCACTCACATGCAGAGTATGCCAGTATGCCACAAAGTCTTAGTGTTATAAACATCACTTCAAGTGCTGTTGTCTTGAGGTGGCTAAATCCTATTAACAGTGGAGTGCCAGCCTTTGACAGATTCTCGATTGAATTAACTTCACCATCAAAGATTTTAAGCATGTCTGTTAATGCAGTGAACAATACTGATCCATCCTACACCAACACCTTGACTGTGACTGGACTGGAACCCAATACAAACTACACTGTCAGTATCAGGGCTGTGTCAAGCCACTCTGCTGTAGGTGAGACTGAACTGACAAGTGATAGCATCACTCAAGTTATCACAACCAATGTTTCAAGTGAGTGTGCCAAAAATAACCAGCTATGATAGTACATTATTACTCCTGTATAGTTGCACAGTTTGAACTAACTAATCTAGAGAACATTGATGGAATGCTGGAGGTGAGATGGACATTGAGACACACTGGAGGACTGCCCTTACTCTCAATATCAGTGACATGCAATGGAGACAATAGACTCAGCAACATGTCATTGTGCAGTGTTGGCACATGTGGCACAAGAGATGGTAGCACTATATTAGGACCTGTTGAAGCTGGCAACAACTACACATGTACTGTGACTGCCTCCAATGTACTCGGTAGCACAACATCAGATACCAATGCAGTCATTGCATTAACAGGTGAAACAATGGAAATGATAATGACTACATTATTGTATTCCTTCTGCAGGTATCCCATCCACTCCACAGATATCAGTACTATTTAGTACTGGTCTGATGGTGAGGCTACTGATTACCACTGCTTATACTGGAGTGCCAGCAGGAGACACTAGCCTGCACATCAATATCTCAGTCTACAATACTACAAGAGAATTATTGTATGAGATCCCTTTGAATTCTTCACTTATTAATTTTTTAGGAACTTCAGCATCTCTGAGTCATGAGTTGTCTCTTCAACCTGGCTCATACCAGTTCTCAGCTACTGCTGGTAACAGGTATGGCAGCTCACCAGAGAGTGAGCTCACTGCAGGAACAGCTGTCAGTGTTGGAGAAGGTGAGCCAGAGCTACTGCATGATGGTTATTGGTTTACTATAATCCAATGTAGCATCAACTCTTCCCATTATTGTTGGAGTGAGTGTCTTCAGTGTGGTGATTGCGATACTAGCAGTGAGTGTGCTAGTCACTGTGATCATCTGTTGCTGCATCAATAAGAGAGGAAAGGAAACTAAGAAAAGTGAGAAGACAGCTTGCACAGTGTGTCAGTACTGTGTCATTGTTGTATTTCTATCATCAGCTCCTACTCCCAATCCTGTGGCTCTGCAAAACTTCCAGTCAGTAGAGAATGAGTGTTATGGAGTACTGGGAGGAGGTGTTCCTCAGTCTATTGAACTGAAGGACAATGCTGCCTATTCCTCAGTACTTCAGACACAGTCAGCTCCTCATAGCCAGTCCATTGCAGTGAATGATAATGTAGCTTATAGAACAACTACAGAGAAAACTGATCCATCTTATGAATACTATCATTAACAAACATGATCGTAATCTGAACGAATTATTTGTCACAAGAAAATTTCTATCGAAATCAAAAGGATGTAGGGATAAAGAAATCTACCACTGGTTCACAATGTAAACCACAAGGAACAAGCATGGAATGATAACACGATTGACTTGCTAACAGACCACAAATCTCTACATCAGTGGCTGCTGTGGCGGACTATAGAGTTCAGCTATTTGCTGTTGACTGACACCTGCATGACGTGCATTGAATTGAATTCAGCTTGTGACATGGTCTGTTAGCAAGTCAATTGTGATACCATTCCATGCTTGTTCCTTGTTGGTTTACATTGTGAACCAGTGGTAGATTTCTTTATCCCCACATCCCTTTGATTTCGATAGAAATCTTCTTAATTTTCTTGTTAATGTCCTTTTTTCAATGAAGTGCAGTTCAATATCATGCATGTACCGAGCCGTCTTTGCTTCCACCATTAGTTTAGTTATCCGATGGTTTTTGTTTATTATTAATAATTAACAGCCGTCACAGCCGTCGAAGATGACAGCTAGTCGAAACAAGGAGCTAGTCGAAACAAGGACCTACGGAGAAATTTGAGAGAAGAGGTAGAGAGACAAGTAGCGAAAGCATTGAGTGACAATCCCGCTTCAGAACACACATGAAAAAGCCATCAAAAATAGAGTCTGATGATCATTATTATTTTACCCCATTCCCAATTTTAACATAAAATAACATTATTAGTCAGTGCTATTATTATTAATACTTGTATGGTACACGTGTACACTAACCTAGTATTTTTGTTCATTTTTTGTGTAAGACAGAAGGAATTATTTTATTATTATCCAGTTTCCAATCACAATGAGTGTTGTGTTCATGTGATAGTACTGTTCTAACAGACAATGTCGCAAGTTTTTAAATTATCTCACATAGTCAAGATGGGTCTGTACTTAAGAAACTTCGATAAGACGCACATCTCAACAACTGCTTGTGCTACAGCAGAACCGCTTAGTACGTCCGCTTACGCCATTTAGTGTACGTACGTGTCTCATGATGGAGATTACAAGAACAATATTGACGCACCAATTTGAGAAACGGTGACCTCACTATGCTTTAACCACTTGACTAAGTAAAAATTCTAGTTAAAATTTGATGAAAAGTAAAATTAGGCTGTTATAGCTTTCTCAAATCAGCCATATCTATGGGCAAACACTACTAGAAAAACATCGGACCCGCCCCCTTTTCGTTTTGCGGGAGAGGCCCTAGCTAGACTAGCTTGTACCCTAGCTAGTTTGGATAGTCATGAAGTGTGCATCTCTCCTTCGAAGTGTTCTCTTCTTGCAGCTTGGAATATACGCTAATAGTATTGTCACTGACCCGCCTTTGACAACAAATGGAGGAACTGTCGACTTACCAGCAGTGGAGAACGCTACCAACGTAAGTGTGTTCTGTGCAGTAACGTTTCAAGGTACTCCAGTCGCCACTGACTGGCTATTGGCATCGATCGGTATGACACCACAGCCTATCAGTTTCACTGATTCCAACTTTGTTCTTGAAAATGTTACAAGAAATAATAACTTCACTATTTTGTCGTTCACTCGAAGCGACCTTGATATGATGGTGTTGCAATGTACTAATGGATTTGTTGTAGGCGGCAATGAAGAAAGCGCGTTCTTCATACCAAGATTTATTGGTTAGTTGACAGTACATTGTAACACAGCTTCTTTTATATGCCATCAACTACAGAGCCTCCAGTACTGAGGAGAAAGTCTGCAGTAATGACAGTTGTGGAGAACAGTGAATTCTCCTTCAACATATCACAGTCACTGGGCTACCCTCCTGATCCATCACAGAACAGTCAACGTGCTACACTAACGTATCAGTGGTTTCTCAATGGAGTACCCATCAACACAAACACCAGTATCAACCCCAATGTGTCTGACTACCCTCAGATTGTGTTCAATCCACTACTGAGGACTCATTCTGGTAACTACTCCATGATAGCCACCACTGAAGCAGGTAACTCCACTGGTTACTTCATATTAGATGTGTTAGGTAAGTAATTCCCAGCATTATGCAAGTAGCATGCCATGTCTCCATAATGCAGCTCCTCCAGCAGGCATTCAAGGATCTAGTGAAGTGTATACAATGCCGGGTATGGACATCAACATTACAGCATTCACTGATGTGACAGGGAACCCCACCCCTAACTCCTCTTGGACAAGGAACAGTAGTCCACTGGCTAGTGGTATGATGTATGGTACAGACAGCACAGGAGTGCTGATGATATCCAATGTCATGCTAGCAGACAGTGGTAACTACACCAACACACTCCACAACATGTTCAACAATCAATCATTCACCAACAATCACACCATTTCACTACAAGTACTCCGTGAGTCAACAAAATGTCATCAGGCACCATTCAATTCTCCGTTCTCATGCAGAGTCTGCCAGTATGCCACAAAGTCTTAGTGTTATAAACATCACTTCAAGTGCTGTTGTCTTGAGGTGGCTAAATCCTATTAACAGTGGAGTGCCAGCCTTTGACAGATTCTCAATCGAATTAACTTCACCATCAAAGATTTTAAGCATGTCTGTTAATGCAGTGAACAATACTGATCCATCCTACACCAACACCTTGACTGTGACTGGACTGGAACCCAATACAAACTACACTGTCAGTATCAGGGCTGTGTCAAGCCACTCTGCTGTAGGTGAGCATGAACTGACAAGTGATAGCATCACTCAAGTTATCACAACCAATGTTTCAAGTGAGTGTGCCAAGAATAACCAGCTATGATAGCACACTATTACTCCTGTATAGTTGCACAGTTTGAACAAACTAATCTAGAGAACATTGATGGAATGCTGGAGGTGAGATGGATATTGAGACACACTGGAGGACTGCCCCTACTCTCAATATTAGTGACATGCAATGGAGACAATAGACTCAGCAAAATGTCATTGTGCAGTGTTGGCACATGTGGAACAAGAGATGGTAGCACTAGATTAGGACCTGTTGAAGCTGGCATCAACTACACATGTACTGTGACTGCCTCCAATGTACTCGGTAGCACAACATCAGATACCGATGCAATCATTGCATTAACAGGTGAAACAATGGAAATGATGATGACTGCATTATTGTATTCCTTCTGCAGGTATCCCATCCACTCCACAGATATCAGTCCTGTCTATTACTGGTCTGATGGTGAGGCTACTGATTACCACTGCCTATACTGGAGTACCAGCAGGAGACACTAGCCTACACATCAATATCTCAGTCTACAATTCTACAAGAGAATTATTGTATGAGATCCCATTGAATTCTTCACTTATTAATTTTTTAGGAACCTCAGCATCTCTGAGTCATGATTTGTCTCTTCAACCTGGCTCATACCAGTTCTCAGCTACTGCTGGTAACAAGTATGGCAGCTCACCAGAGAGTGAGCTCACTGCAGGAGCAGCTGTCAGTGTTGGAGAAGGTGCATGAGCCAGAGCTACTGCATGATGGTTATTGGTTTACTATAATCCAACGTAGCATCAACTCTTCCCATTATTGTTGGAGTGAGTGTCTGCAGTGTGGTGATTGTGATACTAGCAGTGAGTGTGCTAGTCACTGTGATCATCTGTTGCTGCATCAATAAGAGAGGAAAGGAAACTAAGAATAGTGAGAAGACAGTTTGCACAGTGTGTCAGTGCTGTGTCATTGTTGTATTTCTTTCATCAGCTCCTACTCCCAATCCTGTGGCTCTGCAACACTTCCAGTCAGTAGAGAATGAGTGTTATGGAGTACTGGGAGGAGGTGTTCCTCAGTCTATTGAACTGAAGGACAATGCTGCCTATTCCTCAGTACTGCAGACACAGTCAGCTCCTCATAGCCAGTCCATTGCAGTGAATGATAATGTAGCTTATATAACAACTACAGAGAAAACTGATCCTTCTGATTATGAATACTATCATTAACATACATTATCGTAATCTGAATGAATTATTTGTCAATAAATTATTGTTAATAATTATAATAATTATAACACAAGAAAATTTCTATCGAAATCAAAGGGATGTAGGGATAAAGAAATCTACCGCTGGTTCACAATGTAAACCAACAAGGAACTTGCTAACAGACCATAGATCCCTACATCAGTGGCTGCTATAGCTAGTTCAGCTATAGTTGCCATTGACTGACACCTGCATGACATGCATTGGATTGAATTCAGCTTGTGACATGGTCTGTTAGCAAGTCAATTGTGTTAACTTACCATTCCATGCTTGTTCCTTGTTAGTTTACATTGTGAACCAGTGATAGATTTCTTTATCCCCACATCCCTTTGATTTCGATAGAAATCTTCTTAATTTACTTGTTAATGTCCTTTTTTCTTTTTCAATGAAGTGCAGTTCAATATCATGCATGTACCGAGCCGTCTTTGTTTCCACCATTAGTTTAGTTATCCGATGGTTTTTGTTTATTATTAATAATTAACAGCCGTCACAGCCGTCGAAGATGACAGCCCTGCATCCGAAGAAGCTAGTCGAAACAAGGAGTTGCGGAGAAATTTGAGAGAAGAGGTAGAGAGACAAGTAGCAAAAGCATTGAGTGACAATCCCGCTTCAGAACACACATGAAAAGCCATCAAAAATAGAGTCTGATGATCATTATTATTTTACCCCATTCCACATAAAAATAACATATTAGTCAGTGCTATTATTATTAATACTGAATTTTAATATGGTACACGTGTACACTAACTAGTATTTTTGTTCATTTTTTGTGTAAGACAGAAGGAATTATTTTATTATTATCCAGTTTCCAATCACAATGAGTGTTGTGTTCATGTGATAGTACTGTTCTAACAGACAATGTCGCAAGTTTTTAAAATATCTCACATAGTCAAGATGGATGGGTCTTTACTTAAGAAACTTCTAGAAGACGCACATCTCAACAACTGCTTGTGCTACAGCAGAACCGCTTAGTAGGTCCACTTACGCCATCTTATGATGGAGATTACAAGAAAAATAGTAATCGACACACCGATTTGAGAAACTCGGTGTCCTCATTATGCTTTAACTACTTTGACAGTAAAAAATTCTAGCTAAAATTTTGATGAATAGTAAAAATTAGGCTGTTAGCTTTCTCAAATCAGCCATGGGCAAACACTAATTTGACAGAGCTTTTGGTGTAAAACATGTATTTCTGATAGAATTTTTATGCGATTGTATTCTAGCAATAGCTTGCATTAGGTGATGTCGCACAGGAGAAAGTATTCATTGATAATGTACTTCATTGGTATAATAATTTATAGTTCAAGAGTCAGTTAGAGCATTTTGGTTTTCTAGAGATAGTAGTCCAATTTCTTCATCACCGCCTCCATTCTGGATTGCATGCTACTGAACTGCAGACAAGGAACACGATAGGAAGATAATCAGTGCAAAAAAATATTCTGACTTACAGCTTTTTCTAGCTGCTCTCTCAAAATAGCAGCTTCGATCTTCTGCTTTTCTAACCGTTCTCTGTCTAACTTGATCTGTAATCATTAAAAAGAGACAAACAGAGGCAGTGAGATTGGGTGAGTAGAGGGTTAATTCCTGAGCAAGTGGGTTGATTTGGATAGTCAATTGGTGAGTGAGTGAGTAGTGAGAGAGAGAGAGAGGGTGTGAGTGAGTGAGAGACTTAGTGAGTGAGTGAGTGAGTGAGTAGTGAGAGAGTTAGTTATTGAGTGAGGGTGTGTGGATGAGGTGTCAACTTTGTGTCCACATATTCTCACCGCTTTATTCTCTTCTTCCATCTCCTTCTTCAGTTTGTTGTCTCGAGTCATCTTGGCGGACAGTTGCTGTTGAAGCAGCTGCACATCTCTACAAAAGATAAACAGTGGAAGACAGAACTACTAGCAATCGCACTAGTGCTCCAGGGAAGGAACGCTTTGCATAGCTTTGCATACATTGCACCAGATTCGAACGCTCAAACACCCCTTCCAAGCAATGACTATGTGTGTTTACCTGTTCAACTCATCTGACAGGCTGTGCATGTCTGGTTGTCTCTGCTGCTGTATGCTCAGCTGTGTGCTTTCTTCCTCAATTAGTTTCAGCTTTTTTGTGAGGTTCTGTGAGAGACAAACACTGTAATACTACCATCCTAGCCAACAACAGTTGTGTACTTGGAGTTTGGCTGATAATTCTCTAAGCTCTTGTTTCTGCTTCGATAAAGTTTCTTCAAGTGCCTCAAGAGATTGCATCGCTTGGCTAGGTAAGTAACACCGCAACAGAGTGAGTTTGACATAATGACAAAATACTCACTAGTCACTCACTCACTCACTCACTCACTCACTCACTCACTCACTCACTCACTCACTCACTCACTCACTAACTCATTCGCTCACCCACTCACCCACTCACTCACTCACCCACCCACTCACCCGCTCACTCACTCACTAGTCATTCGCTCACTCACTTGACAGATTTAGCCTTCGGAATCAGTTTATCGATTTCTTCTCCTACACCAGATATCACCTGCAACATGAGCAGTAGCATAAGAGGCTACACACATGACACAGCATAGCCTGTACCGGTGGAACCTCCTCTGCTTTCGAAGCAAGCAGCTCCCATTTTGAGACATCTTGAAGAACCTTGTCGCGAGCAGTAGTAGCGTTCTCTACTTCCTTCTGAGCTAAAGTAACCTCCTGCAAGAGAATGAAAGCATAATGACAATTTATCGTGCCTACTTACTGCTTCGAGTTCCTCTGGCGAAGAGACAACATCAAGCTGGAGATCTTCAACTCTCTTTAGTGACTGAGTGAGCTGTTCCTTTAGTTCTGCCTACAGCCAGCGAACAAGCAAATAGTGAAGTCTCACAGCAAGTGCATTGGTGCGTGTGCGAGCAAGAGTAGGTGGTGGAGAGAGAGAGAGGAGAGAGGGAGACGAGAGAGAGAGAGAGAGAGAGAGAGAGAGAGAGAGAGAGAGAGAGAGAGAGAGAGAGAGAAAGAAAGAAAGAAAGAAAGAAAGAAAGAAAGAAAGAAAGAAAGAAAGAAAGAAAGAAAGAAAGAAAGAAAGAAAGAAAGAAAGAAAGAAAGAGAGGTCTTACAGCTCTGGTGTCAAGTGTTTGTTTTCTCTCTTCGAGCATCTTCAGTTGGTCACATAGTTGCTCCTGTAACAAAGTACAACAAAAAAACAGATTGTGGAAACAGCAAAGAGAGAACAACCTAATCAAATCTGTGTGAGTACAGTACTTGCTCACCTGTTGTTGCTTCAGTTGTAGCACTCCGCTTTCTTCTTCAGCTAGCTTTCTTTTCAACTGTCAAAAATTCCACTAAAACACAACACCAAGCATGACACCACAAACCTCTTCTTCTAGCTCTCGTTCCTCCACCTTTTGCTTTCTACAAACAAGAAACAAAGAGTGTCAAAGCCTCCACACAGTAAGCAAAATTTCTAAAAGTAAAATTGTTGGTTTTGTAACTTTTGTACTTACTCGAGACATCTCCTCTTATCGGTTAGTTCTGCCTTTTTCTGTGTCATTTCTTCCAACCTAGCCTGGGCTTGTTTCTAATGGCGGCACATCACAGCTGATATATACACACACACGTGCGCGTACCGTCTGTTCGTCTATTTCTCGACTGTTGACTTGATCCGCAAGATAGTGTGAAAACTTGATAAAATTGACAATTGAACTGAGAGAGAGAGAGAGAGTGAGGGAGGGAGGGAGAGAGTGAGGAAGGGAGGGAGGGAGGGAGAGTGAGTGAGTGAGAGATGGAGGGAGAGAGAGAAAGAGAGAGGGAAAAATGAAGATTACTTCATAATTTTTTGCTTACGCAAAGAGATGGACAGTTCTCTTGGGCTCTGGATAAAAAATAAAACAGAATCGTTTGCTATGATCAAGTTACTAACCATCCCTTCACTAACCTGGCGCGAAGAGATCAGAAGCTACAAAATGTATTCCGTTTGGTACTTCAATGGAGCGCATCACTCGACACCTGTTAGGAGGAAAAAAACAGTGAGTATAATAGATTATTAAGCATGCAAATTATAAATAGCTACATGTACCCAACAATGATTTGACATTTTTAATTAATTTTCAAAGCTAGAGGCTCACACTGTTCTGATGTATTGTTTTTGCTGCCAGAATACTTCATACAGTTCTGGATGCTTGACAGCTTTCCGATACAGAGGGACCTGTGTGTGGTAAGTACAGTTTTTAGTCTTACAAGAGAGGTGACACACACCTCCTTGAAACGGTCTGGATGAACACTGAATAACGAATTTAGAAGCATGAGGTACACCTCCTTGACACTCTCTGGCTGTAGACGAGAGAGAGAGAGAGAGAGAGAGAGAGAGAGAGAGAGAGAGAGAGAGAGAGAGAGAGAGAGAGAGAGAGAGAGAGAGAGAGAGAGAGAGAGAGAGAGAGAGAGAGAGAGAGAGAGAGAGAGAGAATGAGAGAGAGAAAGAGAGAGTGATTATAAAGCACACTAACTCAGCTGTCACCATCTAACCGTTGGGCTGGTTAGGTCGCTTTCCATAACATTAAACTCGGCGGTGGCAAAGTTCTCACTGATGCTCCTCAGATCTTCGAGCAGAGCTGCACGGTCTATTGAAAAACCACGAGGACGTGCGCTCTTCTTTGAAGTCCCCTGTAGATTCCCCCTGGACTGCAAAGGAACGCGAGCAGCCATAACTTCTGGTAACTCGGTAGTACAGTAGATAGATAGAAGACTAGAAAACACTCGAGAAAACAGTTGATCAATTCGCGCGCTTTATTCACCGCCCAATTAGAAGAGAGCACACCGGGTTAAAAATAAAATTTATTGAATATTTTAATATTCATGATCAGTAATTATAATAAAATATTTTTCCTGTTTTTGGCTACATTTTCATGTATCATCCTCATCGTCATCTTCACTCTCAGACCTCATCTCACTCTCTGACTCGTCCTCACTCTCTGACTCGCATGGGGTCACGAGCGATGAGGTATTGGCCTCAGTAAGTTCTGATGAAGTACGATCATCATCTTCGCTGTGACATGCTGCATCATCATCGCCTTTCTCTTCCATTAGTTTATAAAGAGTGAGACGATAGCTTATTTTGTCTAAATATCGTGGATCGTCACCATCTTGGTCATCTTCATCACTACTAGTTGAGGGAGACTGTGTTACAAACCCTAGACAAAGACAGAAAGAGAGAAAGACTCAATGGTCAGCCCCAAACTATTTTCCTTTTCTCATTTAAAATGTAAAAAATTCCTGAAATTAAACATAAAACCCAGACGCTTTCTCTAATGAGTATACAAGCTCGAGCAACTCATGGATCAAGTAAAATGATAATCTCTTAAATTATTTTAGAGCCTGTTGTGCTCTTTCCCTATTGACTAAGAGAAGCATCCATATCTGACTACTTGCTGCTGCTGCTGCTTACCGGTCGCTTGTACTTCTTCACTATCATAGATATCTTCCTCACTGCTCTCCTCTCCCTCTTCATCCACAAGCTCACTACTGCTACTACTACTGCTGCTGCTGCTGGCGTCCATTTCTCTCTGACTATCTTGCTCGATGAGATGATCAAACAGCGCCAGTGTTAGAGGGTCCTCAACTTGGCTGTTGCTATTCAGTTCATGCAGCTCGTTCATCTCATCGTCCTGAGCCATGTCGGCATATTCAGAGTGAGTGAATTTTTCTCGTGATGGAGGAGCGTTGTTCTGTGCAGGAACTGCATCAGGAGACAAAGGAAACGATGTCCAGAGCTAAGACAAAGACAAAGTAATGTCAAATAATAAAATATTTATAAAACAAACTGTTTCTTTCACATTCTCTTGCTCACTTTAATTATTTTTTCGACACCAGATGAAAACAGCGTCTGATGAACAGTAGAGTATCGTGTCTGGTTGACAATAGATCGATGACCCGGCATCACGAGATTGACTGGTACCTCAGCAATAGACTGCCACTTTGCTGAAAATAAAAGACGAATCATTTATGATGTTGAAATAGATAACGTTGAATTTACACACGTTTTGAATAACAGTTTGGTAGTCTCCACCAGTAGACTCTGAAATCATCTGATCCAGACACAACATACTACACACACACACACACACACACACACACACACGAGAAATTTGAACAAGAACATTGTTGTTCAGAATGTTATTATTTTTTTCCTACCTCGTCACTAGATCCGGCAAAGCAGCCGGACTTCAAGGTAACCTTTATATCGAACCAAGCCTCGTCGTCAACGCAGTAAAACTGGACTTTTTCTGAGAATGTGTCAAACACACACGGAGGCAGTGACTTGTACAGTGAGAATATTCTTGTGCCAGTACTGTTGAAACAAGCAGACAACGCCTCTGTTCTACGCACTGGATATGATGTACAGCGGTACTCGATAAACCTGTAAAATATAGATTATTTGAGCGAGTCAGGGTATAATCACCTTTTTGATTGTCGAATATCGAAGAGGCTGGTTCCCGATAATTCACTAGCAGTGACCAGTAAATGAGAGGCTAGAGGGTTAAACGCAACACTGTGATACGCACATGAGCTTTCATCCACAACCATATCCATAGACACTGTACAAACAAAATTTGACAATGAAAAAATATCGAAGAATATAACCACCATGCTGTTAGTGAATGTATGAATCGTACATGATGGTGTCCTGGTATCAGCCACAATGATATTGCCATCTTCAGTAGCCACAGCTACCGTGTATGGACAGGATGGATGAGGGTCCACACAGTATACCGGCATATTGTGATTATATGCTCTCAACTGCTTTTGACTGAGAGCAACAGACGAGACAAGACAGTGATACTGAGAATAATGATTAATTAGAGAGAATAATTAGAGAGTTTTAGTTACACATTTTATTTGCATTAACGGCTAATGTCTGGCAATGCTGACATCAGAAATTAGCACTTGATCCGCCGTTAACCCCAGCCTTGCGTTCAATTTTCCCGTTTACAACGGCTGGCACCTGGTTTCCCTTGAGACTTCTTGCTTCTCTCGTCTAACTTTTCTGCACGTTAGTTACAAGCTATCACAAAGGCACATGCTTTAGGTTCTGTTTTTTGTGTGTTTTACGTGTGCCTACAAAATACTGTGCGCGCTACAGTGTTGTATACGCACACGACTAGATTGCCTTCTTCGCATGTACACAAGTTACAAGATAATTGGTGACGTCACTGAACCAGCCATTGACGTTCAGCCGTGTGGCGTGAACGGCTAACTAAAACTCTCTATTAATAATATTAATTTTACCTACTAAAGTCATGTTGCACAATTTGACCATCATTACCTGTAAAAACATAATAAACTCAAAATTTTTAAAACAGCAAACCAACCTGCTGAAAATATGTACGAGTTATCGCAGCTAAAATTGACTGTGAATATGTT
Source organism: Haliclona indistincta (assembly GCA_964017065.1). Taxonomy (NCBI): domain Eukaryota; kingdom Metazoa; phylum Porifera; class Demospongiae; order Haplosclerida; family Chalinidae; genus Haliclona; species Haliclona indistincta. The sequence continues at coordinate 7,885,126 of OZ024785.1, forward strand.
TGAAAAGTGTTTGGTCTCCATGGCAGTCGGAGTGCAGCTGGTCACACCACTGAGAGCAGCAGCGATATTCCACACCAGCACTCGCTGATCATCCCCGCCTGCAGAACAGAGAAGGATCGGACATGCTACCACACAATGGCGTGCTGTACCTGAAACAAGAAACTCATTCCCATTATGAGACAATCCTATCCCATTCACACAACCATAATGACCCCGCAGGTCTCTAGTGTACATTCTACTGGACTGTCTGGACGAATCCAGTCGCTGAGTGAAGTACTGATGTCTTAGAGAGATGGAGGAATTGAGGAGCTGCCCAGCTTGTAAACAATGGACTAGATTGGTAGGACTGTATTAAAAGTGCAAAGATGCTTACGTACGTTCATGATCGACAGAAGAGCACAGCTAACCTGTTACTCCACTGCTCCATTGCATTGGTGATGAAAAGTAGCACACGTGCGCGAGTGCTCGAAGGGTTAAAAATTCCACGTGTGCACATCTTCTTGTGAATCTTGTCGAGGCAAACCAACAGAGACAGTTGGTCTTTTCTTTGATGGCGGCACTGCTGGCAGCAGTTGCTCCACGGGGTATCCTTCAAGCTCAGCTGAGGTATATAACACTCGATTTTACATGCACATTGTCTCATTGCACGCATGTTATAATTATATAATTATAATTTAAATATCTTCAGGTACTCTGTTCCTTTGTCAGCTGCTGGTGTTACTAGCCTGGTTTCACGTGGCGCCTACTCTTCTGACTCCACTACCGGGTCATCCACCACATTACCTGATGATGAACCAACTACCAAGGCACCTGGTTCACACGCCAGTCCGTCATTCCTGCATGACCCTCTAGCTGAGTGAGTGGGTGGGTGAGTGGGTGAGTGAGTGAGTGAGTGAGTGAGTGAGTGAGTGAGTGAGTGAGTGAGTGAGTGAGTGAGTGAGTGAGTGAGTGAGTGAGTGAGTGAGTGAGTGAGTGAGTGAGTGAGTGAGTGAGTGAGTGAGTGAGTGAGTGAGTGAGTGAGTGAGTGAGTGAGTGAGTGAGTCAGTCGTGATTGAGTGTAGCTGATACTTCTCCACTGTAGAAATAGATCAATTAGTGCAGTCAGTTTAGAATTTAAGAGGACCTAGAATATTATCGTGAATAGGTTTCGTAGCAGCTAGCAGATCTGTGTTATGTCTGCCATGTTGATGACCTGGTCTTGTAAGCTCACATTAGACCTCGAGTCTAACATTAACTCTCTAATTGAGAGGGCATGATGTATAATAAGTGCTTGCCTAATGCATGTTGAAACTGTTATTTCACACTACCCATTTACTAGTCCTCTCTGTGTTGTGATCATTGTGGCACATCCTGTCCAAATCCAGTTAATTTGCCAAACCACTTTTAGATCATCTGTGTGAGATTCACATGTGTGGGTGTTGAGTTGCTTCTATTTGCCATACTAGTGTGCCAGTAACGATTGGAGGCTTGCCATGATCACAGGGAAGTGTTTACTAGCAATTGAAACACAGAAACCAATGAACCAATGCATATCAATGATATACTGTATGATGATGTGTGTGTGAAGCGTTGTATCTGTGTGATAGCATTGTATCTGTGTGATGACCTAGCTGTGTGATGACCTAGCTGTGGGTGATCTGTTAACTCCATAAGCAGCTGAAACCTTGTTATCATATTGTTTGTACTGCTGCACTGGACAGCAGCAGTACATACTACTGTGCAACACATTATTGGTGTTATTTGGTGCATTTTCACTTCAAAAATCGTGCTTATTTGCGAGATGTGCTTGTAAAGAATGCTTTGTCAATGCAAGTGTATACAAGTAGTGTATTGATTGGAGAGGTGTACTGATTTTAGGGATTGTGTAACACTAAGTGTCACATAGTGTCCACGTTTAAAGTAGGTGTCCTTATTTTTTAGAAGGGTCTACAAGGAGGGCTCATTGTAGATGTTACATGCCGGCAAGGTTGCGCTCTGCCAGTACGATATGTTCATGATCAATCTCATTAGTGTCTGATTGTGTGGTTTAGTCTATGACTATATTACGTGTCACACCGCATCATTCCTGTGCTGTCATCAGCTCATACATGACTCACTCTGTTTACCATTGACAGGAAGTTTGTGAACTGCATGATGTGGGACGGCAAGAAGTCTCTCTCTCAGAGGATCTTCAGACAGGTCTGTTGCCCTATACCGCCGCCTACCTAGTCCATGATTGTTGCTAAGTGCAGTCTAGTGTTGAGCGAGTTATGGTCGTCTTTGGGTGTGAGCTTGCTCATAATTATGTTCTTGGAACACACCTATAATAGTTGGGATTCTGTTGATATTGCTAAAATTTTACCGTTTCTTTTTCTATACATCTTCTCTTTTTTATTCAAGACTTTGGAATTGGTGAAAAATGCTCAAATCACCAAGTGAGTTTTCTATTTTTTATCTAAGACTTTAATTCATTGTTTTGTGTTTGCTAGACAGCTCAAACATTACTTGTTGTCATGGTTATTCAATAATACTTACAGTAAGGGTGTATAATGGGGTCATAATTATATAGCTTGCAAACAGAAGCCATAGTAAGGCTCATCTTGTCTAGCTCATGACAGTATTTTCAGAGCAAAATAGATTTGGTGAGACTTTGTTGAAATGTGACTTTTCTTGGAATGTGATAGTGTGTTTACACACATGTGCTGTCAGCTTTAGTGTCTACTGATGCCTCGGAGGGAATTTGTCTGGTTTGTGTCACACTTTGTAGCATGTCTTTGTCTTCCCTATCGTCATTCTGACCTCAGCACTATATTGGCGTCATTCAGTAGGTGCTAGCTATCATTACAACAAGGGAACACCCTAAACAATATCCAACCTACGTGACCAAAATGATTTTGTGCTTCATGATTTATGCTCCATAACAGGTGTGACATGGTCTTGTTTAGTAGTCATCTGTGGGCTTTTCACATGAAATGTTTGGTCATGTGTGTGTGTGTGTTGGAAACTCCTTTTTGTTTTTAATCATAGGTGTGTGTATACGAGCTGTACAACTAGTCACTGTGTATGTATTGGATGCAAATTTTTTTTCTTACTCAGGGCTAAGTCTGGTGATGATGCTATGCTGGACCCAATGGTGGTGTTTCATGAAGCAGTGAAGAACGTCACGCCTGTTATGGGCACTAGTATTGTGCGAAGAAGCGGCCGCACTTACAAGGTACAGCAGAGGTGTGTCTGTCATGTGACTGTGTCTGTCTGTCATGTGACAGTGTCTGTCTGTCATGTGACGGTGTCTGTCTGATTATACTGTATGCAAGTGACACGCATATATTATATGAATCAGGAGCCCATAAATGAGCTTTGTTGTGATGTGCAGTCGTAATTGTGCCAAGCATCAAATTAATGCTATTATTATCAATAATTAATTATTGTGTAAGTTCCGTATTACCTCACCATGCAATGAGTGGGTGTGGCTCAGTGATGTTTGAATACTGGTCTCAAGTTGTTATGTGTGTTGTTGCTAGGGTGTGTCATGTGTATAGTCCCCTACTTGTAGAGGGTGGACTTTAGCTTATGGCTACCTGAGTCTATCATCATTGTATTCAGAGCAAGTAGTACTCACAAAGGATATGTTTGGGTCAAAATTATAGCTACAATTTGTGTTTGCAAGTTTATTTTTGGTCCAAATTTGAGAAGGTAGATTTACCACCGAAATTAATTGTCGTCATTGTGCTGTTTTTTTCTGATATTCAAGGTACCAGTTCCTCTCACTCCTAATCGACAAAGATATCTTGCAATAAAATGGCTGATCACAGCAGCTCGAGAGCGGAAGGATGGTCCCACGGTCAAGATGCCAAATCGGTTGGCTCAAGAGTTGCTGGATGCTTACAACAATGAAGTTAGTGTACAGTGCAATGCTATGCTTCATTTATCTGTGCTTTAGGGAGCTGCTTTGAACAAGAAGAAAGAGCTCTATCGTCTTGCGGAGAGCAATCGAGCATACGTCCACTACAGATGGGGATAGAACTAGACTGGTTTAGCTGTTTGTGATTCAAAATTGTTGAATAGTTCGTCTCATGTGAATTGGCAGTCCACGCAGTCTCCAAAAATAATCACACACCTTGTAGTTTGCGTGGGCTACTGCATGGGCGAATGTTGTCTTGCTGTTGCACCTGGCTCCTTTAAGAAGCTGCCATCGGGTAGGAGACTCTGCAAATATCGAGTGAATAAGCAACAACAACAATGGCGTCTGTTTTGAAAATAAGTTCTGTTCTCTGCACTGTGCTACTGCTGCTGCTGTCTTCGTCAGGAAATGCACAGAATTGTGAACTGTACAACTCTGAGATCATCGAGCGATTATTCATTGCTGCCCTCGAGCAGTGCCATCCGGAGATCGAGAACGTGACAGTCTTCGAGTACTACATCAACTGTCTGTCCTTCGCACAGCAACGAGACAGATTCACATTCACTACAGTCACGGTGGTGTTTAACTCCAGCTTGCACCCCGGGGAGGAGATCGCGTATCACGACATAGGTTGCACAGAGAGGAGCATCTGGGACATCACTCCGATCACGCCGTTCCAAGGCGTAGAGATCGGGAATGGAAATCGCAACAACGACACCACACGCATGGACTGCGGTGCTTGTGCTACTCCACGAGTTATCCCAATCATGGATCCAATTATATTCGACAACACGACTCACTGCTATGGTTTGTTGAGATACAGCTTGCCCATTCAGTTTGAAAACTTTGCATTCTATTTGTTTTCTGTAGAATGCAATGTTGCCTGCCCTGATGATGTAGGTCAACAGCGATGCTTTGGTCTCAGCAGCATACAGTGCTGCAATTTCTACGACGAGGGACGGTGTGTGAGAGAGTGCGGCCGAAATCAGTTCTCAGAGGGTGAAGATAACAATTATGAGTGTGACTGTATTGGAGGCTTTGTTGAGCCGCAGTGCAATGGTTAGTTGTGGGACACCAGCGTGGGGGTGTGTCACTATTTCCTTGTTCTGTAGTTTGCAACTTCACTTGTGACAACAATGGAACAGTGAATGACAACTGTACAGCCTGCAATTGCCCTCCGCAATTCACTGGTGTTCGCTGTGAGCTTGACTTTGACGAATGCGTCAACTCACCATGTCAAAATGGTGGAATCTGTACGAACACTCTCGGATCATTCACCTGCTCTTGTCCGAGCAACTTCACTGGACGACTGTGCGAAACAGATGTTAATGAGTGCATCATTGGTTCACCTTGTTTCAATGGGGGTTCCTGCATTAACACATTTGGTGGATTTGTATGCATGTGTCAGGTTGGATTTACTGGTGACCGATGTCAAACTGAAATTGACGAATGTGCCTCAAATCCTTGTCTGAATGGTGCCAACTGCACTGATCTGGTAGCAAATTTTACCTGCGATTGTCAGCCCAACTTTGATGGCAGAGTATGTGAGATCTGCACAGTCCCAAACTGCTCTATGTGTAGCAGAACCGAGGCAGGAGTGTGTGATAGATGTGCAGATGGCTTCTTCCTCAGAGCCGGCGTGTGCTGTGAGTCAACCATATTATTGTGTGATCTGACTTTTGAATGCAACTATTTCTCAACTATGCAGTGACAAACTTTCAGGAAGTGTGCCAAATGCAAGAAAGTGAGTTCAACGAATCCTAACTCACTGTATGCTAGTCTATAGTCACTAGGAAGTAGCAACGCGTGCATGGTCACACGATCTTGAGTAGTTTTATGGCTACTAGCCAAATGCTTTGATTTAGTGCCTGCCAAGAGTGTTGGTGGACAAAACACCATAAATGGAGTTGCTTGATGACACCCTAGACATTGTATAATGCAGGCCTGTTTGCATTCCTTTGGTTTAGCGATACACCGTGGTTTGTACTCACCTTGTGTTTTCCACAGTGGGAACTTTTGATGTCAATACTTGCATAAATCAAGGGATACTTCAGCAGTGGAACTCTTTAATCACGGCATGCAACTTCAGTGTGGAGCTAGTGGAAGTTCCAGTAAATTCCTCGGCTTCTGAAGCGGCCCAGTACAACGCTACTCTATCTTCGTACATACAAACAAGACAAAATTGGAGGACAGCTGTAGAAAATGAAGGTGTAGTCCTTCCTGTTGACCAAGGACCAGTGCAATCAGGTATCTTCTAGTGAAGAGGAATGATTAAGGAAATGGTAATTACTGCCTCTGCTTTGCTATAGCTTCACTCCTGACAGAAGAGGAATGGAGGGCTTTGCTGCAAAGGTGGTTGGCAGACTTTGCTGTCTGGGAAAAGGCCGCTAGAAACTTAGCTCCAACACTACCTATTAGATCAAATATTGACAGTACGTGAAAACTGATGTTATCATGAAAAGTATTGCACCTATTTTCTTTTATTTAGTTACTGGAGATCCAAATGTGGTGTATAACAATATTATTTCAGTTTGGAATGATGCTGCAACAGACTTTACCCAGCTGATAGCACGGTCTCAATGCAGGCTGTAATAAGATGGACTATGATTAATTTTTCTAGTTAAAGATACCAACTATTATACAAAATAATTGTCGTGTTGTTATAAATTTTCCCTGTAACGTATCATGATTTTTCAAAACATAAGTTGAGCAATTCAAAACTTGTTGACACATCAACGCGGAGAGAGTCCTTAGATTCTACTACATGTACATGTATAAGAGTGCCAAGTATGCAGTCATTATAGGCGTGGCTCGCTAGCCTGTGGGTATATAAGCCGAGTTCTTTATGTGAAGCGACAGTATCAGTGTTTAGTGATATTATCCAAAATGGCCTTCTCCGCAGTAAAGGCTTGTCTACTGTTGACTGCTACGATGCTTCTTGTTGGTAGCTGCGCATCGCAGAGATGTCCTTTGCCTGAAAGGAACACGGTCGAGAGCTTACTCAGGAGTGTGCTGCTTTCAGAGGGAGGAGAAAGTCGGGAGCTCACGATCTCTCTGATCGACTTCCACTTCACCTGCTTGGCGGTTGTTGCCCGCGATGTGTATCGATCGTTTTCGGTTGCAGTCAGTTACAACAGGAGTGATTCTAGCACCGTCAATTTTGCTCAATTGCAGCTAACCTGTCTCTCGCCAACAAATATTCAGCCATCAGCGAGCATTCCCTTCGAACGAAATGTCAACCCATCTATATTCAACATCACGACAAGAAGAGACTGCAGATTTTGCACAGCAACCACTGGTATCGAGGGCATCGACACGAATGCTAACTGCTTTCGTAAGTGATCATACACGTGTGGTTGCTAATACTAATCTTCCACCTTCCCACAGTTTGCCCAGACGGATGCAGAAGTATGGGACAAGGCGCTTGCAGCCGCGACGGGACGGCTTGCTGCTCTTTCTTTACTACAGACGGGACCTGCACTACCGACTGTCCTGAAGACTTTGCCGCCACCCCAATGACCAATTACACTTGTGGTAAGCCTGCTTCTGCATGACATCACCGGATTAGCTCGGTATCCATGGTGCAGTGTTAATCAAGTTGTTTCTCAACATTAGTTTGCAACCAGACCTGTTTGAATGGTGGTGTGTTGAATGGAACTAGCTGCAGCTGTAACTGTCCACGACGATTCACCGGAGAAAGATGTGAAACAGTCATAGATGAATGCATCCCCAATCCCTGTACTCGTGGTATGTGTAGAAGCACATTCCCAGGATTTGAATGTGATTGTCCGCCTGGATTCACTGGACCACTCTGTGAAACTGACATCGATGACTGCATACCAAATCCATGCCAAAACGGAGGAACTTGCTTCGACCGTGTTAATACCTTTACTTGCCAATGCCCACCTGGTTTTGGTGGAAGGTTCTGCGAAATTGACATTGACAATTGTAGGTCAATGCCCTGTGCTAGTGGTGCAACTTGCATTGATGGTAATAATTCCTTCACTTGTGAGTGCCCACCTGGCTTCACTGGTCGTCTCTGTGAAACTGACATCGATGACTGCATACCTAATCCTTGTCTTAATGGAGGGAGCTGTACAGATGGTGTCGACTCTTTCACTTGTGAGTGCCCGCCTGGCTTCACTGGTCGTCTCTGTGACACTGACATTGATAACTGCATGCCCAATCCTTGTCTTAATGGAGGGAACTGTACAGATGGTGTCGATTCTTTCACTTGCACGTGCCCCTCTGGCTACACTGGAAGCCGCTGTGAAATTGATATAGACGACTGCACACCAAATCCATGCCAGAACAGTGGAACTTGCATAGATCGTGTCAATGGATTCGAGTGCATGTGCCCAGTTGGGTACACTGGAATGACATGTGAAGCATGTGCCCCTGGTTACCTTATGGAATCTGGAAGATGTGGTGAGTAGTTGCTGTGTTGGATGATATTTCATCAATGATAAAAATATTTTTTTACCTCTCAGTTCCAGATTGCAACACATCTTGTCAAGGACTAAGTAGTACTTTTGCTTTTGACATCTGCCGTTTTGAGTGTCTGGTCAGAATCTGGAGAGAGAAAGCAGAGGACTGTGGAGTGGATCTTCCTGACATGACCACTACTATTGATAAAACACAGCCTGAAACAGTGCAGTGGGACATGGCTGTCGCTTTGTGGACAGAACTACGTAACGCCTGGTCTGAAGAAGCAGTGACTAGAGGAGTAAAAGTAACATCACCGACTCCAGACCAAGGTTGTCAAATTATTAGTAATTGCTCAAACTCCCGTTACTATTAATGCATTAGATAATAGTCTGCCAAGGATCGACCAATGGGAGTCAAGCTTAGAGCAGTGGAGGATGGATCAAAATACATGGCAGACAGCAGCAACTCAGCTGAGCTCTGGGTTTCCTCAGCTCGATCTTAGTCCATTGAATTTCAACTTTACAGGTATTTAAAAAAATACTTCTTAGTGCAATCTTTCACTGATGCATTTCTCATTTTACTTAGGAACTACACAAGATCAACGATCAACATTTTATACAACGGCGGCTGAGCTATGGATCACTGCTAGTGACAGCTATGAATCTGATTTAGCCGGACAGTGTCCTGCATAAACTGTCATAGACATTACTCACTGGAGTATACTATGCTTTATAACGTCAAAAATAGAGTTCCATTGGATTTAATTATTCATGTATGATATATTTCCTCATTGAATTGTTGTTTTATTTCTATTGTATTACGTGTAAAAAGTTTTTGTCTTTACCTACATGTAGATGCATTCCTTTGTTTCATTCGTAAAAAAAAGAATTTCATCTACCTTAAAAAAATTCGGTCTTTGCGACAGAAAGTTTAGCTGCAACAAAAATAATGGTATTCATGATGTACTACTTCTGTACTGTAGGGGCGGAATAAATTAGTCAGGGTGGAGTCAGCAAACAGATAGCGCGGGGAGATTGCTACAATGGAGATTTGCAGTGCTCCGTAGACCTGCGCAAAAATTATCTACCAACAACAACATGGCGACTAACAGAAAGACGCACTTGCTGCTGTTTGTGTCGGCGCTGTTTCTGGTGTTACATAGAACAAGCTCGCAGCAATGCCCACCACCAAGCCAGTCACAGATCAGTTCCAGCCTGATGATGGTCCTGATTGCTAATGGAGGAGAGAGCTCTACGATCTCTGTTGACTTACAGGACTACCACTTCACCTGTCAGGCTGTTGCAGCTCATGACATGTACAGATCACTATCAGTCGTTGTGCAGTATACAGTGACTGATGAGGGTACAACTAGTGCTGTACAATATGCTCAGCTTCAACTGGAGTGCGCTACAGGCTCACCTAACTTTTACCAGCTACCTAGTACTATGCCGTTTGAGGGCAGTGTCAGTCCATCATTGCTGTCTGCAACGACCAGGAGGGACTGCCGGTTCTGTACTGGAGCAGCTACAGGTCCTGCAGGTCTTGATACTACAGCAAATTGCTTTGGTGAGTGACCTCATTATTAGAAAACAGCAATATGGTAGACCTGGTCTTTCCTTACAGCATGCAGCAGCACTTGTCAGAGTATGGGGCAAGGAGCCTGTGCTGCTGACGGCACAACTTGCTGTCCATTCTTCAACACTGATGGATCATGTACTACTGCTTGTCCTACTAACTATGCAGCCAGTAGTGCTACCAACTACACATGTGGTAAGATACTACACATACTACAAAATCACTATCCTTGATCTTTCTCCAGCATGCAACTTGACATGCCAAAACGAAGGCACACCCGATGAAGGCTGCACACAATGCATCTGCCAAGACGGATTCACAGGAACAACTTGTGAAATAAACATTGACGAATGTGATCCTGATCCATGTGTTAACGGAATATGCCAAGATCTAGTCAATGATTACAACTGTACTTGTGACGCAGGATTCACTGGCAGAAACTGTTCGATAGACATTGACGAATGTGATCCTGATCCATGTGTTAACGGAATATGCCAAGATCTAGTAAATGATTACAACTGTACTTGTGACGCAGGATTCACTGGTAGAAACTGTTCGATAGACATTGACGAATGTGATCCTGATCCATGTGTTAATGGAATATGCCAAGATCTAGTCAATGATTACAACTGTACTTGTGACGCAGGATTCAATGGCACAAACTGTTCGATAGACATTGACGAATGTGATCCTGATCCATGTGTTAACGGAATATGCCAAGATCTAGTCAATGATTACAACTGTACTTGTGACGCAGGATTCACTGGTAGAAACTGTTCGATAGACATTGACGAATGTGATCCTGATCCATGTGTTAACGGAATATGCCAAGATCTAGTCAATGATTACAACTGTACTTGTGACGCAGGATTCACTGGCAGAAACTGTTCGATAAACGTTAACGAATGTGATCCTGATCCATGTGTTAATGGAATATGCCAAGATCTAGTAAATGATTACAACTGTACTTGTGACGCAGGATTCACTGGCACAAACTGTTCGATAAACGTTAACGAATGTGATCCTGATCCATGTGTTAATGGAATATGCCAAGATCTAGTAAATGATTACAACTGTACTTGTGATGCAGGATTCACTGGTAGAAACTGTTCGATAGACATTGACGAATGTGATCCTGATCCATGTGTTAATGGAATATGCCAAGATCTAGTCAATGATTACAACTGTACTTGTGACGCAGGATTCACTGGCACAAACTGTTCAATAGACATTGACGAATGTGATCCTGATCCATGTGTTAACGGAATATGCCAAGATCTAGTCAATGATTACAACTGTACTTGTGACGCAGGATTCACTGGTAGAAACTGTTCAATAGACATTGACGAATGTGATCCTGATCCATGTGTTAATGGAATATGCCAAGATCTAGTCAATGATTACAACTGTACTTGTGACGCAGGATTCACTGGCACAAACTGTTCGATAGACATTGACGAATGTGATCCTGATCCATGTGTTAATGGAATATGCCAAGATCTAGTCAATGATTACAACTGTACTTGTGACGCAGGATTCACTGGTAGAAACTGTTCAATAGACATTGACGAATGTGATCCTGATCCATGTGTTAACGGAATATGCCAAGATCTAGTAAATGATAACAACTGTACATGTGACGCAGGATTCACTGGCAGAAACTGTTCGATAGACATTGACGAATGTGATCCTGATCCATGTGTTAACGGAATATGCCAAGATCTAGTCAATGATTACAACTGTACTTGTGACGCAGGATTCACTGGCAGAAACTGTTCGATAAACGTTAACGAATGTGATCCTGATCCATGTGTTAATGGAATATGCCAAGATCTAGTAAATGATTACAACTGTACTTGTGACGCAGGATTCACTGGCACAAACTGTTCGATAGACATTGACGAATGTGATCCTGATCCATGTGTTAACGGAATATGCCAAGATCTAGTCAATAATTACAACTGTACTTGTGACGCAGGATTCACTGGTAGAAACTGTTCGATAGACATTGACGAATGTGATCCTGATCCATGTGTTAACGGAATATGCCAAGATCTAGTCAATGATTACAACTGTACTTGTGACGCAGGATTCACTGGCAGAAACTGTTCGATAGACATTGACGAATGTGATCCTGATCCATGTGTTAACGGAATATGCCAAGATCTAGTAAATGATTACAACTGTACTTGTGACGCAGGATTCACTGGTAGAAACTGTTCGGTAGACATTGACGAATGTAATCCTGATCCATGTGTTAACGGAATATGCCAAGATCTAGTAAATGATTACAACTGTACTTGTGACGCAGGATTCACTGGTAGAAACTGTTCGGTAGACATTGACGAATGTAATCCTGATCCATGTGTTAACGGAATATGCCAAGATCTAGTAAATGATTACAACTGTACTTGTGACGCAGGATTCACTGGTAGAAACTGTTCGGTAGACATTGACGAATGTAATCCTGATCCATGTGTTAACGGAATATGCCATGATCTAGTCAATGATTACAACTGTACTTGTGACGCAGGATTCACTGGCAGAAACTGTTCGATAGACATTGACGAATGTGATCCTGATCCATGTGTTAACGGAATATGCCAAGATCTAGTAAATGATTACAACTGTAGTTGTGACGCAGGATTCACTGGTAGAAACTGTTCGGTAGACATTGACGAATGTGATCCTGATCCATGTGTTAACGGAATATGCCAAGATCTAGTAAATGATTACAACTGTACTTGTGACGCAGGATTCACTGGCACAAACTGTTCGATAAACGTTAACGAATGTGATCCTGATCCATGTGTTAATGGAATATGCCAAGATCTAGTAAATGATTACAACTGTACTTGTGACGCAGGATTCACTGGCACAAACTGTTCGATAGACATTGACGAATGTGATCCTGATCCATGTGTTAACGGAATATGCCAAGATCTAGTCAATGATTACAACTGTACTTGTGACGCAGGATTCACTGGCACAAACTGTTTGATAGACATTGACGAATGTGATCCTGATCCATGTCTTAACGGAATATGCCAAGATCTAGTCAATGATTACAACTGTACTTGTGACGCAGGATTCACTGGCACAAACTGTTCGATAGACATTGACGAATGTGATCCTGATCCATGTGTTAACGGAATATGCCAAGATCTAGTCAATGATTACAACTGTACTTGTGACGCAGGATTCACTGGTAGAAACTGTTCGATAGACATTGACGAATGTGATCCTGATCCATGTGTTAACGGAATTTGCCAAGATCTAGTCAATGATTACAACTGTACTTGTGACGCAGGATTCACTGGTAGAAACTGTTCAATAGACATTGACGAATGTGATCCTGATCCATGTGTTAACGGAATATGCCAAGATCTAGTCAATGATTACAACTGTACTTGTGACGCAGGATTCACTGGCACAAACTGTTCGATAGACATTGACGAATGTGATCCTGATCCATGTGTTAACGGAATATGCCAAGATCTAGTCAATGATTACAACTGTACTTGTGACGCAGGATTCACTGGCACAAACTGTTCGATAGACATTGACGAATGTGATCCTGATCCATGTGTTAACGGAATATGCCAAGATCTAGTAAATGATTACAACTGTACTTGTGACGCAGGATTCACTGGCACAAACTGTTCGATAAACGTTAACGAATGTGATCCTGATCCATGTGTTAATGGAATATGCCAAGATCTAGTAAATGATTACAACTGTACTTGTGACGCAGGATTCACTGGCACAAACTGTTCGATAGACATTGACGAATGTGATCCTGATCCATGTGTTAACGGAATATGCCAAGATCTAGTCAATGATTACAACTGTACTTGTGACGCAGGATTCACTGGCACAAACTGTTTGATAGACATTGACGAATGTGATCCTGATCCATGTCTTAACGGAATATGCCAAGATCTAGTCAATGATTACAACTGTACTTGTGACGCAGGATTCACTGGCACAAACTGTTCGATAGACATTGACGAATGTGATCCTGATCCATGTGTTAACGGAATATGCCAAGATCTAGTCAATGATTACAACTGTACTTGTGACGCAGGATTCACTGGTAGAAACTGTTCGATAGACATTGACGAATGTGATCCTGATCCATGTGTTAACGGAATTTGCCAAGATCTAGTCAATGATTACAACTGTACTTGTGACGCAGGATTCACTGGTAGAAACTGTTCAATAGACATTGACGAATGTGATCCTGATCCATGTGTTAACGGAATATGCCAAGATCTAGTCAATGATTACAACTGTACTTGTGACGCAGGATTCACTGGCACAAACTGTTCGATAGACATTGACGAATGTGATCCTGATCCATGTGTTAACGGAATATGCCAAGATCTAGTCAATGATTACAACTGTACTTGTGACGCAGGATTCACTGGCACAAACTGTTCGATAGACATTGACGAATGTGATCCTGATCCATGTGTTAACGGAATATGCCAAGATCTAGTAAATGATTACAACTGTACTTGTGACGCAGGATTCACTGGCACAAACTGTTCGATAGACATTGACGAATGTGATCCTGATCCATGTGTTAACGGAATATGCCAAGATCTAGTCAATGATTACAACTGTACTTGTGACGCAGGATTCACTGGCAGAAACTGTTCGATAGACATTGACGAATGTGATCCTGATCCATGTGTTAACGGAATATGCCAAGATCTAGTAAATGATTACAACTGTACTTGTGACGCAGGATTCACTGGTAGAAACTGTTCGGTAGACATTGACGAATGTAATCCTGATCCATGTGTTAACGGAATATGCCAAGATCTAGTAAATGATTACAACTGTACTTGTGACGCAGGATTCACTGGTAGAAACTGTTCGGTAGACATTGACAAATGTAATCCTGATCCATGTGTTAACGGAATATGCCAAGATCTAGTCAATGATTACAACTGTACTTGTGACGCAGGATTCACTGGCACAAACTGTTCAATAGACATTGACGAATGTGATCCTGATCCATGTGTTAACGGAATATGCCAAGATCTAGTCAATGATTACAACTGTACTTGTGACGCAGGATTCACTGGTAGAAACTGTTCAATAGACATTGACGAATGTGATCCTGATCCATGTGTTAACGGAATATGCCAAGATCTAGTCAATGATTACAACTGTACTTGTGACGCAGGATTCACTGGCACAAACTGTTCGATAGACATTGACGAATGTGATCCTGATCCATGTGTTAACGGAATATGCCAAGATCTAGTCAATGATTACAACTGTACTTGTGACGCAGGATTCACTGGCACAAACTGTTCGATAGACATTGACGAATGTGATCCTGATCCATGTGTTAACGGAATATGCCAAGATCTAGTAAATGATTACAACTGTACTTGTGACGCAGGATTCACTGGCACAAACTGTTCGATAGACATTGACGAATGTGATCCTGATCCATGTGTTAACGGAATATGCCAAGATCTAGTCAATGATTACAACTGTACTTGTGACGCAGGATTCACTGGCAGAAACTGTTCGATAGACATTGACGAATGTGATCCTGATCCATGTGTTAATGGAATATGCCAAGATCTAGTAAATGATTACAACTGTACTTGTGACGCAGGATTCACTGGTAGAAACTGTTCGGTAGACATTGACGAATGTGATCCTGATCCATGTGTTAATGGAATATGCCAAGATCTAGTCAATGATTACAACTGTACTTGTGACGCAGGATTCACTGGTAGAAACTGTTCGGTAGACATTGACGAATGTGATCCTGATCCATGTGTTAATGGAATATGCCAAGATCTAGTAAATGATTACAACTGTACTTGTGACGCAGGATTCACTGGCACAAACTGTTCGATAGACATTGACGAATGTGATCCTGATCCATGTGTTAACGGAATATGCCAAGATCTAGTTTTTGATTACAACTGTACTTGTGACGCAGGATTCACTGGCAGAAACTGTTCAATAGACATTGACGAATGTGATCCTGATCCATGTGTTAATGGAATATGCCAAGATCTAGTAAATGATTACAACTGTACTTGTGACGCAGGATTCACTGGCACAAACTGTTCGATAGACATTGACGAATGTGATCCTGATCCATGTGTTAACGGAATATGCCAAGATCTAGTCAATGATTACAACTGCACTTGTGACACAGGATTCACTGGCAGAAACTGTTCAATAGACATTGACGAATGTGATCCTGATCCATGTGTTAACGGAATATGCCAAGATCTAGTAAATGATTACAACTGTACTTGTGACGCAGGATTCACTGGTAGCAACTGTTCGATAGACATTGACGAATGTGATCCTGATCCATGTGTTAACGGAATATGCCAAGATCTAGTCAATGATTACAACTGTACTTGTGATGCAGGATTCACTGGCAGAAACTGTTCGATAGACATTGACGAATGTGATCCTGATCCATGTGTTAATGGAATATGCCAAGATCTAGTCAATGATTACAACTGTACTTGTGACGCAGGATTCACTGGTAGCAACTGTTCGATAGACATTGACGAATGTGATCCTGATCCATGTGTTAACGGAATATGCCAAGATCTAGTCAATGATTACAACTGTACTTGTGACGCAGGATTCACTGGCAGAAACTGTTCGATAGACATTGACGAATGTGATCCTGATCCATGTGTTAATGGAATATGCCAAGATCTAGTCAATGATTACAACTGTACTTGTGACGCAGGATTCACTGGCAGAAACTGTTCGATAGACATTGACGAATGTGATCCTGATCCATGTGTTAATGGAATATGCCAAGATCTAGTCAATGATTACAACTGTACTTGTGACGCAGGATTCACTGGCAGAAACTGTTCGATAGACATTGACGAATGTGCCGCCAATCCATGTGTCACTGGAACATGCCAAGATCTAGTCAATGATTACATCTGTACTTGTGATGCAGGATTCACTGGCAGAAACTGTTCGATAGACGTTGACGAATGTGATCCTGATCCATGTGTTAACGGAATATGCCAAGATCTAGTCAATGATTACAACTGTACTTGTGACGCAGGATTCACTGGTAGAAACTGTTCGATAGACATTGACGAATGCGATCCTGATCCATGTGTTAACGGAATATGCCAAGATCTAGTAAATGATTACAACTGTACTTGTGATGCAGGATTCACTGGCAGAAACTGTTCAATAGACATTGACGAATGTGATCCTGATCCATGTGTTAACGGAATATGCCAAGATCTAGTAAATGATTACAACTGCACTTGTGACGCAGGATTCACTGGTAGAAACTGTTCGATAGACATTGACGAATGTGATCCTGATCCATGTGTTAACGGAATATGCCAAGATCTAGTAAATGATTACAACTGTACTTGTGACGCAGGATTCACTGGCAGAAACTGTTCGATAGACATTGACGAATGTGATCCTGATCCATGTGTTAATGGAATATGCCAAGATCTAGTCAATGATTACAACTGTACTTGTGACGCAGGATTCACTGGCAGAAACTGTTCGATAGACATTGACGAATGTGATCCTGATCCATGTGTTAATGGAATATGCCAAGATCTAGTCAATGATTACAACTGTACTTGTGACGCAGGATTCACTGGTAGAAACTGTTCGATAGACATTGACGAATGCGATCCTGATCCATGTGTTAACGGAATATGCCAAGATCTAGTAAATGATTACAACTGTACTTGTGATGCAGGATTCACTGGCAGAAACTGTTCAATAGACATTGACGAATGTGATCCTGATCCATGTGTTAACGGAATATGCCAAGATCTAGTAAATGATTACAACTGCACTTGTGACGCAGGATTCACTGGTAGAAACTGTTCGATAGACATTGACGAATGTGATCCTGATCCATGTGTTAATGGAATATGCCAAGATCTAGTCAATGATTACAACTGTACTTGTGACGCAGGATTCACTGGTAGAAACTGTTCGATAGACATTGACGAATGTGATCCTGATCCATGTGTTAATGGAATATGCCAAGATCTAGTCAATGATTACAACTGTACTTGTGACGCAGGATTCACTGGCAGAAACTGTTCGATAGACATTGACGAATGTGCCGCCAATCCATGTGTCACTGGAACATGCCAAGATCTAGTCAATGATTACATCTGTACTTGTGATGCAGGATTCACTGGCAGAAACTGTTCGATAGACATTGACGAATGTGATCCTGATCCATGTGTTAATGGAATATGCCAAGATCTAGTAAATGATTACAACTGTACTTGTGATGCAGGATTCACTGGTAGAAACTGTTCAATAGACATTGACGAATGTGATCCTGATCCATGTGTTAATGGAATATGCCATGATCTAGTCAATGATTACAACTGTACTTGTGATGCAGGATTCACTGGCAGAAACTGTTCAATAGACATTGACGAATGTGATCCTGATCCATGTGTTAACGGAATATGCCAAGATCTAGTAAATGATTACAACTGCACTTGTGACGCAGGATTCACTGGTAGAAACTGTTCGATAGACATTGACGAATGTGATCCTGATCCATGTGTTAACGGAATATGCCAAGATCTAGTAAATGATTACAACTGTACTTGTGACGCAGGATTCACTGGCAGAAACTGTTCGATAGACATTGACGAATGTGATCCTGATCCATGTGTTAATGGAATATGCCAAGATCTAGTCAATGATTACAACTGTACTTGTGACGCAGGATTCACTGGTAGAAACTGTTCGATAGACATTGACGAATGCAATCCTGATCCATGTGTTAACGGAATATGCCAAGATCTAGTAAATGATTACAACTGTACTTGTGATGCAGGATTCACTGGCAGAAACTGTTCAATAGACATTGACGAATGTGATCCTGATCCATGTGTTAACGGAATATGCCAAGATCTAGTAAATGATTACAACTGCACTTGTGACGCAGGATTCACTGGTAGAAACTGTTCGATAGACATTGACGAATGTGATCCTGATCCATGTGTTAATGGAATATGCCAAGATCTAGTCAATGATTACAACTGTACTTGTGACGCAGGATTCACTGGTAGAAACTGTTCGATAGACATTGACGAATGTGATCCTGATCCATGTGTTAATGGAATATGCCAAGATCTAGTCAATGATTACAACTGTACTTGTGACGCAGGATTCACTGGCAGAAACTGTTCGATAGACATTGACGAATGTGCCGCCAATCCATGTGTCACTGGAACATGCCAAGATCTAGTCAATGATTACATCTGTACTTGTGATGCAGGATTCACTGGCAGAAACTGTTCGATAGACATTGACGAATGTGATCCTGATCCATGTGTTAATGGAATATGCCAAGATCTAGTCAATGATTACAACTGTACTTGTGACGCAGGATTCACTGGCAGAAACTGTTCAATAGACATTGACGAATGTGATCCTGATCCATGTGTTAATGGAATATGCCAAGATCTAGTAAATGATTACAACTGTACTTGTGATGCAGGATTCACTGGTAGAAACTGTTCAATAGACATTGACGAATGTGATCCTGATCCATGTGTTAATGGAATATGCCATGATCTAGTCAATGATTACAACTGTACTTGTGATGCAGGATTCACTGGCAGAAACTGTTCAATAGACATTGACGAATGTGATCCTGATCCATGTGTTAATGGAATATGCCAAGATCTAGTCAATGATTACAACTGTACTTGTGATGCAGGATTCACTGGTAGAAACTGTTCGATAGACATTGACGAATGCGATCCTGATCCATGTGTTAACGGAATATGCCAAGATCTAGTAAATGATTACAACTGTACTTGTGATGCAGGATTCACTGGCAGAAACTGTTCAATAGACATTGACGAATGTGATCCTGATCCATGTGTTAATGGAATATGCCATGATCTAGTCAATGATTACAACTGTACTTGTGATGCAGGATTCACTGGCAGAAACTGTTCGATAGACATTGACGAATGTGCCGCCAATCCATGTGTCACTGGAACATGCCAAGATCTAGTCAATGATTACATCTGTACTTGTGACGCAGGATTCACTGGCAGAAACTGTTCGATAGACATTGACGAATGTGCCGCCAATCCATGTGTCACTGGAACATGCCAAGATCTAGTCAATGATTACATCTGTACTTGTGACGCAGGATTCACTGGCAGAAACTGTTCGGTAGACATTGATGAATGTGCTGCTATGAGGTGTTTGAACAATGCTAGTTGCATTGATATGATCAATGGTTACACATGTTTCTGTGCTTCTGGCTTTTCTGGTCTAAACTGTCAAGTCAATATTAATGATTGTATTCCAAATCAGTGCAGTAATGGAGGAGTATGTATTGACTTAGTTGATGACTTTGAATGCTCTTGTGTTGGAAGATGGACTGGAAGACTATGCCAAGATTGCAACGCTGGGTATGTGCTACAGTCTGGGAGCTGTGGTAAGTGACATTAATTTTAACTCAATTCCATAATCATCTTTGTTGTTTATTGTAGTTGTCGATTGTGACTCACCATGCTCTGAAAAAGGTGTGTTTATAAATACTAACTCATGCACTCATATGTTCATATCTTCATCTGGTATTGCTCAATGTGTCATCTCTTTTCTGCAGTGAATGATGTGTTTCAGTTTGACTTGTGTCGGTACTCGTGCCTTATCAGCGAATGGAAGCAGCAGGCAGCAGAGTGTGGTTTCCCTCTTCCAGCAATGGTTCCAGCTGTTGTTGATAGCTCATCGTCTATTGATGAGCAGTGGGCATCAGCTGTGAATCAGTGGAGGATTCTCAACGACGCTTGGAGCAGAGAAGCATCAAGAAGAGGAGTAGCTACTGCCAGAACTGAGCTACAAGGTATGTGTCTAGCAAATTGACACACACTGTTTAAGCTTACTGCAGCGCAACAATATGATTTTCCTAAATGGTTTCGATGCATGTTCTTATCTAACATAATTATTGATACACTGTTTATGCATAATTATATTGCTGCGTAATAATATGCTTTCGCCTGCTAAGTGATTTTTAATTTTCAGATGAGCCGTTGCCATCTGATCATGAGTTATGGAGATCAAGCTTATCAGAATGGAGAAAAGACCAGCAGTCTTGGCAGCAAACAGCTTTGACAGCAAACCCTGACTTTCCTCAGCAAGACTTGTCCTCTGTCAACATCACTTTATCAGGTATTAAATACCCAGTATGAGTACATAAACCAATATTTGTTTATACTGTTACCTCTAACTATAAATGTATTTGTTATTTCAGAAACATCTTCACAAGAGGTACAATCAGCAGCTTACACTGCCGTTATTCAGAACTGGTCTGCAGCTGATAGTAACTATGACAATGAAGTGACAGATGAATGCAAATGAGACGAATTTATATGTTAGGTTTTATTTATATTATTTAAAAATAAATTATTATTATAAAAGTGCTTTCAGTTAGTTACAGTACATGTATCATGCATCCAAATCGTGAAGTGCATGGATCTTACTAGTTTAATATTACAGTTAAGAGAGTCCTACTAAATGATGTATCATGGACAGGCAACACATTTCCAGATAGAAATAACTTTGTGAGTAATGAGAAGTCGTTTTATTTACGTACGATGTACATGTATAGTGAAAATATACTTTAGATTATTACTGGAGGAATAAACAGATTTGTGGCTTTGTGCTGACCAATTATACCTTTTGTTCATGGAGTAAAAACTCAGCAAAAGTGCAACCAACAGATCACACGCGCAAAATGTTATCAGGAAAAACAATTAGTCTATCTAAGCAACTGACCTTTGACCCCACCATTGGAACAGTATCACAAAGCTGTAAAAATCAATCAGAT
The DNA here is from genome assembly GCA_964017065.1 of Haliclona indistincta. NCBI lineage: Eukaryota > Metazoa > Porifera > Demospongiae > Haplosclerida > Chalinidae > Haliclona > Haliclona indistincta. The sequence goes on from OZ024785.1 coordinate 7,906,884, forward strand.
TTCATTGATTCAACAGAATTTGAACTTAGTGGTCTTTATTATTATAAAGTGATAGTTTCAGCAAAAACTTAGTAACAGCAACTAAATATAGGTTAGACAAAGAAATAGGTAGCTACACTGACATGTATATATATTATTTTATAGGTTTTCGGTATCATCGTCAATTTGATGATATTGAGTGTGTTCCTCTATAATATATTCACTTGGATTTAGCATACGATCAGCAAACATGTCATCAGCTATGTAGCTTGAAAGAGCAACATTTGAGTGACCAACATGACGAGGAGCCTCTGAAGCGGATCCAGCACTCAGTGGGTTTATTAAAGGTTCTGTATTGTTTGTTTTCTTGAGACTTTTTGAATGTCTTGATCTTACACAAACGCAACAGGATTTCACTAGCTTGAAAATGAGATAAAAGAGAAGGACCACTGCAGGCAAATATGATACAAAATTTCCCAAAAAATTTGATGCAATCATTGATATTAGAGAAAGAGCAGCAATCAGTGACATGAAGAAGAATAGGAAGAAGTCAATGACATTGTGAGATGTCCTTTTGTAAGGTCTCAGCAGAACAACCAATCCTGCCATTAAAAAACTTAAGGAACTCTCTATGACAAGTACTAACATATTAGTACTAGTATGATTCAATCTGACAAAATAGCTTCCAAGAGCAATAACAATAATGTATGCACGAAAGAGTAGATAAATTCCAGCAAAGAACCTCCTCTCCACACCATCTCTGGCACTGTTTTTAAAGCAGCCCTGATAAGCATCCACTAGAGCATGAAGACCAGGTCTGTCCAACTTGCACAATGACAAACACTTTTGGAAGATTTTGAGATGATAGAACAAGAAGGTGATTATTAGAGGAAACACAAACAAGACTAGACACAGTAGACCAAAGGTACCAAGCAGACCATGAGGAAGGCCAAAGTAGGGCATGCTGGCATCATAGTAAAAAGCTACTTCTTTTTTGCTGTCAATGACAAAGAAATCAACGACAAAAGTGTATTGGAGTGTTTTGACTGATACAGCGAGAAAGCGCATGAACGATAAAACAAGCAAGCCAGCATAAGTATCAATTAGTGACGGTTGTATATTGAATTTTTGCCAGAATCGTGCTAGTATCTTGTGAGGTACTTTGGTAACAAGATGAACAAATTTGAAGCCACGGCTGTAGAGTTCAATCCAGGTATAGGTAACTGCAATGAACACTAGAGGACAGAAAGCCATCACATACTGTAGGCCAATAGCAGCAGCAGCTGTCTCCACATGAGGTATGCAAAATGGTGGATACACTGTGAGAAAATTGAGGTTCCATATACTATAGATTGATGATATTCCAACAAAGGTTGTAAATAAATCAAGGCTAATAATACCTCTATACACACTACTAAACACCCACGATGGGTACCCAAGCCCAGGAAACTGTAGTGTTATAAGTTGACTGTACAGAATAAAGCCATTTAAGTAGCCATCGGTAATGTTGATATGTAGAACAGCAAGTATTGTCATCATGACAAACACAGGTAAGATTCCCAGAAGCACAAACATGACTGCACCAGCATAAGACTCACATGGTACACAGATGAAGTTGGGGCTATTAAAAGCTACACCATATCCCTCAGTACATCTGCCACATAGTCTACCGTCTCGGTGTGGATCGCATGTCATGTTGTTGATGTTTTGAGATAAAAAGAGATCACGAATCTGTGTTGTATTCAATGAAGAATCTAGTCCATCTGAAGAAAGTGGGTTTTGGTACCGGTATGTGGTAGGGCAGCGTCCAGTATAGAAACGTTTAGTGTTATTGTCTTGTGACATACAAGCACCTAATGGTATTGTAATACTTGATGTATATGGACAAAAATTTAATTCGCAATTTACTAGACCAAAGAATATGAAGTTAAATATTAAGGTACATTCCAATCCATTTGAACAATAGCTATATTCGTCTTGGATAGTTTGCAAGCAACCATCTTGTATTGAACATATCGAGTCATTTTGTGAGAAAGAAGATTCGTTACAAGATTTAAATTCCACATTTACTATTCCTGATAAACGACTTGGACCTATGGATAACACTGAATTCTGTTGATAATATGTCATACTAGTGTTACAATCAGCAGCCAGTAAAGTAATTGACTGTGCTTGCAATTGTGTAGTCAATCTTCTTTTAGGATCACTCTGTCCCGACTGCAATAACACAGGACCTGACAATACCTCAATTTCAAGAGAAGACTGATTCATGTCTCTTCCCCAGTCGTCAGTCACTTTCACGTTCATCAGGTTTATGGTCTCACCAGGAAATACTGTGATATTACCAATAGCACTAGTGTAGACAAATGCAGGATCAGACTGCAGCTGTGAGAGACACCTTCCCTCCTGTCCATCATAACTCCACCTTTTCCAACAAAACGTTTGCTCAACAAGATAGTTTCTGCCAGTCCAAATGCAAGGACGAATAGAGTTTACGTGTATAGAGTTCTTGATACCCGATGCAGTATTATTTACAAAAGTGAAGTTAACTTCCCAGTTGTCAGGATGAAGATCTTTGTTACCATGCCTAACAAAACACTGACTACCACCATTTTGGTTAATACCACAATTCTCAGCATGAATAGCACCTCCCTTCATTGCTGCGTTATTTGAGTCAAAGTAGATTGCTGAGTTATTACTCACAATGACTGCACTGCAGTCCACCAGATGAAGGCCAGCTCCTTCAAGAGCAGTGTTGTTGATGAAGTGTAGTTGTGTTCCTGGTAAGAGCTCAACATGAGATGATGACATTGTTAAACCAGACAAACCATTGTCTCTCAGTATAATCGTGTCATTGAGAAGAATTGAATACCGTTGAAGATAAACATTTCCAGAACATTGCAATGCAAATTGAGTAATTATGCCAGCACTGCATTGGCCATTACTAAAGGTGGTTTTAGTAATCATTGTGTCCATTGAGGGACATCTGTTGCTGTCTTGGTAAAAGTAAGCAGAGGATCCTTGAAATGCTGAATTGTACCTAAAAGTGCAATTTTCCACCAAAAGCGTGTTAGATGGTAATTCATTATGAATTTCAATACTGAATCCACCTCCATAACTAGCCACGTTTGATGTAAACTGTGTTGTAGAAATATTTATGGCATTACTCATGCTTGACATTGATTTGCTTGGTGGAAATGCTACAAATATTCCTCCACCACCACTCAACGTCACTATGTCCACCACTGATATGATAGCTTCATTGCCCATTACATCACAGCTGTCTATAGTAATAGTGTTATTAATAGTATTACCATATAAGGCAAGGTATAGTCCCCCTCCAAACTGAGCTGTGTTCCTCTCTAGTCTTACTCCACTGAGTTGAACGATGTTGTTGGCTGCTCCTTCTCTGAGCACTATTGAGAGGCCTCCTCCTCTACCAAGACCAAAGTAACTCCCAGGATTGCTGCTTGGAGTCAGAGCTGAAAAGTCGCCGCTATTTGCCATATTGTCTTCAAAAACAGTAGACACAATTGAAAGATTAGCAGATGAGTGTGCATTTGAAAATTCTATTGTCAATCCACCACCTCCATATGATTCAAGTGACTTGCCATTTTGCAGAAAGTAACAATTATCAATGTGGATCATACCAACAGAGTTGTAAATAGCAATTCCCAATCCAGTGGATCGATTCACTAGCACAAAATGCATACTGACATCCCTACAACTGTCAAATTGTACTGCAACATGTACTTGAAGATATTGAATTGAATCGGCTCTTGAATTTATACTGGTACTATTCTGTAGTGCCCCACAACCTATCATGCTAACATTTCTCATTTCTATATTCTCTGACTGGAAGAATGCTAGACCAGCTAATGGCTGACATGTAATGACTACATCACCTTCACTGCCATTACCCACAATGGCTAGCTGGAGCATGTTCCTGAGCTGAGTTTCACTGCCACTGTGCAGATGGTTTTGTCCTGGTTGGAGGAGAATAGCGATGGAATGGTTGTAGTGTTGGGCTCCTTTGAGAGCTAGGTTGAGAGAGAGGCAGGGAGTGGAGTAGCCTCCCTCCCAGCAGGAGGAATCATTGACACCAGTCTGGCTACTGTCTACATAGATCTGATGTAGCCATTGACTGCAACAGCAAGGAGTGACTGCTGCTAGAGCAAGCCACAACAACAAACTCATCTTTCTGCTGACTGTAAACAATCCACAAAGATCACACATAATGTAAAACAATATTCACAGTATAAGGTGTTCGGCACTATTTAATATTCATAAGGCGGTTAGTACTTGTGAATAACATTACACTGCTATCCTCAAATCTTGTTTACCTACTTTTTCACAATCTTGTTTGCATGCTTTTTTTGATACATGTACCAACCCTAATCTCTTGCACTTTTGTTTAAATGTCTTTATAACACGACCTTGTAATTATTATGCTCGTGAAAATAGAGGCCGGGCGGTTCGTTTGAGAATTAACAACAGCTGATTGCAGTGATACAGTTGAGCACAAAACATGAATTAAAATTTGAGGCTAAAGCCAGCCCCGACAGCAGCCTGCCCATGCTGTGCTGAGGTGAGACGGAAGTGACTCAGCAATGACTTTTCTTCATCTGCCTCGTTACGCTGGAAAGAAACTATATCACTGAGGTGCTATAATAACCTCAGTGATATGACTCTATAATAACTCTTGATAATAAACAGCTTTGACAGCAAGCCCTGACTTTCCTCAGCAAGACTTGTCCTCTGTCAACATCACTTTATCAGATACCCCGTATGAGTACATAAACCAATATTTGTTTATTATGTTACCTCTGTAAATGTATTTTGTTAATTCAGAAACATCTTCACAAGAGGTACAATCGGCAGTTTACACTGCCGTTATTCAGAACTGGTCTGCAGCTGATAGTAACTATGACAATGAGGTGACAGATGAATGCAAATGAGACAAATTTTATATGTTAGGTTTTATTTGTAAATTAATTTAAAATAATATTATAAAGTGGTTTCAATTAATTTAGTTAGGAACATGTATCATGCATCCAAATTGTAAAGTGCATGGATCTATTTAGTTTAAACAGCAGGTTATTACAGTGAGAGTTCTAGCAAATGATGTATCATGGACAGGCAACACTCTTCTAGATAGAATTAGACCACAGCTAAGCGATGTTGACCAATCAGGTTGCGTAGCTGCGGGTCTCTATTTCTCGTAGTGGAATCCCGCCACTACCGCGACTCTATAGTGGAATCCCACCACACGGCGCAGATTACGGTTCTGTGAGCGGAGTTCTACTGAATAATTTTTACAACGCTCGCGTGTCCTTGCTCGTCGTTCGCGTCGTTTCTGGTTGCTGTTGCTATGGTCTAAATCAGTTAGACAGTGCATCCAATCGGATCTACGCGATGTAGAAGCCCTCGCGCCGTTACCATAGCGCCCTCGCTACGCTCGGACGCTATATAGCAACGGCTCTCGGGCTTCTAAATCGCGTAGATCCTCGGATGCGCTGTCTAACTATTATTTAGAGTATAGCTCAATGTTATTAACCAATCAGATTCATTAGATCCGAGGATCTATTTGCTGTAGAGACCATCCGCGAACGGATAGAGTCCATCCGCGAACAGATAGAGTCCTTCCGCGAACAGATAGACCACAGTTTGCTTAGTGAAAGTGCATTCATAACAAGCCATAAAATTGTTATTACAAGCACACGTGATGTGAAGCCTTGTACACGTGTGAGCGTGAGTGAGTTCCAGAAACAAACTTCTAGTTGCGTCAGAAAGCCACTAGCAGACACGAAAGCGATGGCGGAAGGACGGTAGGAGACGAGACAGAGTACCAGCAAAGTGTAACAAGACAAGGGAGACCGTTTAGCGACGTACTCTAGCTAAACTCGCCTGTGTTTTCCCATCGCTGAAGTAAGGCCGTGTTCTTTACAAAACATTTGCGCAGCGTCGAAAATTCCTTGTTGGATAGCAACGGTTGCTATACTCTAAGCCGGTTAGAGACCTCGGCCAACGGGATCTACGCGGTATAGAAACCCTCGCGTCGCCATAGAACCCTCGCGCTACGCGCTCGGGTTCTATATGGCTTCCTCGGGTTTCTATACCGCGTAGATCCCTTGGCCTCGGTCTCTAACCTATACATAACTTAGTGAGTAATGAGAACTCATTTTATTTACGTACAATGTAAGTGAAAACATACTTTAGACCAACAGTGTTTGTGGCTTTGTGCTGACCTTTTGTTCATGGAGTAAAATCTCAGCAAACTACAAAATGAAGTGCAACCAACAGATGACGCATGCAAAATCTTCGACCCCACCATAGGAACAGTATCACAAAGCTGTGAAAATCAACCGCGGCCGCTTTCATTGATTCAACAGAATTTGAACTTAGTGGTCTCAATTTAAAACTGTTTTTTTCAGCAAAAACTTAGTTTCAGCAACTAAATATAGGTTAGACAAAGAAATAGGTAGCTACACTAACATGTATAATATAATTATTTATAGGTTATCAGTATCATCGTCAATTTGATGATAGTGAGTGTGTTCCTCTATAATATATTCACTTGGATTTAGCATACGATCAGCAAACATGTCATCAGCTATGTAGCTTGAAAGAACAACATTTGAATGACCAACATGACGAGGAGCCTCTGAAGCGGATTCAGCACTCGGTGAGTTTATTAAAGGTTCTGTTTTCTTGAGACTTTTTGAATGTCTTGATCTTACACAAACGCAACAGGATTTCACTAGCTTGAAGGCGAGATAAAAGAGAAGGACCACTGCAGGCAAATATGACACATAATACCCAAAAATAATTGATGAAGGCATTGATATTAGGGAAAGAGCAGCAATCAGTGACATGAAGAAGAATAGGAAAAAGTCAATGACATTGTGCGCTGTCCTTTTGTAAGGTCTCAGCAGAACAACCAATCCTGCCATAATAAAACTCAAAGAACCCTCTATGATTAGTATAGCTAATATATTAGTATTAGTATCATAGAATCTGGCATAATAGCTTCCAAGAGCAATAACAATAATGTATGCACGAAAGAGTAGGTAAATTCCAGCAAAGAACCTCCTCTCAACACCATCGCTGGCACTGTTTTTAAAGCAGCCCTGATAAGCATCTAATAGAGCATGAAGACCAGGTCTGTCCAGCTTGCACACTGACAAACACTTATGGAAGACTTTGAGATGATAGAACAAGAAGGTGATTATTAGAGGAAACACAAACAAGACTAGACACAGTAGACCAAAGGTACCAAGCAGACCATGAGGAAGGCCAAAGTAGGGCATGCTGGCATCATAGTAAAAAGCTACTTCTTTTTTGCTGTCATTGACAAAGAAATCAACGACAAAAGTGTATTGGAGTGTTTTGACTGATACAGCAAGAAAGCGCATGAACGATAAAACAAGCAAGCCAGCATAAGTATCAATTAGTGACGGTTGTATATTGAATTTTTGCCAGAATCGTGCTAGTATCTTGTGAGGTACTTTGGTAACAAGATGAACAAATTTGTAGCCACGGCTGTAGAGTTCAATCCAGGTATAGGTAACTGCAATAAACACTAGAGGACAGAAAGCCATCACATACTGTAGGCCAATAGCAGCAGCAGCTGTCTCCACATGAGGTATGCAAAATGGTGGATACACTGTGAGAAAATTGAGGTTCCATATACTATAGATTGATGATATTCCAACAAAGGTTGTAAATAAATCAAGGCTAATAATGCCTCCATACACACTACTAAACACCCACGATGGGTACCCAAGCCCAGGAAACTGTAGTGTTACAAGTTGACTGTACAGAATAAAGCCATTTAAGTAGCCATCGGTAATGTTGATATGTAGAACAGCAAGTATTGTCATCATGACAAATACAGGTAAGATGCCCAGAAGCACAAACATGACTGCACCAGCATAAGACTCACATGGTACACAGATGAAGTTGGGGCTATTAAAAGCTACACCATATCCCTCAGTACACTTGCCACATAGTTTACCCTCTCGGTGTGGACCACATGTCATGTTGTTAAAGTTTTCAGATGAAAAGAGATCACGAATTGGTGTTGTATTCAATGAAGTAGTTAGATAAAAATAAGACGGGTCTTGGTATCGATATGTGGTAGGGCAGGGTCCAGTGTAGAAATGTTTAGTGTTATTGTCTTGTGACATACAAACACCTAACGGTATTGTAATACTTGATGTATATGGACAAAGGTTGCAAAGATACATATAGCTGTCAAAGTCACGTAAAAATAAACATCCAGTTGAACAAGTGCTATATGCCTCCTGAATAGTTTGCAAGCAGCGGCCATCATAATGCGAACATATTGAACCACCAAAAGATTCGTTACAAGATTTAAATTGCACATTGATTATTCCCGACAGACGACTTGGACCTATGGATAACACTGAATTTTGTTCATAGTATGTCATACTATTCCTACAATCACCAGCTAGTAAAGTTATTTCCTGTGGTTGTGTAATCAATAATCGCTTTTGAACATTTCCGGACAACTGCAAAAGTGCAGGACCTGATAAAACAATAATTTCCAAAGACGGCTGATCTAATTTTCTCCCCCAGTCATCAGCCACAACCACATCCAGCAGGTTTATAGTCTCACCAGGAAATTTAGTAACATTACCAATAGCACTAGTGTTGACAAATGCAGGATCAGACTGCAGCTGTGAGAGACATCTACCCTCCTGTCCATCATAACTCCACCTTTTCCAACAAAATGTGTCATTAACAGAATCTGCTGTGCTGGCCCAAACACAAGGACGAATAGAGTTAACATATATAGAGTTCTTGATACCCGATGCAATATTGCTTACGAAAGTGAAGTCAACTTCCCAGTTGTCGGGATGAAGATCATCGTTAACATGCCTAACAAAACACTGACTACCACCATTTTGGGTAATGTCACAATTCTCAGCATGAATAGCACCTCCTTTGATTGCTGCGTTATTTGAGTCAAAGTAGATTGCTGAGTTGTTGCTCACAATAACTGCACTGCAGTCCACCAGATGAAGGCCAGCTCCTTCAAGAGCAGTGTTGTTGATGAAGTGTAGTTGTGTTCCTGGTAAGAGCTCAACATGAGATGATGACATTGTTAAACCAGACAAACCATTGTCTCTCAGTATAATCGTGTCATTGAGAAGAAGAGAATACCGTTGAAGATAAACATTTCCAGAACATGGCAATGCAAATTGAGTAATTATGCTAGCACTGCACTGGCCATTACTAAACAAAGTTTTAGTAATCTTTGTGTCCATTGAGGGATATCTGTTGCTGACTTGATAAAAGTAAGCAGAGGAACCTTGAAATGCTGAATTAAGGTCAAAAGTGCAATTTTCCACCAAAAGCGTGTTAGATGGAATTTCGTTATGAACTTCAATACCGAGTCCACCTCCATAACTAGCCACATTTGATGTAAACTGTGTTGTAGACATTTTTATGGCATTACCCATGCTTGGTATTAATTTGCTTGGTGGAAATGCTACAAATATTCCTCCCCCACCACTCAATGTCACTATGTCCACCACTGATATGATAGCTTCATTGCCCAATACAACACAGCTGTCTATAGTAATAGTGTTATTACTGGTATTACCATATAAGGCAAGGTATAGTCCACCTCCGTACTGAGCTGTGTTCCTCTCTAGTCTTACTCCACTGAGTTGAACAATGTTGTTGGCTGCTCCTTCTCTGAGCACTATTGAGAGGCCTCCTCCTCTACCAAGACCAAAGTAACTCCCAGGATTGCTGCTTGGAGTCAGAGCTGAAAAGTCACCGCTACTTGCCATATTGTCTTCAAAAACAGTAGACACAATAGAAAGATTAGCAGACGAGTGTGCATTTGAAAATTCTATTGTCAATCCACCACCTCCATATGATTCGAGTGACTTGCCATTTTGTAGAAAGTAACAATTATCAATGTGTATCGTACCAACAGAGTTGTAAATAGCAATTCCCAATCCAGTGGATCGATTCATTTGCACAAAACGCATACTAACATCTCTACAACCGTCAAATTGTACTGCAACATGTACTTGAAGATATTGAATTGAATCGGCTCTTGAATTTATACTGGTACTATTCTGTTGTGCCCCACAGCCTATCATACTAACATTTCTCAGTTCTATACTCTCTGACTGGAAGAATGCTAGACCAGCTAATGGCTGACATGTAATGACTACATCACCTTCACTGCCATTACCCACAATGGCTAGCTGGAGCATGTTCCTAAGCTGAGTCTCACTGCCACTGTGCAGATGGTGTTGTCCTGGTTGGAGGAGAATAGCAGTAGAATGGTTGTGGTGTTGGGCTCCTTTGAGAGCCAGGTTGAGGGAGAGGCAGGGAGTAGAGTAGCCTCCCTCCCAGCAGGAGGAATCATTGATACCAGTCTGGCTGCTGCTGTCTACATAGATCTGATGTAGCCATTGAACACAATCACAAGCCGGAGTGACTGTTCCTAGAGCAAGCCACGATATAAACAACAAATTGTTGAGTATCACCATCGCGAACGTCGTCGCGAACTTGTCGAATTCAATGATATTCATAACCGACAAGCGCAGGTGGTACAGTTTGCACATGGTTTTCATGAGTTATTGCAGTAATACAGTTGAGTACAAAACATGAATTAAAATTTGAGGCTAAACCCAGCCCCGACAGCAGCCTGCCCATGCTGTGCTGAGGTGAGACGGAAGTGACCCAGCAATGACTTTTCTTCATCAGCCTCGTTACGCTGGAAAGAAAATAAATCACAGAGGTGCCAGAACAATGTCTCCATAATAACCTGGTTAAGCAGAAATGCTCCACCCTCAGGTGCAGTTGGACTTCTCTCACGAGGTCGCTTCACCATTTCACTTTTGGCAGGCCAGGTAGGGAACATAGATGGATCAACTGGTTTGGGAGATTCCTGCAGAACAGCCCAGCATCACAGAGGACAGGAGAGTAGCATAGACCAACCTCAAAGTAGCTGTGTTTCAGAGCAGCTTCTGCTGTGATTCTTTTCTTTGGGTCGTACGTCAAGAACCGATTGAGCAAGTCAAACCCACTTTTCGTCAGATAAGGGAATCTCTTGCGCAGATTATTGTAGGGCTGCTTGGCAAAATTTACCTAAAGGGTTAGGGGCATATAATCATAGCAAAAATTCAGTGGCGGATCCAGGGGGGGAATCGGGGGCCAATTCCCCCCCTTCGCGAGCACGTTTAATTAATTCATAGACTATTTTATTGATTGCCACGCCTAAAGTTTTACCTACAGTGCAACACTCTTACCAGAGTTCTCACTACTGACTAGTGCGCTCGCTGTGTTGTGTACTGACTAGCGCGTTCGCTGCGATGATGCGTGCCAGATGCAGAGTCAATTATTACGACCTTCATGAATATTAATTAGCTAAAAATTTTCGGCGGCGCTCTGCGTTGCACATTGGCCCTCCCCATCTTCTTTTCCTGGATCCGCCACTAAAATTGATAAGCAGGGATTAACCTTTTGTGTCATAGGAAGAGAAGAGTATCCGGGCCATATCTCATCATTTGGTGAACCAAGTTCCTGAAGAAAACTGACATATTTTCTGGTCACTGCATCTTGACGCTTCTTTACCTTGAATATCTGGTTGAGCTGATCAATCTCAGACTTTCCTCTGAATAGTGGTTTGTGGAGTAGAAACTCAGCAAAAATGCAGCCAACAGACCACATGTCGACAGCTGTAGAATATTCCTGAGTCAGGAGAGATGATAATAGATTTTGAAACATTCATTATAGCCCGAAATAACTGACCTTTGACCCCAGCAGTAGCTCAGGGGACCGATACCAAAGAGTGACCACTACTGGAGTGTAGTTCAGTAATGGTGACCCATACTCTCGTGCCAGACCAAAATCACCAACCTACAGTAATATGGCCGGCAGTGTTTCTACTCAACTCGCTTCTCTCAGTTCACTCACTTTCAGAACTCCATTATGACTAAGAAGTAGATTTGATGCCTTCAGGTCTCTGTGTAATATCCAGTTGTCATGGAGATGATGAACAGCTCGTAACAGCTGGATAGTTAGTGTCTTGACTTCGCCTGAGAGAGGGAGGGAGAGGAGGTGGGGAGGAGGAGAGAGAGAAAGAGGGGGAGAGAGAGAGGGAGGGAGGGAGAGGGAGAGTGAGAGAGACAGAGAGAGGAGGGAAAGGAGAGAGGGAAGGATGGAAAGGAGATATACTAGTTAGTTTAATTCTGTAGAATTTGTACCTGTTCTCTACAGCAAAATTCTCCTACCTTCAAGGAAAGGTTGCTTCATAGTCTCCATCAATGCCTTGAGGTCGTGTTCTACATAATCCATCACAATGTAGATCTTGTCCATGTTGCTGCCCACAACTATCTCCTGCAATTACACAGAAATGAAGAGAGGAAGGTGTTTGATCCTCCATGAGTACTTACCCTGACATGAACTATGTTAGGGTGCTTAGCCTTCATCAACATGTTGATCTCTCTGAGAGAGGTGATGGGAAAACCCTCTTTCTCGTTCTCCATCTTCAGCTTCTTTAGTGCTACGATTTCATCTGAGGAATGAACAAGAACTGACAACCAACACCCATTACTATGCGATTTACAGCATGATGCTGATGGTAGCTGTGGTGTATTTCTGAACAATGATATCTAGTGGTGGAGCCAGCTGTCTGGCTACTGATCATGTAAATTTAAACAATGGTACTGCTGTCTATAAATACTGTATGAGCAAAGTGTAATTCAGAACAACGATCATATTTTATCAGAGAGTATTAAGATACTACAGTAGAGCTAGGCTCTGTCATCACAGCACTAATTATCATTAGACCACACTTCAATGTATTTCTGCAATTTGATTGGTCAGCCAGAGGTGTTCTAAGTTAAGCAAGAACACCGCTATAGGTTGCGTAGCTGTGAGTCTCTATAGCTCATAATGGAATCCTGCCACTGCCACGACCTCATAATGAAATCCCGGCACGTGGCGAAGATTACAGTTCTGTGCGCAAAGGTCTAGTGAATAATTTTTACATCACTTGCATGTCCTTGCTCGTCGTTCATGTCATTTCTGTTTGCCGTTGCTATGGTCTAAATCAGTTGTACAGCTCATCCAATCGGATCAACACGATGTAGATCCGGTTGGATGCGCTGTCCAACTATTATTTATGTACCTTAGGTTATTTAGGTATAAATGAAATATCACTAATTATCATTAAGTACCTAAGTACCTGTTCTCTTGTCCTTTGCTCGGTACACTACTCCATACGTGCCTTCTTCGATTCTGTTCAACCACTCATAGTTCTCAACATTTCTGCAACCCATTGTGGCGGGATAGTATACGGGCAACTCGGGAGAAGGCGTTCTCTCTGGTTCTTTCACCTCCTCTTCCTCCTCAGCTTGTTCCTGAACAACCTCTTGGGGCACTTCTTCATCTTCTTGATCTTCCATTTCACTCTGTTCATCTTCACTGTCGTGAAACACACTCGGTCTGTCTTCTCTCTCAGCTTCACCCGGCGACTTACTCTTGCTGGTGTCTAAGTCATCCTCATCATAACCCGAGTACCATCGTCCGCGTCTCAACACCTCTTCTGCTAAAGTAGCTGACACTTCCTCTTTTAATTCGCCTTCTTCATGAACACTCGATCTGGCGGAGTCTGAGTTAGTTTGTTGTGACTGGTTCTGTCTACTACTGCTTGATGCCTGACTGTCCCTCTTGTTTTTCTCTGATTCTGAATCCGAGTCAGACGTCGTCAGTATACCACTGCTACCACTGGGTAGGTCCCTGAGTAGAGAGTCAATGCCCTTACCATCTTGGTAAACCTGTCCGACTGAACTTTTCAAAGGCACGTCGCTGTCACTGTCGTCGGAAGAGTTGGAAACTTTTCTAGTGACGTACCGCTCGCTGCTTAAATTGTGTGATCGCTTGTGATCTCTCCTATCATCCTCTTTGACTACTCTGTCAGTATGACGATCATCGCGCCTCCTCTCATGGTGATGATGAGGCGATCGATGTCTTCTGCTGCTCCTAGAACTATCCGTGTCTTCTTTCCTATGTCTCCGAAGGTCTCTATCTGAATGATGGTGGCGGTGATGTTCTCTGGATCGTAGAGGGGAACGATCCCTGCTTGATCTTTCAGCATCAATCTCTCTTTCATCTCGCCTACTTCTCCTATCGCCTCTGTCCTCTTTGGACTTGCGTGTCTCGCCAGACAGTCTTTCTCTGGAGCTCCTACTACGACTCTCTCTTTCCTTCTCACGCCTGCTCATCGGTGATCTATCTCGATACTTCTTTCTCGATGTAGAAGCTCCTTTGGAAAGAGGGAAGGATTCCGTCTCTACTCTTCGCCTCTCTTCTGTTAAAACGAAAGACAAGGCTGTTGCTTCAATTCCTGTAGACTTACCCGACAAACTGAACTCGTCCAGTGGAGCATGGATCACCAGCTCTTGGTCGGAATCTCGAGAATCGACGTCCATTTTACAGTAGGCGCGGTTTGTTGATTAATAATTTTTAATAATTATTATTACCGCGCATTTTAATTTTAGGTGAGAGCAGGGTGAGAGTTTATTCTTATTCACAAAGCTACAATTCTTTTCCTGCAAATGCTAACTAACAAATTTCGTAAAATTTATGTTCCTCTTGCTTGTCTGGAATTGGCAGTTGTTCATCTGGACCACAAGAACCTCTCACAATTGTTTTCGTGTATGGCAACTTGTATCTATAACTGATGCAGAGATAGTCTCTCAAAAAATTCAGCGGCTGGCAGACAACATGCCCACGGACTGCTTTTAGCTGAGTGCATGCTTCCTTTGGATTTCTCTCTGCAAGACTAGGCCCTAAAGCCTGGAACAACATAATGCAATATTTTTATACTGCATGTCTTAAATACCTTCCTTTCCTTAAGGTCTTGCATTTTTACAACATCATCAACAAGCTCAATTTCTCTTCCAAACACTCTTTTGTAGATTTCAGTATTTGTGTGAGCTCGTTTCATAAACTCCTGCAAAATGACACTAACGCTTGCCAGTTGCAGTGACCATGTAGTATTTAACGTACGGCGTAACTTGCTTCAAAATTGTCTGCAATTGCATCATCTGTTTCAAGTCCAAGATGTTCTCTATGAGAAAGAACTTGATAATTCACATGATAACATAAGTAGTTAGTTAACCTAGTGAGTTGGCAGCGCAGCCCGTGTGAGAACTCCCTGCTTTCTATCATCATAGCCAGCTCACTGTCTCTGTCTCCAACCATGCTACGATCATTGATGTTAGCTGTGTGTGTGTGAGAGAGAGTGTGATAAATCATTTTCCATCAGTGAGTCCTAACCTGATCCCATGATGGTGTACTTGTCATCCACAATCATCAATTTAGTGTGAACATACACTATTTCGGTCACCTGTATGAGCAAATATGACTACCAAAAGCATAAGTTCATTAGATGTACTGTACCGGTCTTCCATTGAGCATGTCGTGTGTTCGCAGACCAAAGATGGAAACGTAATCACTCACATTAGTAACTGCATGTTTGATAGTAATGTCACGAAGGAGTGTCTCTTTTCCTACTTACCTCCTGCATCTGCAAGTCGTTCAAAGAGCGAATCATTTTTTCTGCTAATTGTAGCATAGTTTAGGTATGCTACACTTGTCAGCTCAGCAGAATTCTCCCATGTTCCCAGCATTTCTGGCTTCAAGGGAATGACTATGACCACTTTAAAGCTCTTTCCTTCATTATGAGCTCTTATAATCCTGTCACCAAGTGACCTCACAACAGTATTCTCAAGAGTTCCTAACAATTAAAGTAACATTCTGTATTATTTAGCACATGAATTTTACCTTTCAAAGATGAAATGAAGAATTGGTTCTGTAAATTATGTGAGACTCTAGCTGGTTCATGATTGAACTAACTACTAACCTCAATGTATATGAATTCTTCAGCTTTATCAATAAGTGCATGGTATGCAGCCTGAATGGATGCTTCTTTATCCACTTTATAACTCCAGTATGAGCGTACTGCCTGAGAAGATCAACTATATGAACTTGGACTATTACAATTCCTAATATTTGAAACTGATACATGTATAACTGCATGTACGGCAATGCAGGAACACGATTTTGTGCAGAATACTTAAAATGCACCCATTTTCTCAAAATTAAAATTTTTATTGTAGGATGACTAACCTGGCATTGTAACTTTGGCATATGATCCCAATTCTGTTCTTTAGGAAACTATGCAGGGCAAGCAATCCATACACATTACTTTGTAATGTGGTTTTGCTTACCGGGAGTGGATTTATGGGACTGTATTCAATTTTCACTTCAAACATCCAATCAAAGTACCATGGATATATAGGTTCTTAAGAAGAAACAGTACATGAAAAATTGTACATGAGATGCATGCATGCAGCATGTACTTACCTGGGGTTTGTTCGCTAGTCACACCCTCATACGAATTGGGGATTAGATTCATCACAACAGTAGAAAATGGATAAGCGAAAAAATTTTGCTTTAGACAAATGATCTCCACTTTCCACTTTTGTGGAGATTCTTGATTGTACCTCTGGACAAAGTGCCGAGCTAAGTCAGTCACAACAGGACCTTCTACACAGCATGCCACATCATGCCATGGCATGCGTGGCTGCACACTCCTATCCATGTAGTCTAGAGAAAGATGTCATAGCTTGGTCTTGCAAGACTATTTCTATTGTACCTTCATCAGGTTTTTTATAATCTTCTTCAGAATAGTCATTTTTCATTAGAAAAGTGTTTTTGTAGTCTTTTCCTTTCCAGTATTGAACATGCTGCAAAATTGATAACTTATAGTTACTACATTAGACAACAGATTATGTATCATAAGGCTTTCAACAGCTAGTGCAAATCTATACAATGTAGCTGTGCTATAAATGAACGTTTGTTGAATTCCGAATGCCTACATGCACCGAATACTCATTTTGTAGCTGATGTCTGTGTGTGTTTTACCAGTTGCACAATATACCTTGTCCTTTGGGTTGTCATTCAATTTGTGCTCAGGAGTGTCCCATCGTCCATAGCACAAATCCAGTCCACCCATAAAAGCAATCTTTTGGTCAATGATGACTAACTTTTCATGGTGTGAATATCTAGAAATTAAATGACGTCGATGGCGATATACCTACAGAATAACGATCAGGCTGCTATTTGAGCTGCAATTTTATAACATACATTTATCCTGGGTGGATCATGCAGTTCTTCCATTGTGAATTTGTTCCCTAGTTCTAAGAGCTCTTTATAAAGCAGGATATACACCTTCACGCCTTCACCCTAAACAGTGAGTTGTATGGATTTTTTTCGACTATCTATAAGCGGCTCACCGCTTTCTTTTTTAGCAGGTTTCCCAATCTCCACTGCTCCCAGTCATCGGGATTCTGCGAATTAGGCCTCTTCAGGTAAATGTGATGATTCATTCTACAACAATAAGCATAAAATCTTGTACACATAAAGTATATGAACACTCACTGCCAGTCAGTGATGTAGATCTCCTTTGTGGCACTTAGCATAGCATCAGCAACAGCTTCCATGTAATCTTTGCCATCCACAAACCTGCAAAAATTATTGTATGATACTTCTACTTTTAGAAGTGCAATCACCATTGTGCTTGGCCCTTAGTATGCTGTCTGGAAAATTCAAATTGGAGGTTTGTCTCAGTGAGGAAAGGGACATGTTCACACTGTATCCGACTGAGCTCTGTTGAACCGCGGCTGAAATAATTGCCCATGGTATTAAACTCCTGCCTAGCAGTCTCTGTCAATTTAGTTCTGCATAGGTAAGTAAAAATCTATGTACATGTAGTCACACCATGATGATCAATCAATGCTTTTTTGTTTCGAAATTGTGACTTTGCAGCACTAAACATTACAGTCACTCATTGACAAGACAGGAGCGCACCGTGGAGCCTATCCAGACGATTTTTTCCCTGCAAGAGACGCTATCGACTCTGACTACTTTGCTGGGCGTGTATTAAACTGCCTACGTCACTCTCCTTCCTATGACTCGACGTGCAGCGCGGCGGAGTATGTTTGAATAAATCGCTGCTCAACGCTCCTTCCCCTTAAGCGCTCCAGCTCAAGATTAACTGATTTATAGTTCAGTGCAAGCATTGGGACACAAGACCGTTTCACTTTGCAGGCCTAGTGAGTCAATGAATATAGTATCGCTCACAATAAAACGCACGTACCTTTTTCCTTTACCGTCTTAGTATAAATTCTGCACAGCAAGACACAGTGCTGTCTGTCGCGGGACTAGGCTAAATACGCACAGTGGCGGATGTTAAGTACAACACATGTAGGAAAAGGGAAAATATGAAAATAATACAAGTGTAAATGAGTGCTATGTGGCTTTCGTTATGGAAATGAACTCAGACTTTTCATGCCGGTTTAGTGAAGCTGATTTAGAGCCAGGAAATGTATTTATTATGAGTAAGTGCAAAGGTGGAGAGATATCATCACAAATGACAGCCCTGTCTAAGTTAGGTAAGTAACAAACGGTGAAATTCCAAAAATCACACTCTAGTGGTCTATAGGCTACCATGCAAAATTCTTTTGAGTCATATCTAGCAGACACTAAAAAAGTCATGATCCTTTGGCACAGGGCCTTCTGGAATCGGAGGATTCTCAAGAGGGTCAACATGACCCTTTATGATAATATCTGCGCCTGGTATCCAGTAGAATTTGCCACTAATGCTGAGATAGTCCCTCAAAAAATTCAGTGGCTGCCAGACAATGTGTCCATGAATATCTTTCAGCTGGCTATACGCTTCTCCAGGATTTGCCTCAGCAAGACTTGGACCTAACTCCTGCAAGTATTAAAAAAGCTATTATTTTATCCCATACATTTACTAAACAAGTTATCATAGATAGGAAATTTTTTTGCTTGTTGTATGCATTGAATTTGTCACTAGAACAGACGAAATACTAACATCAAACATGCTACAGTTGGTTAATTTAACGTACAGCAAAACCTATACTGAATAGTCAAAAGTTATTGCATATAGTTGATCAAATTTTGTTCTAAATTTGCTACTAACATTAGGTCTTGAATACTATACCTTTCTTTTCCTGAGATCTTCTAATTTTATGACGTCATCAACAAGTTCAATCTCTTTTCCAAACACTCTTTCGTAGACTTCAGTGTTTGTGTGAGCTCGTTTCATGAACTCCTATAAAATGTTTGCAATGCTTATTGGTTTGCAGTGATATTTAGAAACATACAGCATAGCTTGCTTCAAAACTTTCCGCAATTGTATCAGCTGTGTCCAGTCCAAGATGTTCTCTATATGGTTTTTTCAATTCACACGATAGCATAGGTGCATGCAGCTAACTTAGTGAGTTGGCAGCGCAGACCGTGTGAGAACTCCCTGCTTTCTATCATCACAGCCAGCTCACTGTCTCTGTCTCCAACCATGCTGCGATCATTGATGTTAGCTGTGTGTACGAGGAATCATTTTCCATCAGTGAACTATATGAATCCTAACCTGATCCCATGATGGTGTGCTTGTCATCCACGATCATCAATTTAGTGTGAACATACACTATTTCAGTCACCTAGTGTGACAAGAGTGTCATCGGTTACTGAGCTAGACATGATTTTATGTTGTACCGGTCTTCCGTTGAGCCAATCATGTGAACGCAGACCAAAAGTAGAAACAAAGTCATTCACATTTGTTACTGCATTGTTACTAGTCATTGCCTTTATTTTCATTATAAACATTTACTTACTTCCGGCGTTCTTGAGTCTTTTAAAGAGTGAGCCTTTTCCACGTTCAATCGTAGCATAGTTCAGGTATGCTACACTTACCAGTTCATCAGAATTCTCCCATGTTCCCAGCATTTCTGGCTTCAATGGAATGACTATGATCACTTTAAAGCTCTTTCCTTCTTTATGAGCTCTAATAATCCTGTCACCAAGTGACCTCACAACAGTATTCTCAAGAGTTCCTGTTAATATCAAGGAGTTGTTCAATAAATTAATTATTGAAAACCACAAATTACCTTCCAATGAGGAGATGAAGAACTGGTTCTGTAATAAAAAAAAGCAGAAATTTTAGCAGGAAGTTATAGTCTAAGTTATGGTTTCTAAACAAATTGTTGTTTCTTCATGTGTATAATTTTTGAAATAATTTTCGCTTTCGTCAAGTTATGTACCTCAATGTATATGGATTCCTCAGCTTTCTCAATAAGAGCATGATATTTGGCCTGAACAGATGCTTCTTTCTCTGTTTGTCTACTCCAGTATGAGCGTACAACCTACAGTTTGATATGTCCAATAATTATTGCATTGGCTAGCAACTTGCATGCTGTACATTATCACACTGAACATAACCTGACCTGGCAATTTAATTCAGGCAATTCCCAATCTTTTTCCTCTGGTACCTACAGATACCATAACCCATGTTAGCATGCACAAGTAGATTTTTCCATTTACCGCAAGATCTTTAGCGTCAGATTCATAATTGTATCTTTGAACAAAGTGCCGTACAAAGTCAGTCACAGCAGGACCTTCCACACTGCATGCTACATCATGCCATGGCATACGTGGCTGCACACTTCTGTTCATAAAATCTACATCAGGCTTCCTATAGTCTTCATCAGAATAATCTTTCTTCAATAGGAAAGTATTTTTGTAGTCTTTTCCTTTCCAGTATTGAACATTTGGACCATACTACAGTACAATATGTGGTTTCATCAGATGTTACGAGATGCACATTACCTGGTCATTTGGGTTGTCATTTAATTTATGTGCAGGAGTGTCCCAGCGCCCATAGGCCAAATCCAGCCCACCCATAAACGCAATCTTGTGGTCAACAATGACCAACTTCTCATGGTGAGAATATATTGGTAAAAATCCTTCTGGGCGATGGCGATGAACCTATGATAATGAACAGATTTCAAAAACCTTCAGCGTGTCATGCACATTGTAGAGTTAGGTCCTGGTTTGGAGCAGCTGTAGTGCCTGTGCTAACCTAGCCTCGCCTCCAGGCTAGATATCATAATAATAATATAGCCTGGTACAGACTGTCTACGCATGCGCGCAATATCTACACTAATAACAAGATAATTATATTCATGATTTTGCAAGTAGCTGTATTTTCCTAGCCATGGGTATTCGTGCAGACAGAGTCGCTGCGTGCAGTTTGCTTGCCTATTGATAGGCATCGAATATAGCAAATTTCAGCAATGCAGTGTTAGCCATCTCGGAGCTACGAGCTCGCCCTGTGAAGACTAAGCACGATTGATTGTACACACTCTTTCTTTAGTTGTGCGGAAGGTACGAAGCTAAAACTGCTCGAGCATGCTCATCTGCCATCTGTGCAGGAATCCATGCGATGTTTTCGCCGAGCGCTGCTCGTACGCGATATTACAGCTACGTGGTGCCAGACAGCACAGCCTACGTTGCTGTAATATCGCGTACGAGCAGCACCATTCCAGCTCTGCCAACTCTCTCAAGAGCATATTTTACAGCGTCATTGAAGGTATCGGTAGCAGTAACAGTAGCGCTAGTCATTGTTGATGTAAATTGGAACGGACGTATATCTAAACGTGCGCGAACAAATTCACGGAACGTACACGGTGTTTTACTAATTACACCAGTTTTGGTGTAATTTTGGAGCATGCGCAGACAGTCTGTACCAGGCCATCTCTCAGCTTTGGGGGAGTGGCCTGGAGGCGAGGCTAGTGCTAACCAGAATACAGCAAAGTGCTGACCACAAGCCTTGTGGTCAGCCCTTGTATATGTATCACATGAACAAGTGAGTATAGGTACGTAGACATTGCAATAGTGTAGGCTCTCTTCCTTGAAATGTCTATTCACCCTCAGAGCTGTCCTGCTGTTTAGATGGGTTCTACAAGTACCTAGGTAGTCAACTATGGGGGCTTTTGTAGTCAGAGAGGTCCAAGATGAGCCAGAGAACGAAAGCACTTTAGCAAATATTGCAAGCCATTGTCGTGCCTATCATACTCACAACCTTACCAACGCGTACTGATCTCTGCAGCTCGATGGACAGAAAGAACAAATGACAGAGCAAGTACCGTATAGAGAGAAATTTTCGCGGGAAAATTTTCTCCCGCGAAAATGTACGTATTGTCATAAAGAATAACAATAGCCTATGCAATACAGTACTGGTTGAACGTACATTTATCCTGGGTGGATCATGCAGCTCTTCCATAGTAAACTGGCTACCAAGTTCTAAAAATAATCCACCAAGTGCCTCTTCATAGAGTAGAATATACACCCGCACACCTTCACTCTAAAAATTCAATTGAGTTGTACGTTTTTTTGACATAATTAAGCTCACTGCTTTCTTCTTCAGCAGGTTTCCCACTCTCCACTGCTCCCAGTCATCAGGGTTCTGCGAATTAGGCCTCTTCAGGTAAATGTGATGATTCATTCTACAACAATAAGTACAAAATCTTGTATACAGAGAATATGGACACTCACTGCCAGTCAGTGATGTAGATCTCCTTTGTGGCACCTAGTATAGCATCAGCAACAGCTTCCATATAATCTTTGCCATCGACAAACCTTTAAGTACTATTTATATGAAAGATATGAGTGGTTTTTGTTCCTCACCATTGTGCTCTGCCCTTTGTACGCAGGCCAGCAAATCCTGCACAGGGTTGGAAACATGAATTGCTAGCCAAGTCCATGGTGTATGTAAATCCAACACGCTTACCTTTGTATTGCTCCATCTTGAAAATGACCAACTACAGTTAAGCAGTTCCAGGATTTGTTGGCCAACTACTTTAACAAACTACTCTATGCTGTGCACTGGCAAGCCCTTGGTACTGAGATGTACTTCCTGCTTAGCATTATAATCAATAGTTTTATAACCCAACATGCATTTTGGCTTCTTTTCCTTCCCACAGTTATTACAACAGCATATTCTAGTGTGCTCTAGTGACTTCTGAAATGTCAACAGCCAACAACATGCATAGTACATGTATACCACACCAATGATTTTCTGTATTGTATAGTCCTTGTATGTGCAATCTTACACGTACAATTATGTTGTGAATAAATCAGTGGGTATGGCAGCATACATGTACATGTAATGAAATAGTTGTAATAAACTCAGCATTCAAATTCATGCATGCTACTCTAAGAATTTGTTCAACCATGAATTTGTTCTACATGAATTGTTTCCACTTGCAGTCCGGTTGATCGCCACCTTTAGTAATGACATCTGCAATGGGAAGTGTGAACTTTCCACTGACTTCTAGATCGTCCTTCAAAAAGTGCAGTGGGTGGAGAACAACGTGTCCTCTGATTTTGCCCAACTCCTTGTTTGCAGCTGCCATATCAGTTTCCGCAACAAGTCCAGCCTAAAATAATTTATTAAGAACTCGTCCCCATAAAAATTGATACCTTTCGATCTTCCAACTTCTTGAAGCTTGTTGCTTCATCTGACAGCTCTATCAGTCCTCCAAACACACTTTCATAGATTGCAGTGTTAATCTTAGCCGTCTCCTGAAATGTCTAAAAGAAAAAATTAATCATGAACATTTCCTGTATTTTACCAAAATTTAAAGCGTATACCTTATAACACTGATTAAATACATTCACTGCAATGTCTGTCTCTTTCATTCCAAGATGTTCTCTGCAAAGAATCATAGTTGTCTATAGTAAAAGTACATGAATGTGCTAAACTTAGCGAGGTGACATCGCAGTGTTTTTGAATAATTCTCATCTTCAACAATCAGCGCTATTTCTGTATCACGATCTCCAAGCATGCTACGATCATTAATGTTGGCTGTGAAAATATAGTGACGAAACTTACTAGAAATTTGAATTGCAATTCTTACCTGATCCAATTATGGTGATTCTATCATCCACCACCATTGTTTTGGTGTGAACATAAATCACTTCAGTGACCTAGTCAACAACACAACATAATTCAGTGATAAACTATTGTTACGTACTAGTTTGTCACCCAGAGTGTCATGAGCACGCAGGCTATAAAATGTGACATACTTTGGTATGTCTTCCTCTTTTACTACAAAAAAGAAACGATAGTAATTCCATGCGAGTATGTTGTTTACAAAGCTTACTTCCTCCGTTCTTTAGTTGTTCAAAGAAGGAATCTTCACCTCTCAAAATGGTGGAGTAGTTGAGGTAAGCAACTGTCTTGAGCTCATCGGAATCTTTCCATGTTCCTGAAAACTCTGGTTTCAGTGGTATAACAATGATCATTTGAAACGATGCTTCTTCCTTGTGAGCTCGTATGATTCTGTCTGCAAGCGCCTTCACTATATTATTCTCAATGACTCCTACGTATAATTGAAAAAATGATGCCTCTGCTTATTTCTGATCTGCATGATTTCTGTTTACCTTTCATTCTAACATCTTTCTTCACAGTCGACACAAAAAACTGATTCTGAAGCAAAGTACATTGCACAAACTAATGTCTTACTTTGTTTTAGCCTAACCTCAATGTATATGAAATCTTTTGCTTCTTCAATGCATTTCAAGTATGCTTTGTAAATGGAACTTTCAGTGCGACTAATTCCTGTTGAGGATTTCTCAGCAGAACGCAGCACCTATTATAGGGCTCAAAAATTATTATCAAGAACCAAGGGCGAAGTGAACTTGCTTACCTGACATTTCTTTACTTCACTCGGCTCAATCCCTGGAACAGCAACTATGGTATGGTCATCAGTGACATCCTGTGTAAAACAATAGAATTTGTCATAGAAAGATACTGTGAGTTACTGGGAGTTTTCCTTTGGTATTTTGGTTGTATCGCTGCACAAAGTGTCTCGCAACATCACCGGCAGCTGCACCAAACACACAGCAAGCGACATCGTGCCAGGGCATGCGTGGCTGCGTCTTCCTGTCCAAGAAATCTGAATAAGAATATCATACTTGGAATTAACCATCTATCACTCTTGATCACCTTTTGTAGGCTCTTCATAATCTTTGGCTGTCAGACCGTCCTTCATAAGGAAGGTATTCTTATAATCCAATCCTTTCCATAGGCTAGCACTCTAAATGTCGGCATAATGTGTACTTGTCTATATTTAATTACAGTTCTTACTTCGTCATTTAGCTTGTGTTCAGGTGTGTCCCATCGTCCAAAGCACAAGTCCAATCCACCAAGAAAGGCGACTTTCCGATCAACAACAACCACCTTCTCATGGTGAGACCAACGTAACCTTAAACTCAAGCCAATTCCCCAACCATGTTGGTAAAACTGAACACACAGATTTATTGAGGTCATTCAAACTTTAATCTCAAGCTTACATGGATGTTTTCTTCGGGCTTAAGTATGCGTTGCGTGAACTCAGTTCCAAGCTCAAGAAACTTCTTCCAAGCAACTTCTGACTCTTTGTAGATCAAAATATGGACTTGAACTCCTTCTTTCTATAGCCGAGACGTCGGCAGCAATTTAATTCAGAGCAAAACATACAACCTACAGCTTTCTTTTTCAACATGTTTTCTAGTTTCCACTCATCCCAATCAGAGTTTTCAGGCCTCTTCAAAAAGATGCTGGGATTAAGTCTGTAGCAATTATAACAAAATATTACAACTGTTTTAAATAATTACAAACATGTGCATGGTTACTCTAGGATTTGAAAGACTTAATTATTGCACAATAAGAATAATGAACTCACTGCCAGTCAGTGATGTATATTTCACTTTCAGCCGAGTTTATAGCAATAGCAACAGCTTCCATATAGTCTTTCCCATCAACAAACCTGTAAGTGTATAAACAAGCATAGCCCATCATGCAGTTTTTCATCAGTACCATTTTGCATGACATTTTTCTCGCACAGCTGCAAAGGAATCATATCGGTTGGTTTCTGTATAAATGTAAAAAGGCATAATCGAGTGTATTCAATATTTCAATTAGGGAGTGCTAAAAACTTCACACCCAGGGTTTGTTGGTCATACTGCCTCTAACCAGTTGCATGTTCTCAGCAAAGAGATCGAGACAAAACATGACACCACTACTGAGCCCAGATTTTATGATTGAGCTGTTCGCATAGCTAAGAAGGTGCTTGAGCAACGAAAGCATCTTCCACTGAATAGTCATAGATACGACCCTGCATACTCAGCCGTCGTCAGTCTGCCCGGGCAATCCGGCGCCCGCTGTCCTCAAATTAGCTACTACTGCAGTGTAGCAGTGCATCAGATCATAAGCTACAATTGTACACTAACAAGATACGTGTACGTACTTACCAGCAGCCATAACGCACTGTTTAGTCTGTTTTGCAGTAGATGAGTTCACCGTACCGAGCTGTCTGTGTTTCTGTTACATCATCATGGTTTTATAACTAAGCGTTTACGTAATGCGATTTACTTTTACTTGTACGTATGCAATAAATTTTGGCGGGCAGTTTAAAAATACAACAATTACATCAATTTTACTGAACCAGTCCATAGGTCTTGCTTGCAGTTGTGCTTATGCTCTCACTCAGGAGTTTCTCTTGCTCAATTTTCTCTGCTATATCAAGCTCTCTTTCATAGATCTCCTCTATCAGATACTGTTCATTAACTACCTCGTCTCGCTTACGATAGCTGTAGCGTGTAGACACACAGACGTACAGCATCAGGAAAAGAAAGATTATAAAAGATTTCACTTCGTGAAAAACTTCCCAAGATAACAGTGCATTTATTGTGATTCCAGCGACTTGTACACCCAAGTAGTTGATAGCCAGGAAAGCATACCACACACCTATCAGTAGTCCTTTCAATCGAAGGGGAGCTTGAGCACAAATGAACTCCAAAGCTGTCATAAAAACCAGCAAAAATGACAAACCTTGCAATAAATTTGGTATAACTAGCAGCAGAAATGGAACGTTGTGTTCGATGCATTCAAAGTGATTGTCGGTTGCCTCAGCAATGTTTATGCATGTTCCATTATCTCTGACAACATGAGCTTCCAGCAAAAAGCACGAGTCTATGTTCATTTTGTCAACATGTTTGCAAAACTGACTGCCTATCATTGTTGCATGAATGATAACATCGATGACTTCTTTGATAAGACAACACAACAGGCCTAGCCCCATTCTTTTGAGCATATTGGGAAGATACTGCTGAAAGTAACGAAGAATTATGAACTGGTATATCGGAACACCAATGACAATTACAACAAGAGTTATATGCATAGGGTCACCAATAAGTGCAAAAACCCACTTAGAAGGACACTGAGCTTTCATTAGCTGACTGAGCAAGCTATAGCCGTGCCCCGATAGTTGATATCCAGCCAAACAAACTAAAAGAAGTAGTATTCTCAGAAATGTTTTAGTGTCCTCTACTTCCTCAGTAGTGAATGGTCCTCCATACTTGCTCTTGCCCAGGTCAATACGAGGTGGAATATCCTCCTCCCAGTAGGTGAAGGCACTGCGTCTCTCAGGGCACTTGTGCTTCCAGGCATACTTGAGCACTTGATAAATGAGTTTGAGGGGATGGTCACCAGTTCGATCGATATTCAAATGCTTTTTGCTGCAGGTTATTAAGCACAAGCCCACACATGAAGAAACAAACTGTATGGAGCCCATGATAATAATGGATATACAGGCAATTTCCACCTCAAATGGATGAATATGATGAAGCAAGTGATCCGACTCAATATTAGTCACATCAATTATGCACATACTAAAGCGGATTACCACACCCATTTCTGTGTATGTGATGAGCAACTGGCCCACATTGCAGCTCCAATAGTACCAGTGAATGAAGTTACTGAGCTGCTCTGAGGGAGACTCAAGCATCTGATCCATACCAAACTGAATAGCAGTAGCCTCGAACATCCCCAGGCCCATCATTCCCAAAGCCATTGTAATTCCACCCAGTGAGTAATACAAGGCCCTGTAGTCACCTAAAGCAGTAAAGAGTACAAATGCTGAAATTGTTATTGAAAGAACAGATGTAACGATCACGGCAATGAAAGACACTTGCACGAATTTGTATCTAGTGAAGTAGACATCAGCCATCCATCCAAGCAGAGGATAGAGTAGATAAGTTATACCCTGACTGACCACATAAGCTGATGATCCATCCCTGTTGGCAACATGATAGATAAAGGAGTCAGATCCAACTGTATTCATGTGCACCATAGCACAGCAAGCAATAATCAGGTAAGCAGCTCTTGGCGACATTATAGCTTTTAGTAACCAATGGCAATTGAAAATGGTTGTTTTATGTCTATTCTGCTGAAATTGAAAGTGTTTTAGATGAATTATCATGCATTATTGTTGTGCATTATAATATTAATCTGTGGTTTATAATAAATCACAAGAGATAAGCAATAATAGTAGCAGGTCCTTCGTTGACAACATTAATTTTCATGAGGGAAATTAACTTATAGTTTCAACTACTAGTAAATAAACTCTTCATCCATCCACCAAAACGCTGTCCCATACCAAGAAGTGACTGACCAGCAGAAACGGTCTCTTTAATCGGCTTTGTAATGGTGTCTGTGAGCTCAATGTTTGTCAGAATTGATCTTAGTTCAGGAAGACCATATGCTGGATCAGTTGCTTCATAATATGGATGACCAATGATCACTAAAATTGAAACAATAAAATTCAAATCGAGCAACTACAAGTATGCAATCACACACCTGTTTTCCTGTCAAATTTCTTGTCCTTCTTTCTTCCTTTGCCTACTCCTTCAAGCCATTCCGTTGTCTTGTAGTGACCATTGGTCATATCAAATTGGTCATGTTCGTTATATATGAATGGCTTGCGTAGTACCTGTACAGTACATGTGCTGGATAGTTTTAAATTGCTGAGGAAAAATTTCGATTCAAATAAGCAGGAAGAATCTGCAGTGATGATCAGTACTTCAATGTTGTGCGATATTTGGCGGAGAAGCTGTATTAAAAGTTAATGTTATTATTTACTCGACATGTGCATGGTATAAAAACATACTCGTTGATTTGGGTAGTAGTTTACCCTTCCTCCAGTAATCATTGTACATTCTCGCAAGGGTTTGATACCCATTGCTTTATCATCGAGTCCTAGCATGCACGTAGATAGAGATGATATTTCACAAGTGAGGCACCATGACTGCTTACCCTTATCATCCATATTCTCTACAATATCCAGTATTTGTTCTACATTTAAATCATAGGTACGAACAGTCAGCTCTGTTATAAACTGAGGACTGCCCGGCTTCGGACCTTTATAGTAGCAAAGTAATGCAAGTATTAAAAATCAAGGAACACTGCGCACTTACCAAAGTATGCAACACGAAATCGCCTTTCCATTATTAGCTGAAGAGAGATTCTGAAGAAAACTTTATCCTCGACAGGGCTCCTGATACGTGTATAAATACGAAGATGTTACTATAGATAGTATGATAGATGACGAATATTGTACTATAAATAGTCGTTGTCAGTATTTATAGCTGCTGTGAATAACAATGAAAATCATGAATTTCATTTAGTGAGACCAGATCATGATGGGCTAGACTTGAAAAGAAAGCCGAAGATGAAACTAATTGATCTAATTATTTTGAAACACACAAAATCAATTGAGACTGCTGTTGCAATCGAGGCATAATACAAATAATTATAAAGACATTATTATGTTCCTATAGTGCATCAGATCATACACGTTCATTTGAGTGTTGAGGTTAAAGTATTTCCACCTAAGACTCTGAGTGCTCATTGCATACAAGAGGTACTATACTGTAGCTGCATTAGTCATGATACATTAGTTTGCTAGAAAAAGATAATCAATTATTTTGTGAGCTGAGTTTGAAACAAAAATAATTTCTAAAAATCCATTTAGTGTAAAAGTCATACTATTTCATTTCAAGGTACCCCTTATGGTGAAGTAGACATCAGCCATCCATCCAAGCAGAGGATAGAGTAGATAAGTTATACCCTGACTGACCACATAAGCTGATGATCTATCCCTGTTGGCAACATGATAGATAAAGGAGTCAGATCCAACTGTATTCATGTGCACCAGAGCACAGCAACCAATAATCAGGTAAGCAGCTCTTGGCAACGACATTATAGCTTTTAGTAACCAGTGGCAAGAAATTGCTTCCTTTGCAATTGCATATGGTTGTTTTATGTCTATTCTGCTGAAATTGAAAGTGTTTTAGTTTAATTATATAATCATGCATTATTGTTGTGTATTATAATATTAATCTGTGGTTTATAATAATACACAAGATATCTAGAGATAAGCAATAATAGTAGCAGGTCCTTCATTGACAACATTAATTTTCATGAGGGAAACTTATAGTTTCAACTACTAGTAAATAAACTCTTCATCCATCCACCAAAACGCTGTCCAATGCCAAGAAGTGACTGGCCAGCAGAAACGGTCTCTTTAATCGGCTTTGTAATGGTGTCTGTGAGCTCAAGTTTTGTCAGAATTGATCTTAGTTCAGGAAGACCATATGCTGGATCAGTTGCTTCATAATATGGATGACCAATGATCACTAAAATTAAAAAAAAAAATTCAAATCGAGCAACTACAAGTCTGCAATCACATACCTGTTTTTCTGTCAAATTTCTTGGCATTCTTTCCTTCCCCTTTTCCTTTGCCTAGCCATTCCGCTGTCTTGTAGCAACCATTGGTTATACTAAATTGGTCACGTTCGTTATATATGAATGGCTTGCGTAGTACCTGTACAGTACATCAGTGGCGGATCCAGGAAAAGAAGATGGGGCGGGCCATTGTGCGGCGCAGAGCGCCGCCGCAAAATTTTAGCTAATTAATATTCATGAAGGTAGTAAAAATTGACTCTGGCACGCATCATCGCAGCGAGCGCGCTAGTCAGTACACAACACAGCGAGCGCGCTAGTCAGTAGTGAGAACTCTGGTAAGAGTGTTGCACTGTAGGTAAAACTTTAAATTTTAGCTGGGGTAGTTTGGGTGGGCCAGGCCCTACCTGGCCCACCCCTGGATCCGCCACTGCAGTACATGTGCTGGATAGTTTTAAATTACTGAGGAATAAATTCGATTCAAAGAAGTGGAAAGCATGTACAGTGATGATCAGTACTTCAATCTCGTGCGATATTCGGCGGAGAAGCTGTATTAAAAAGTTAATGCATAGATGGTATTTACTCGGCATGTGCATCATTGTATAGAAACATACTCGTTGATTCGGGTAGTAGCCGAATCTTCCTCCAGTAATCATTGTACTTTCTCGCAAGGGTTTGGTACCCATTGCTTGATCATCGAGTCCTAGCATACAAGTAGACAAATATTTTCACAAGTGAGGCACCATGACTGCTTACCCTTATCATCCATATTCTCTACAATATCCAGTATTTGTTCTACATTTAAATCATAGGTACGAACAGTCAGCTCTGTTATAAACTGATGACTGTCCGGCTTCGGACCTTTTACCCAGGCAAAGTATTCCAATTATTAAAAATCAAGGAACACTGCGCACTTACCTAGGTATGCAACACGAAATCGCCTTTCCATTATTAGCTGAAGAGTGATTCTGAAGAAAAGTTTATCCTCGATACTATCAGGGCGTGTATAAATACGAATATGTTACTATAGATAGTATGATAGATGACGAATATTCTACTATAAATAGTCGTTGTCAGTATTCATAGCTGCTGTGAATAACAATGCCCATCATGAATTTCATTTAGTGAGATGATGGGCTAAGCCCTCATTTGTATAATTATTTTGATGCGCACAAAATCAATTGAGAGTGCTGTTGCCATCGAGGCATAATACAAAATGTATGTTCCTACAGTAACACGTGTATCAGATCATACACATTCGTTTTAGGTTGAGGTTAAAGTATTTCCACCTAAGACTCTGAGTGCTCATTGCATACAAGAGGTACTATACTGTAGCTGCATTAGTCATGTTACATTAGTTTGCTAGAAAAAGATAATCAATTGTTTTGTGAGCTGAGTTTGAAACAAAAAAATTTCTAAAAATCCATTCAGTGTAAAAATCATACTATTTCATTTCAAAGTACCCTTATGGTGAAGTAGACATTAGCCATCCATCCAAGCAGAGGATAGAGTAGATAAGTTAAGAGATACCCTGACTAACCACATATGCTGATGATCCATCCCTGTTGGCAACATGATAGATAAAGGAGTCAGATCCAACTGTATTCATGTGCACCAGAGCACAGCAAGCAATAATCAGGTAAGCAGCTCTTGCCGACATTATAGCTTTTAGTAACCAATAGCAAAAAATGGCAATTACATGGTTGTTTTATGTCTATTCTGCTGAAATTGAAAGTGTTTTTAGATGAATTATCATGCATTATTGTTGGCATTCAGCTTTGTAGTAATAATCTGTGGTTTATAATAATACACAAGAAATCAAGAGATAAGCAATAATAGAAGCTAAAGCAGGGACAACATTTCATGAGGGAAGCTTAGTTTCCACTAAATAAACTTTTCATCCATCCACCAAAACGCTGTCCAATGCCAAGAAGTGACTGGCCAGCAGAAACCGTCTCTTTAATCGGCTTTGTAATGGTGTCTGTGAGCTCAACTTGTGTCAGAATTGATCTTAGTTCAGGAAGACCATATGCTGGATCAGTTGCTTCATAATATGGATGACCAATGATCACTAAAATTCAAATTTCAAATCAAGCAACTACAAGTATGCAATCACATACCTGTTTTTCTGTCAAATTTCTTGTCCTTCTTTCTTCCTTTGCCTACCTCTTCAAGCCAATCCGCTGTCTTGTAGCGACCATGGGTTATATCAAATTGGTCATGTTCGTTATATATGAATGGCTTGCGTAGTACCTGTACAGTACATGTGCTGGATAGTTTTAAATTTCTGAGGAAAATTTTCGATTCATATCCGTAGGAAGAATCTGCAGTGATGATCAGTACTTCAATGTCTTGCGGCGATATTCGGCGGAGATGCTGTATTAAAAAGTTACAATGTACTCAGCATGTGCATGGTATAAAAACATACTCGTTTATTTGGGTAGAAGCCTCTTCCTCCAGTAATCATTGTACTTTCTTGCAAGGGTTTGAACATACCCAATGCTTTATCATCGCCGCCGAGTCCTAGCATACACGTAGATAGAAATATTTTCACAAGTGAGGCACCATGACTGCTTACCCTTATCATCCATATTCTCTACAATATCCAATATTTGTTCTACATTTAAATCATAGGTACGAATAATCAGATCTGTTGGGAAATATCTGCTCGGCTTCGGACCTTTTAGCAAAGTATTCCATTGGCAAGTAAACAAGGAACACTGCGTGCGCACTTACCAAAGAATGCAACACGAAATCGCCTTTCCATTATTAGCTGAAGAGTGGTTCTGAAGATACTGTATTACTATGTCGATACTATTTATAAATACAAAGATGTTACTATAGATAGCATGATAGATGACGAATATTGTACTATAAATAGTGGATTCCCCTGTTTACGGATAACAAAATCAGTTTCATAGCTACTGTGAATAACAATGCACATCATGAATTTCATTTAGTGAGATGATGCGCTAGATTTGCCGATGATGAAACTATTTATTTTGATGCACACAAAATCAATTGAGACTGCTGTTGCAATCGAGGCATATAATACAAATGTATATTCCTACAGTGACACGTGCATCAGATCATACACATTCATTAATATTTTGATTAAAGTGTTTCCACCTAAGACTCTAGTGCTCATTGCATGCATATGCTACTGTATCAGTCTACAGCTGCATTAGTCAGCATGTGTTACATTAGTTTGCTAGAAAAAGACAATCAATTATTTTGTGAGCTGAGTTTGAATTAAAAAATAATTTCTACAAATCCATTCAGTGTAAAAATCATATTATTTCATTTCAAGGTATATACCCCTTATCCAAAAGGTACTCTATGTAAATGCTCATAAAATGCTGTGGCAGAACGGTCAGATCTAATCCAATGCTGCTTAAAAGTGAACTGGCAAGGTCACTGGTAAAGAACTGAGAGCGAGGAAGACCTCCTTGCTGAGGAAGAACAAGATTTAGAGATGAGAGGACAGGATCATTGGTGTCTCTAGCCTGCTGGGATAGCAATGCCTTAAAAGTGGAATAATCTGTAAGATGAAACAGCCTGTGTAAACCATGGACACAACTATGTCTTGACTCACCTGTCTCATCTAGAGGCTTGAACATTCGAATGTTCTCTACCAGATCATAGAATGACACTGCATTGTCTCTAGAACTGTTCACAAGATGAAACACACCTTGACAACTTGACTCTGTGAAAGAACTCACGAATATTCATCCATCATTACAAGCACCCACCAGTTTTGGTATTCATAGCAAGATAGACCACACCCTTTGCTACTGTATCCACTGGAACCATTGGAATTTTCTTTTCATCACAGCCTGGTCCAGTTGGGTAGCAGCCCAACCGGTATATACCAGTTACAAGCAGATAAAACCAGTCCCGTGTGTTTGGGTGACCTGTAACACTGTGTGGACCAACTAAACCAGGTCTGTGTTGGATAACAAAATACAGATAAATACACTGATACAGGTTTTGGGGAAATTAAGGATTGTATCAAATCTGACAACATTGTGTGTTTAAACATACCTTGAAATTGAACTTGTTATACCAGCGACTTTGCTTGCTTTCATGACAGTTTGCTCCGCTACCCATTTTGACTGAGAGTAACCGGACAAATGGTGCAGTCTGCAGCCAACACAATATACATCCATCATGAACTGGGCTGAATCTGTCTACCTGTTAGGATCAGGATGGCTGTGCTCTCCTAGTGTCTCCCACTGCAGAGAAGCAAACACACCAACAGTAGACACGTAGTGAATAGCTTTGGGTCTGCCCTGGAGGCACAGACTAAGCAGTTGTTGTGTGGAGCAGACATTAGCCTCTTTCAATGCTGAAGGCAGAGAATGAAAAATTTGCCTTTAATGTCATAAACTAACCATCGTAAGGCAGAACAGAGTTGACGATAGCACCACAATGAACTATGAGTGATACTTTTCTCTGAAGCGTGACATAGCTCTCCTCACTGACTCCTAGACAGGGCTTGCTCAAATCTCCAGCTAGCACAACAAGCTTGCTATCTACGAACTGAGCTACGCTGTCCTCCATGTGAAGCTCAGAGGCAATCGTGTGCAAAAGATTCATGATCCGGTCAGTAGCAGACACTCCTGTACAGAAGAAACAACGTGCGTCACTGTTTGGTGAATGTTAATCTACTAACCATCTCCCTCTCTGCATATACAGTACACTGTTCTACATGACTCATTGTGCAGTAGTTCCCACAGGATAAATCGACCCAAGAAACCACTTGCACCTGTCAGCAGCACAATTTCACCTTCTTCGTCACTTTCTCTGTCTTCAATATGAGCCACATCCTTGAGAAAGGATACGTCTACCTCGTCTTCCCAGTTTATGTCAATACTCTCAGATGGAAGCTTTAAACTGGAAAAATAGAAGCATTATCATAGAGTCTGACATATCAGTTACTATCAAACACAAATGAGAAACACATACACTCGCTGCATACACTTGTCTTTTTCTTGATATTCACAGCTAACTGCTGTCAATGTTATTGCAGACAATGAGACATGTGCTGTGTGTGCTGTGAAGTCAACTGAACCAGATGTGACTTAGTTTTGATGACAGCTGATTCCACGACTGTGCAGACTTCAGAGGGTCACTGTCGGTGTTCAATAACCAGTCAAAGCTGACCAGTTTTTATAAAAACACCATTTACACTGCAGAGTCAGTTGAACTGATTTTTGAGGTGACGCTCATCATGAGGACACAGTGGATTGCAATTTTTGCTCTTGGAATCATTATAATTGAAGGTATGTCTATACTAGATCTATGAGACTGTGAATAACTGCTGTAACTAAACATTAGTAGCAGAAGCTACCGGGACTGTACAGGCGAATGCAACGCTGGAGTTACTGAAAGGCCGTGACGGACGCGATGGAAAGGCCGGGAGAGATGGAGAGCCAGGACCAGCTGGGTCCCCAGGAAGAGATGGATTTGATGGAGCAAATGGACATAAAGGTGCCAAAGGAGCTAGAGGAGACCCTGGTCTAGTGGGGTTCCAGGGACCTCGTGGGCCTGTCAGTGGAGGAGCTACTTACACTCGATGGGGAAAGACAACTTGTCCAAACATAACAGGAACAAGTCTGGTCTATAGTGGCCGGGCTGGTAAAACTTATTATAGCCACAAAGGAGGTGGAGGAAACTACCAGTGCCTTCCAACTAGACCAGAGTATTCCAACTACATATCCGGCGTGCAAGGACACTCTTATATGTTTGGGATTGAGTATGAAATACCGAATGGTGGTCCGTTTTCTTCTTTGAATAATGACAATGTCCCATGTGCTGTATGCTATGTTTCCACTAGGGCAGCTGTATTGATGATACCAGCATGGCGCCACTGCCCCAGTCTCTGGACTCTAGAATACTCTGGATACCTAATGAGTGAATACTATAACCATTACAGTTCTACTTTCGAGTGTGTTGACAAAAACTCGGATCCACTACCAGGAAGTCATTCCAACACTCATGGTGGCTTGTTTTATCATGTTGAAGGCAGCTGCAATGGTCTACCATGCCCACCATATGAAGCCCAAAAAGAACTTACCTGTGCAGTGTGTACCAAGTGATCTTGTTCACAGACTCAGACAGACTAGTAGTGTGTCTATAGTTTAGTAAACTCAGTAGTTTTATATTAAATAGTGACCAATTATTGTGTTGATGTAATCAATCTGTTTGACAAACAATGCAACTGCAGGTTAACAGATGTTTGAGTTATTATAGAGTTATTATGCTATAATATACCGTATTTCCTCGAATAGAAGCCCGGGCGTCTATTTCCTTCCAGCAAGTTTTTACCCCGGCGTCTAAACAGGACCGGCCTCTAAACGAGGCCGGCGTTTATTACTTAATGTTTGTCGAAGCCTTTGTATAAAACCATAGATAATACAGTACTTGGACGCCTAGCATTGGAGAAGAGCCATCTGTCGAAAGAGAAGATGACAATCAGCACGACAATCACGCTGTTTTTCTCTTCGACATGGCTGGACGAACGCGCACACGTGGACAAGGCGTGATAATTGACTGTGGGCGGTACCACAATGTTTATGACCCGGCGTTAATTCAAGACCCGGCCTCTAATACTGTATGTTACCGTTATACCCCCGGCTTATAAACAGGACCGGCGTCTATTCGGAGGCGGCTTCTATTCGAGGAAATACGGTAACTGGATATCTAAATCCTACATAATTATGCAATGCAAAGAATCTAAAGAATAATGGTCATAATATTATAGGCCTATAAATTGCAGCTCAGATTAGTGGTATAGCCAAAAATTATTCAGCATCACATTGGTAGTGAGAAAACAAGCTTGTGAGTGCTGGGCTTTATGATTGAAAATTAATGAGTCTGTAAGCTCATAACTATGCATGCAACAGAATATAGGATTAAGTTAATAAATATGTGATAAAAATGCAAGGTACTTGCTGCATGTAGGCCACTACATGAATTCGGTGGGCCCATGCACAACTTGGCCCTACCATATAGCTACGATGTACTGGATCAAAGGTATCTTGGGCTGGAGTGAGCAGTTCAAACTCACGAACCTGTATAGCTGGTAAATATGATATACACTAGCTTGAATTGTCAATAGCTCAGTGCATGGTGCTGACAATGTCACAGATGGCTATCATGCTATATAATCAATAACATCAGCATCTGCTGTCAACACCTGCTATTGTTGCTCCAGACATTAGCCAAAGGACATTAAAAGACAAAGATCTCTAAACATAAACAGTCAATGCATATGTGGGCAGATGGGGACTGCTTTTCTGTAGCATTACATACTTACCTAGGTATATTTAAGGACTGAAATACAGCTGTAGAGCCAGAACAGCGAAGACGAAATAATGAGAACTCTACAATGGATTCAGTTGGGAATACTTGCTATTGGAGTCATGCTGATGAAGGGTAGGCTCACAGGTGTGTGTGCTGAATAATGTTACATTATCTACGATACAAAGGGCAAGCTACAGACTCCAATCAAGTGATGCAGATTATTCAAGGTCGGGATGGCCGTGATGGCCAGCCTGGAAGAGATGGACGACCTGGACCTGCTGGAACTCCCGGCAGAGATGGAATAGATGGAGTAGATGGACAGAAAGGAAAACCTGGAGAGAAAGGACTGCCTGGGTTTAGAGGCCGTCAAGGATTACGTGGCCTCATCAGTGGAGGAGCTACCTACACTAGATGGGGCAGGACTACATGCCCCAACATGACAGGAACAAGTCTGGTCTACAATGGCCGAGCTGGTAAAAGCTATTACACCCAAACAGGAGGAGGAGACAACTACCAGTGCCTTCCAGACATTCCCGACTATGGTGAATACATATCAGGAATTCAAGGACACTCGTATATGTATGGAGTGGAATATGAAAGCACTATGAGTGGTTACTCTTCTATTACCAATGACAATGTCCCATGTGCTGTATGCTATGTGGCTACTAGGTCAGCTGTGTTGATGATTCCAGCAATCATTAGCTGTCCAAGAAACTGGACCGTGGAATATACTGGATACATAATGTCCGAGCATTACACTACAAGCAAATCTACTTTTGAATGTGTTGATAAAAATCCTGAACCAATTCCTGGAAGCTATGCTGATACTGGTGGAGGTTGGTTTCACTTTGTTGAAGGCAACTGCAATGGACTACCGTGCCCACACTATGATCCTCAGAAAGAGCTTACCTGTGCAGTGTGTACCAAATAGAATTGCTGTATTCAGAACACTAGTTGTGTGATGGCTTCCTCATATAGATTTGTAGTGTTTGTAGTTGTATCTTACTGTACCCATTTGACCTTCTAGTACAATAAAAAATTTTCAGCACAATAAAACGCACACGCATGAAGAATAACGTGTAATGTGTAGGTGTCACATTATGGAGAGACAGCTATGTGCGTGGTGCTGTCTACATACAGAGGCAATAGCATATACCTGGGTTGATGAGAGGGTAGTAGCTGAGAGAGAATGAAATGATAGACATCAATCAGAGCATGCTTCAGTAGATACTGTGCTGACACATCAGTGCAGAATGCTTCTTGAATGAGTGATGATACCCGCATGGCAGCCAGTGAGTCTCCACCCAGCTGGGTGAGTGTAAGAGAGAGGGAGAGTGGAGGAGAGACTGTAGGACCACCAGAGACAGCAACTCCTCGAGAGGAGAGAAGATGACGAAGACACTCTATAACTTGCAGTTCCAGTGGTCTGAGAATGAGAATATGTCACAGGTCAAATAAAGATTCACAATACCTGTTCCCCATGTTGCTACCGAGAGTAAGATACAATTCCTCAAGCTGTGCTTTGTATCGCTTCTCCAACTGAGGCCTAGATTTTTTCAAAGTGGATGTAAGGAGACCGTTCTCAGCTGAGAAGGGATTTGGTTCTAAGATGATCGCTGGAGGTATTTCCCAGCCTTGCAGTTCTTGTTGTTTTCCAATCCTCTGCAGTTCAGTGAGATAAAGATGGTTGGTGGACTGCAATGTGCACAGTGCATCATAATCAGCCTCAAAGACTAAGAAAGGAGAGAGATTTTAGCAAAAAAAAAAACAGCTGTAAATGTAAGTGTGCATGCAATTTTTAATGCTCATCACACATACCTTCTTCGTGGTTCTCCTTTCTTTTCCACCACTCCAGTAGTGCCTCTCGATAAGGCACAACAACTGCCACAACATTAGTCTGATGAACATTTCCATACACATACACCTGCTCTATAAGACTGCTGTTCTCAAACAAACCCTCAATTCTCTCTGGAGCTACAAACTCTCCCTGAGCAAGCTTGAATAAATTCTTTTTCCGATCGATAATACGAATCTTGTCAGAGGCTAGTTGCACTCCAATGTCGCCAGTACGAAAATATCCATCAACAAACTTTGCAGCTGTCTCTTCTGGGTTCTTGTAGTAGCCACTAATATTGTCAGAGGACTTGACACAGATCTCTCCTCGAGGGGGCTTGTCGGTTGTGAGGTAACCCATCTCGGGCACATCAATCAGTTTGAGGTCTACTCCTGTACGAACGATGTCCTGAAATGCAATTCCACCAGCCTATAGCAAAATTCAAAGCACAATTTAAGACGGCATAAACAAGGCATAAATTTCACATGCATACAAATGCATACAAGCTTCTTACCTCAGTGGTGCCATAGCCCTCCTGTGTCAACCCGTTGAAACAAGTCTCTATAAATTTTCTCATGACTGGATCGACAGCAGCGCCACCGATAGACACAGCAATCTCTCTTCCTCCAAGCACATTCTTGAACTGCTTCATCACGACCTCTTTCACCTTCCAGGGCACATCATCAGGATTAAAGCCAACAGGAGCAACATCATCTTGACCAACAACACCAGTGAACACAGGATCACTTGATTCCAATCCTTCATCAGCCTCGCTAGCAACAGAAATAGCACGACTCAGTGCTCTCGAAATAGTTTCAGGTACTGCCGCAGTAGGTGTGGTATCTTGATTGTCAGCCATTTCACCATCAACATGAACGGTGTGTTCCTTGTCTTCAGTAGCTGATGTCGATTCAATCATCCCTAGAACATTTTCCGAGGCTTGTGGTTGTGATTCCTGGTACTCTCTGTATGCTACATGAAGAGCCTGAAGATACTGGTTGTAAATAATGGTGTAGAAACGAGGCGTCCCAGCTACTATTGTTGGTCGTACCATAGCAATATCTGTAAACAGCTGCAATAAGGTACAAAATAAAGCACATTAGCATAGTCCTATGTGTCCAATAACTTACATGCTCCATGGAACCGCGATAAATTCCAGATCTACCACCTGCTACAAGGATAGCGTGAAGGTTTCTCCGCTCCAGCAAATGAGAAGGTGGACTGAACGAGAACCACACTTTGCGAAAATTTGCATGAGTCTGCAAAAACAAAGAGTGATCAATAACAGAAACTGTAAAAATACAGAGAATTGACTGTGCCTTAATGCACACAACAAGACCTTTGAAATATAGGTGGTTATGAAGCCTATACAGATCATAGTTAAACTTTAGCTTCACTACAAAACGATCAGTAGTAGTGAAGCTATAGTGACTAAAGTATGGATAGTACGATTATGTTAGTCTTGGCTATATTGCTGGTGATGATAGTATCAACTAATGCCAATGCCAATCAGTCGTTGCTATATATCGCTTTAAACCAACATTGAATCTTCTATTATGTATACAGTAAGCGATACACTAACCTACCCCACAATGTAACTGGAAGCTTCTACCACCGATATGACCGTTACACTTTTGACATACAAACATATTTTTCTGATGAATTTCATTCGCAGGTGGTCATAAATCACACAGTACACAGCCTCCTCAAGACTATACAGCAACTGTGGGAAGTAGAGCTGTGATCCGATGCACTGCTCATGTTCCAAACCAACAAACAGTTGAATTTGAAATATTCGGCGAGAACATCACAACTGATGATAGTAAATGTATCACTACTGGTTTCTCCATTATTCCTATGAGAATTAACTTGTAACAGAGTCATTGAGTCTCATCTTGTGAGTCACACTTGCGACTACAGTATTGAATACCAAATCAACTGTACACTAAGTGTGGACAGCGTGTCAAGATCCAGTGATGTGTTCTGTAGAGTACTAAACCAGTCTACCGTAGAGGCAATGGAGACAGCTGTTGTGAGGGAATCACCACGAGGTCTACTACAAATTTCATAAGCATGACATAAGAGAGTACAGACTCGTTGCCTAGCAATGTAGCAATATGCATGTTCACAGTCTTTATTTACACTATAATGTTACTTAGCAAGAAATTCCCCTCAAAGGATAATTTTGTCACATTATGAGATTAGAATGATTTTTAAACTTTTAGGTACTTTTTCTACTGAATGAACAGAACTACTCACCCAAAGGGTATCACAAACAGCAATTCCAAAAACAAGTCTAAAAATTAGTCTTCCTCTTGCTGCATGGAGGTTAGTCATTCACAGTGATATTGCACAAACTGTGTGTATAACTTGCAGAAATGGCTGCAGCAGTAGTTGTCCATCTTCATTGCAAAGTTTTATTTTTTCGTCATACTATGGTGGACGGCGTGTAGGGTCTAGCAAACATTACTGCAATTTTAGTGAATCTTGCAAAATTTGCCAAGCATGTCAACGTCCTTGCACATGCGCAATAGCTAGTTTAGTAACTTTTTAGTATTATTTCTAGCTATTGCGCATGTGCAAAGGGCGCTTCGTGCACAATACATTTTGCAAGATACATTAACCCTTCACAAGCGGCGGGCGACTATAGTCGCCCGGCAAGTTTGACGTCACCGGAAGTGGGCGTTAAAATTCGAAGATAGTTTATTTCACCTATAGACCAAATACAGCTATGTGGGGTGTGATGGCAAGCCATTGGCGGGGCCTGCGGCCCCGCCAAGCAGAGCTATGGCGGGATTACCTAGCACCACCGGGTCTCCAGGGGCTTCTTGACATAAAAAGCAGCCATACGTGCACTAACTTTGTCTCATACGTGCTGTTTTGACCAAACCAGCGGCGTTTTTTGCTCCGGTGAGCGTGATTCTAGCAACCGACAGTTGGTAGATCGTAAAGTGGGCGTGGTTAACCGCAATTGTCATTGACAACAAGCCCGCACGTTGTGCAAGTTGATTTTGCATATTAACAGTGATCACAGCGCTAGTTTGTCTGTCTAATGGTTTCAAAGGTTAGTGAAATTCACAAAATAGAGGCTAAAATTACTGTCCGCACTTGAAGGGTTAAAACTGCAGTACCATTCATCGATTTATTAATCGTGTATGGATAATGCAATGATAAGCGGGGGTTCCTCAATGCCATTGTACCGCGCGAATTGCCTCACA
Source organism: Haliclona indistincta (assembly GCA_964017065.1). Lineage (NCBI taxonomy): Eukaryota > Metazoa > Porifera > Demospongiae > Haplosclerida > Chalinidae > Haliclona > Haliclona indistincta. Next base: position 7,949,713 of record OZ024785.1, read on the forward strand.
CTGCGCTTGGTTAGCGATCTATGCTTGAATCGCGGTAGACTATATTCTATAGCATCCTCAACAGCACGACTGTTAGCTTTCACCCACCGTAGCTGTTTTGCCACAGCCTGTAATATTATTCACGATCAAACCCAGCCCATGATCCATGAATATTACTGCTCAAGATCTTGAGCAGTAGAATCTGATCAGTAGACCCTACACGCCGTCCACCACCCACTCAATAGGCGGGGAGGGGCAGCGGCCAGACTAGGCAAAGCCATGCAGGACCCTGGTAGGCCCCAGTCAGGTAGGCCCCAGTGTGGTTACGACACAGCTGTGCATGTAGTTGTAACAGGATGCATGGAAACCACAAACAAATGGCAATGTAAACACTCACTGATCATTGGCGTATAGCAATAGCTAGGCTGATAGCTAGCTAGCTGTGTAGATAGACTATAGTGATTATTATGTATTGTAACACTGTGCTAGTCAATGTAGTTCAGCTACTGATGATGATGATATCAACTAACACTGCTGAGTTAACAATCAAAGCTACACGTGATGTCCTGGTTAATAATATGATTCGCTTGACTTGTCACTTTGATGATAGTCATGATACCACAGCAGCCTTCTATCGCAGAGTTCCACAAGATGGGAGAGAACTACTTATTGACTCAAATGTTCGTAATGTGGAATTTGTGATCACGATCCACACAGAAGGTGCCTATTTTTGTAACAGCTCAGTTGGTCAGTCTACTAATTTTGAAGAAATAAACAGTAAGCTTTTCCCAGGGGGTACCAGAAAGAAAAATTACCGACCCCAGGCCAAAAAGTGGGTGGGTGGGTTGAGAGGGTTCTTACATAAAAAGTCGTTTTGCGTAAATTTTAGCCACTATATTTCTGGTGCTCTGTATAGCTGTTTTACAGGTTCTTGACATCAGAAGAGGTCTATATCATGCAGACATGATGTAGTGTGTATATACATGCACTGTAAAATGCAGGTGACATTATGCTGTGAAGGGTGTGGACTGGAGGCGTGGCTAGCATAATGCAAGCAAAGCAGCTGCTTCTGAGCCAGGCAGTTTTACTCACCAGCTTCTGCAGTAGATTCAGCTACACTCAGCTCTTGAGTGTTGTTCTTCCGTCGAAAGAAGCTATCTAATCGTGGAGTTTTAGCAGCATCGGGTGCGTTTTCGCGACGAGCACTCTCTGAAACGTGATAGTCGCTTAACGATCTTGGCCACGTTCACAGCGGTAGCGCAGTCGCGTTCTGATCTCTGCTTGCTGCACCAATGTTCTGCATGATCGCGATCGATACTACACTCGCGCTATCGACTCATCCGCGCGATCGACGACGAGCTACGTCTACGGGGACGCGATCGTCAGCTGTTCATGAATATTAATTAGTTTGCATTGTGAATCTCATTATGACGTAGTGGATGGGTAAAAAACGGCCTGGGGTCGAAAATTTCCGCCACTGGCACCTCTGGCTTTTTCTATACATTTTCCTGCAAAACTTTATTGTATTTTCTCAGCATTCCCTTCACGTATACCTGATCTAGTCCCTTCACCTGGTACAGTGGGAATCCCTTACACAGCAGATTGCCAATACCAGATTGGTCTCCTCAGTCAATACTACTCCATGACATGGACTGTCGAGTTTAGTGACAATAGTCAACTACTCATTGATTCTAACACAACTGATTATCAACTGATTGGTTCATCACTGAGAATAGCAACCTTCACTCCTTTGATTCGGTCACTGGTATGCAATCTAACAGTTACTGGTGTGCCTCGATTCCAAGGACAGAATGTGGTGACACAAACTGGTTTTCTTGGGAATATCGGTGTGCAACAAGGTTAATACAACCATTAGCAAGATACTATTACTTTATCATTGATTCCTAGGTGTATTTATATCACAGCCTCCACAAGACTATACAGCATCGGTGGGAAGTAGTGCTGTGTTCCGATGCACTGCTCATGGTACAAACCAACAAACAATTGGATTTGAAATATTCAGCAAGAACATCACAACTGATGAGAATAATTGTATCACTAATTTCTCCATCAGAACTTGCAACAGAGTCATTGAGTCTCATCTTGTGAGTCTCACTTGTGACTACAGTATTGAATACCAAATCAACTGTATACTAAGTGTGGACAGCGTGTCAAGATCCAGTGATGTGTTCTGTAGAGTACTGAACCAGTCTACTGTAGAGGCAACGGAGACAGCTGAGCTGATGGTTGTGAGTGGAATAGAATCATCACAAGGTCATTGCACATACATGTACAATGTATTAATCTGATGGTGGATAGTGAGTGGGAGGTGAATATATTTAATAGTGGTTCGTTTATGTCAACTTGGAAAGGCATTAGATAAAGTGATATTCCTTTTTAACATTTGACCTTTGGCAATCTCTGCATGTTAGTTAAAATTCCTCTTGGCACTCCTCTTTGTTCTGCACCAGTGCCAGAGATGCGGCCAGTCAGTTGATTCTTTTGGCAGACATGGTTTAAGCTGCAGAAAGAGTGAGGGTAGACACTCGAGGCATGCCGCCCTTAATAACGTCATCTTCAGATCGCTTTCCTCTGCAAACATTCCCTCCCGCTTAGAACCCCCTGGTTTGTCCAGAGTGGATGGCAAACGTCCTGATGGGATATCCATCATCCCTTGGTCTTCTGGAAAGCCTCTAGTTTGGGATGCCACTTGTATCGACACCTATGCACCATCCTATCAGAGTTTGGCTGCCCATGCACCTGGTGTTGTAGCTGCCAGAGCTGAGTCTCAAAAGCTGGAGAAATATGCAAATTTGTCCCATTCACACTTTTTTACCCCTATTGCTATCGAGACAACTGGTGTGCTTGGTCCCAAAACTTTTTCTTTCATTAGAGACCTCGCTAGAAGAATTACCCTGCAATCAGGCGACCCTAAATCCACTGCTTACCTCTTTCAGAGACTATCGATGGCGGTACAGTTGGGGAATGCAGTTTCGATCATGGGGTCCTGGCAGTGTCATTTCCCTGCCGCTCTGTGACTGACTACCTTTTTGGACTTTGCATTATTTGTTTATTATTAAAATAATAATGTACAAATGTACAAGTTGTTAAAGTTCAGCCAACAAAGAGTCTTGAATCATGTATAGTGAAAGGAAACATGTAAATAGCTTGTTGTATTTGCAATAAATCAACCATAAGAGTTCGTTACCTAAGAGTATGCAACCGTCAATATACCCGTTGGACAGGACAGCATTGGGCATTTTCTAAGTTTATACAGCAGAAAGCGGTAGGGCTGCAATGCTAATGATATTCACAACAGTAGTAATGATAATCATCACTGTGTATACATGTAGGTAAGCTTGTGACGTAGAAAATGTCTAACACAGGCCAATGGGCTATATTGATGGTTGCATACTCTTAGGTAATGAACCCTTGACCATAACTTTTGAGCTATAAACATGATTAAAGTTTCAAATTCCTTATAATCTGAACTTTACATGAGAACAATTTTGAGTTTTGATAAAACTCTGGCTGCAGGAATTTTAATACCTAGACAAGAAGATCTTCAGAAAAGTTTAAATTGCCAGCAATGGTAAAACTTTATGATGTCATAAATATTAACTCATGAACACAGCTTTTAAAACCAACAGTAATTTGACAGCTACCTGTGCTACTTGTATCCGCATTTAGTTTTAATCAAATGACGCAGAATGCTAGCTGGCAGCAGCCAGACTAACACACACACACACATACACACCTGTATGCACCATACGTCTCGTGACTCGGCCCACTGAGGTAATGAGCATCCGTGTGGCAAGTATAAATGTGCATTTCATCATTAAGAAGGTGAAATAAAATTGGAACCAAAATGTATTATTTCATGCAGGTTCAGAAATCAAGTCTTCTTTCATGCAAGGTAAACAGTGCAACTGAGTGGTGCCAATATGAGTATGAGACTGAGTTATGAGCCCAAACAATTGTGCAATGGTGCCTAGGATGTGTTCGGAGAAGAACACTAGTTCTGGCTGGAGATATTATAGTTTTCATTTTTTTCAGGTGTAACATCAACTGAGGTAATCATGACAACTCAAACACCTGGTCCAGGTATCAAGTCTTCTTCCATACAAGGTAAACAGGTAAAAAGAGTCACTCTGAGCGCATGAGAAACAGTACATGCATGTGTCATAAGTTCATTTGGGTACTGCTTGAAAATTGCTGCAAATTAAGTGCTCAAGAGAGTCTTCAAATCAGTCTACAACAAAGCAATGAGCCTGAGCCAGTTCAAGCAAGACACTGGTAAAATGCTTACCAAAACTCTTAACCTCATCTCTGAAGAATGTGGGGACAAATTTATAAACATTTTATATCTTCAGTTCAGACAAATTAATTTCTAATTTAATTTCAGATTTTTGTTGGTCCCAATGGTGTCCGCCTTAGAGAGGTTCCACTGTATAAGCTTTTATTCATCTAAAACTGACCAAATTGCTTCTTTATATCAAAATAAGCATTCCTTGGTACCAAATGAACTACGATGCACTTTACAAAAAGAGTACATGTACCTCCTCAATTATTTACACCTTCCTTTCTACAACAGAGGCAACTCAAACAGCAGTTCCAACAAACAATCTCATTCAAGCTATATTATGGTAAGTCAGTATTATGACCACTGTGTATATGATATAGACTGTGAGTACAGGAATGGGAACTGTAACTGTCATCTGTGTTGTGATTTCTATATTTCTTGTCATGCTAATGGTGGCTGTGTTATGTCACCATAAGCAAGGCAGACAGAAAGTTAACAGACAACAAGAATATACTTATGAGTACATAGAGCAACTGTCACCACACCGACCACCCTCTCCTCCTCCACTTCCACCTGCACGACTAACCACTTACGACAATCCTGCCTATGAGAGATTTTCACTAAATGACTGTGTAGCATACTCAAGTGGATTGAATCAAGATCAACAAACAGAACTACAAACACTATCACATACTGTCACTTCTGTATAATTCACAAAGTTATTCAGTGAACAATGATGTAAAATGGAGAGAGATGATAGGGCAGGCCTAAGTATTTGCTGGCTATCCGTTTGCTGTTTATTATTATTATATTAATATTAAATTATATCATTATTAATAATAATATATTATATCATGAACCAAAAGGATTTCTGCTGGATATTGAAAAAGATTCTTTCTTTACTTCAATTTGGAGTTCTGTGCCATTCAAAGGTTCTTCATGGTTTTCAAAATTGTCCATAAAATCACTTTCAAGCTCAACAACCTCACAGAGGACAGAGTTAGCAAGCAAACCTGTCACCTGTCCTACCTTCGGTACAGGCAAACCACTCCCTTCCGAAGTTTCTCCTGCTGTTTACTGTGTAGAATCTACATGTAGCCAAGTGACTATATCAGTGGCTTTACTGCTAGGGATTTTCCCTCTATACACACCTGGTGAATAGCAGGGAAATATGCTACTATGGTACAAAATTGTATACCATGCTGTATACAAACAGCAAATCCACAAACAACTCTAAACATCAGTATTCCTCTTGCAGCATGGAGGTTAGTCATTCACAGTGATATTGCACAAACTGTGTGTGTAACTTTGCAGGAATGGCTGCAGCAACAATTGTCATCTTCATTGTAAGTTTTATTTTTTTTGTCATACTACTGGTAGCTGTGGTACATCACAACCATGGCGGACAGAGAACCAAACAAAACGGACATATTTATGAATACACAATGACATTTCTCCTCCTCAACTCCCACCTCTATGACATGAAAATCCTGCATGCTTATGAGAAAATTGAACTAAATGACTGTAGCTTATTCAAATGAAATCAACAAATTTCTGCAAGTAATTCACCTATTGTCTTTACTATAGCTAATAGTTACATGACATGACATCATAAAAGAGCTATGCCATATACAGCAAACGAAAAACAACACATCTAGCCGTTTTAAAGTATATGATTGGATCACAAGCATGTTAGTGTATATACAAAGATAGATTGCTAGACTGATTACCAGTCAGGGACTGGGGACGAGGCTAGTCCATTCACTTGATACATCAAACAAAATCTTTGATAGTTAATGGTGTAGCCAGAGTTATCAGGCCACAAAACTGGAAAACGAAACGAGCAAAAATTTATTAAATAATAATAAGGAGTGTGTTTGTAGTGTCCCCCGTATGCGATACGAGGCCCGATCTTGTCAATTAGTGAGTTGGCTTCGTACAGTTTGGTATGAGTAGATAAGAGGCCGACTGGTTGAAGACGGCTGACACAGTGATAACATGTACGTTACACATGTTACATGATTAGATTATAATCATAAGTATGTCAAACTCCACCTTAACCTCCACCCACTGGCTTAATTTATAGCAGGGCAAAGCATAAGTTTACAGAACTAGGCCCAAGACCCTAGGCCCCCAGGGGGGTATGACAAGCTAATTTATTCTGACGTAATCCTGACGTAGCTGCACGTAGGCAATATGTACTTAAGTAAACCAAAACACATTGCATCATTCCTGGTCTGCTACGTCTTTGGAGGACAATTTGAACACTAAGTATGTTGTTAAAGATACTACTGCCCAAGAGCTTTCGTTTAAGCTACCTTACCCCACCATTATACCTTTTAGTTTTTGCAGTACAGAGAAATAAAGATAGATAATTGGTTGGAAAATAATTTACCCAAGAAAGCACCAACGTGATCAAAACAGCATTGCTATCATTCTTGAGAATTAGTCGGTTAATAATGTAAAGCAATTGCGGCTGTGGCACACAAACTCAGGCTGCAATACGCACACAAGTTGTCCAATCACTGTAACAGCAAATAACTTGTTTCAGCTATTTTCAGTAGATTGTTCTGGAATATTATTTCCCTTAATCTGGAGTGTAAACAATGTAAATACCTGAGCTTGATATCATGTACAGGTATTTGCGTAATGGCAAATACCGCGTAATGGCAAACTGTTTAAACTATTCTGCATACATTCCAAAGCATTATTGTTCGGTAGTGGGCTGTGCATGAGTAGTTGGAACACCATGTATGGAAACCATGAGAAAACCTAAAAATTGGCAATGTAAACTCTCACCGACTGCTGATCATCATCATATAGTTGTGTATAGCAAGGCTGACAGCTAGTGTAGATAGACTAGTGATTATTATGCATTTTAACACTGTGCTAGTCGCTGTAGTTCAGCTACTGATGACGATGATATCAACTAACACTGCTCAGTTAACCATCATAGCTACACGTGATGTCATGGATAATAATATCATTCGTTTGACTTGTAGCTTTAGCCACCTTGGTACAGCGGATAATGTCCCAGCAGCCTTCTATCGCAGAGTTCCACAAGATGGGAGACAAATACTTATCAACTCAAATGTTGTTAATGTGGAGTTTGTGATCACAATCTATGAAGAGGGTACTTACTTCTGTACAAAATGTTGGATCCAATCAAATTTTCTAGAAGTAAATGGTAATAATTTTATTATTAATTTTAATATTATTATTCTATTGCTGTTCTATGTTATACAGCATTCCCGCCTTCAAGTAATATACCTGATCTAGTCCCTTCACCTGGTATAGTGGGAATTCCTTACACAGCAGAGTGCCAATACAAGATTGGTCTCCTCAGTCAATACTACTCCATGACCTGGATTATTCTTTTTAGTAATGGCACCAATATTAATATTAATTCTAACACAACTGAATATCAACTCATTGGTTCATCACTGAGAATAGCAAAATTCACTCATTTGATTCAGTCACTAGTGTGTACACTAAGAGTTACTGGTGTGCCTCCATTCCAAGGACAAGCTGGAAATGTGGCTACACGAACTGGTTTTCTTCTGAATATTGATCCGCAACAAGGTATATCAGTATCATGTTAATAGCTAGTCATTATTCTATGTTTTCAGGTAGTCTAATCACACAGCCTCCTCAAGACCATACAGCAACTGTGGGAAGTAGTGCTGTGTTCAAATGCACTATTCGTGTTCCAAACCTACGCACAATTGGTTTCAAAATATTTGGAGAGAACATTACAACTGCTTACAATAATTGTACCACTAATTCTTCGATCAGAATTTGTAACAGAATCATTGACTCTCATCTTGTGAGTCTCATTTGTGACTACAGTATTGACTACCAAATCAACTGTACACTAAGTGTGGACAATGTGTCAAGATCCAGTGATGTGTTCTGTAGAGTACTAAACCAGTCTACTGTAGAGGCAACGGAGAGAGCTGAGCTGATGGTTGTGAGTGGAATAGAATCATCACAAGGTCATCATTACACATACAATAGTGACTTGTTTATGTCAATAACTTGGAAAGGCATTAGATAAAGTGATATTCGTTTTTAGCATTTGACCTTTGGCAATCTCTGCATGTTAATTAAAATTCCTTCTTATCAGAGTTTCGTCAAAAGAACAAGTTGTTAAAGCTCAGCCAACAAAGAGTCTATGGCTAAAGGAAACTCATTGTATTTGCAACCATAACTTTTGAGCTATAAACACGATTAAAGTTTCAAATTCCTTATAAGCTGAGCTTTAACATGAGAAACATTTTGAGTTTTGATGAAACTCTGGCTGCTGAAATTTAACACCTAGCTAAGAAGATCTTCAGAAAGTCTAGAAATTGTAAAAACTTTATGATGCCATAAATACAAATTATAAAAACATTTTAACCAAAATGGAAGAGATTTGGGGTTGGTACATTTATCGAAAAAGTATGGAATACAGCAAGTATGGAGGTGAAATAAAATTAGAATCAAAATGATTGTATTGTTTCATGCAGCTTTAAGATCAATCATGGAAACTCAAACATCTGGTTCAGAAATCAAGTCTTCTTTCATGCAAGGTAAACAGTACAACTGAGTAGTGCCTTAACAATATGAGACTGAGTTATGAGCCCAAACAATTGTGCAATGGTGCCTAGGATGTGTTTGGATAAGAACAATATTTCCGGCTGGAGAAATAACAACTCAAATACCTGGTCCAGGTATCAAGTCTTCCTCCATACAAGGTAAACAGGTAAAAAGAGTCACTCTGAGCGCATGAGAAACAGTACATGCATGTGTCATAAGTTCACTTTGGGTACTGCTTGAAAATTGCTGCAAATTAACTGCTCAAGAGAGTCTTCAGATCAGTCTACAACAAAGCTTAATGAGTCTGAGCAAGACACTGGTAAAATGCTTACTAAAACTCTTATCCTTATCTCTGAAGAACGTGGGGACAAGTTTATAAACATTTTATATCTTCAGTTCAGACAAATTTAATTTCTAATTTCAAATTTAATTTCAGATTTTTGTTGGTTCCAATGGTGTCCGCCTTAGAGAGGTTCCACTCTATAAGCTTTTATTCATCTAAAACTGACCAAATTGCTTCTTTATATCAAAATAAGCATTCCTTGGTACCAAATGAACTACGATGCGCTTTACACAGAGTGCCTAGTTTGCCTCCTCAATTATTTACACCTTCCTTTCTACAACAGAGGCAACTCAAACAGCAGTTCCACCAAACAATCTCATTGGAGCTATGTATGGTAAGTCAGTATTATGAGATCACTGTGTATATGATATAAACTGTGTGTAATAGGAATGGGAGCTGTAATTGGCATCTTTATTTTGATTTTTATATTTCTTGTCATACTAATTGTGGCTATGCTATGTCACCAGAAGCAAGGCAGACAGAAAGTTAACGGACAACAAGAATGTACTTATGAGTACATAGTGCAACTGTCACCACAACAACCACCACCCTCTCCTCCTCCACTCCCACCTGCACGACTAACCACTCATGACAATCCTGCCTATGAGAGATTTTCACTAAATGACTGTGTAGCTTACTCAAGTGGATTGAATCAAGATCAACAACTAGAACTACAAACACTATCACACACTGTCACTTCTGTATAATTCACAAAATTATTGAACAGTAATACAAACTTGGCCTGCTCGCAAATTTTACAAATTCACAAATTTTACATCATACAAGTTTTACATCTCACAAATTTTACATCAATTCACGCATGCACAAGAGAGTTTACTTATACAAATGAAATGTATACTCATCATGCTGTTGGGATTTATTTTTCGTGACAGTCTCGAATTTGCAGTTCAAAGAGAACTATCAGGTACTGCAGGCCCGTGTCCAGGGGTGCATGTGACCCCTCCCTAGCTGTGCTGGCGGCTTCACCGCTGTTAACAATTCATAACACGGCTGAAAACTGGCTTTGCATTAGATTATTGATGTACTGGAGGTTCAGACAGATGTACACTAAACTTTTCTCAAGAAAAGTTTAAAATGAAAATTGTATTTTTAAAGAATCAAGGATCAAAGTATATGGGTGTGGCTAAATAGTTACGACATGCTATGCACTATGTGTTGCACGTCATACAAAAGAGGATTTAATTTATTCAGCTTCAATTTGATATTTTTAGTTTGCTAATAGGACAAAATATAACAAAGATATATAGTTAAACAGCAAGCACATGTAGTAAGAAATATTGTCGAAAATGCAAATGAGGGTTAAAAAACCATACAAGGTATCAAGCTGAAACTTGTTATGGAATCATAATTATGTTTCAAGAAAATCCCAGAGGGTCTAGGTAAACAGACCCCAGAGGGTCTGTGTATAGGTAAACTTGTGACTAGAAAATGTCCAATGCAGTCAAACGGAGCATAATATTGACGGTTGCATACTCTTGAACTCTTGCTCTAATACAAAACATACAACAATGCATCAGAAGAGAAAGCCAGTTTATAAACCTACACACATTGTTTACAAAAACCAGTGAAACTATAGAGTACAAAGCGTTTCATTATCAGTTTTACTGCAGGTCGTGTAGATAGTGATTTACGTATGATGCATTGTAACACTGTGCTAGTCACTGTAGTTCAGCTACTGATGATGATGATATCAACTAGCACTGCTCAGTTAACTATTGCAGCTCTACGTGATGCTCTCAATAACAACATGATTACCTTGGCTTGTAGAACTGATATGAACAACATAGATACCACAGCAGCTTTCTATCGCAGAGTTCCACAAGATGGGAGAGAAATACTTATTAACTCAAATGTTGGTAATGTGGAGTTTGTGATCACAATCAATACAGAAGGTACCTATTTTTGTAACAGCTCACTTGGTCAGTCTAATTTTCAAGAAATAAACAGTAAGCTTTTCTATACGTTTTTCTGCAAAATTGTATTCTTTATTGTATACTCTCAGCATTCCCTTCAAGTATACCTAATCTAGTCCCTTCACCTGGTACATGGGGACAACCTTATACAGCAGAATGCCAATACCAGATTGGTCTACTCAGTCAATACTACTCCATGACATGGACTATCGTTTTTAGTGACAATAGTCAACTGCTCATTGATTCTAACACAACTGATTACCAACTCATTGGTTCATCACTGAGGATAGCAACCTTCACTCCTTTGATTCAGTCACTGGTGTGTAGACTAACAGTTACTGGTGTACCACTCTTTCAGGGACAAGCTGGAAATTTGGTTACAAAACTCGGTTTTTTGCTAAATATTGGCTTGCTACAAGGTATAACCAGCACTATAATGGTCTTGTGCCTGGTATAGTAATGGTATAGACTCTCAGTGCACACATGATTTTGTTTATTTCCAACTGAAAGTATTCCATTTCTTCTGTATACTTCCATACTACATATGACAGCAAAGTGATTGAGCCTCTCATATAGATGTAGTTTGAAAATGCTATCGCTTTAGAGCTTGGAAGATTGACAAGTAGACATAATTATTTTGATTCCTGTTCATCGTGCAAGTTTTGAGTCACAAACGAGACTCACAAGATGAGAGTATATACTACAAGTTCTATGTGTGCAGACAATGTATACAGGGGAGGGACAGGGACAATGCTACATACCATTTGATAAAGTATTCTGATTTTTTAGGTGCAGATAAAACGAACATTACACAGCCTCCTCAAGACTATACAGCAACTGTGGGAACTAGTGCTGTGTTCCAATGCACTGCTCAAGTTCCAAACCAACGAACAATTCAATTTGAAATGTTTGGCGAGAACATCACAACTGATGATAGTAACTGTATCACTACTGGTTTCTCCATTATTCCTATGAGGACTTGTAACAGAGTCATTGAGTCTCATGTTGTGAGTCTCACTTGTGACTACAGTATTGAATACCAAATCAACTGTACACTAAGTGTGAACAATGTGTCAAGATCCAGTGATGTGTTCTGTAGAGTAATAAACCAGTCTACTGTAGAGGCAACGGAGAGAGCTGAGCTGATGGTTGTGAGTGAAATAGAATCATCACAAGGTCGCTATTTATTCTTTATCCTAGGCAAGCATGTGGTAATGAGTTAAAGCTGGTTTACATTATGACGCAAGCCGTGTATGTTAATGGGACACAAATTGTAATCCAGTTGTTCATTTTCTTCTAGACTACCCTTGAAGACTTCCCCCCATCACTTTGATTTTGTAACTATATGCTATAGCATAATTATAGCCTATAACTAAACTACCGATTAAAAATTATAGAGCATCTATACTAAGTGTAGCACAACAACGAGCCTTAGCAAGCACATTAACTACTGCAACACCCAAAGAAGACAAGTTGGTTCACTTGTTTACTGATCAGAAAATTATCAAGATAGTCACAAAGGAGCATCTTCAACTAAAATTTGACATAAAATAATATTGATAAAAATTAGGGACATTTGTGGCTGAATTTTTCATAAGTGCCAAATGAGTCTATTCAGGCCAATCAACATAACTTTTTCAATCAGAAAATCCTAAGCATGGTATATCACATGTAATATCACATGTAAATGGACAGATGGCCCATTCTACTACTCCCTTGAGAAAAGCTAGTGCTCTTTCTACAGGAAATATAAGTTGTGTCAAAACTGACATAAGTGACATGAGTACAAGTTTCTGTATTGGCCAGCAGCACCATGTGCTGCATTATCTATTACTTTTATAAATTTCCGGTATAGGATCAACTGAAGTATCAGGAGCTGGATCTACTTCCAAGGAAGGTAAAATTAAAAATGTGACAAATTAACCAAGTTATAGTCTTTAACAAGTTATAGTCTTTAATCAGGCACTGTATCACTCATGTTCAGTCAAACTCAGACAATGATAGAGTCTGCTTCAGTAGACGGTAAGAGTAGAAAGTAGTGATTTTGCACTTTTTTCATCAATGACTAGGCACTGCTTCTACTGAAGTATTGGAATACAGTAGCAGCATAGGAACAATTCAAACAGGAATTCCAACTCAAAGTATACCTATAGTTGGAGTTTTGTCTGGTAAGTTTTAGTATACAGTGGAAGCCCTCTTAGAGGACACCCCTCATCCCTCTATAATGGACACTTACTGAATCCCAAATATAACCCACATAATGTATAATAAACCCCTGACCAGAGGACACCCTCTCTATAATGGTCAATTTTTGTTGGTCCCAATGGTGTCCACCTTAAAGAGGTCCCACTCTACATAAAGACACGTCCCTTGACAAAGAAGACATGAACTATAGCAATCTCATAGCAGCCAAGACTTAGGAATAATCAAGGAGTAATCATTTTTGTACATGCAGGAATCCTGCCTATGAGAGATTTTCACTAAATGACTGTGTAATGTAAACTTGCCCTCTGCAAACACAGAGATCACAAATTTCACATCAATTCACATATGCACAAGAGAGTTTACTTAAACAAATTAAATGTATACTCATCATGCTGCTGGGATTTATTTTTCGTGACAGATTGCAGCCATAATTATGCTTGTTGCATAGATCTAATAAAAATAATTTTATGTAAGGAGTAGTATGAAATTTGAATCTCTAAGTTGCAGTTCAAAGAGAACAATCAGGTACTGCAGGCCCGTGTCCAGGGGTGCATGTGCACCTCCCCAGCTTGCTGTGCTGGCGGCTTTACCGCTGTTAACATGGCATGGCTGACATGGCTGATAACTGGCTTTGCGTTAGATTACTGACGTACTGGAGGATCAGACAGATGTAAACTAAACTTTTCTCAACTCCATGAATATTAGGCTACTGCTTTCAATTATATTGTGAACTCATAACAAACACTACTGGGATGGGAGTGACATTATTTTATTGTTCTATTTAGGTGTTATAGTCGAATTCTTTACGTTAGATTATTCTGAGATTTTTTAATGCAGTTGATGATTGATTTACAGTTTATGGTCTGTTCTATTGAGTTCAACTACCAACCTCTCTATGTATTCACATACGAGCATGTAATATGTTCAAAGGATTTTTATTGCAGAAGCTTAGTGATTGATTGTGTTCAAGTGAAAGATTAAGATACATTTTATACATTTTAAAATGATGAATACTCCTCTCTGATTACCCTGAGTGCAATACCAAGCAAACAAAATGTACAAGTAGCAGTCAATATCCAAAGGAGACAACTGTAGTGCGGCAAATACACTACAGTTATTGCATTGCTGCAGGACTGGATCACCTGCAATAAATCATATTTGCGAACACGACATTATAAAGAATTGTTCATGTAGTGCATGATTGTATCTACTTCAAACTACAATTTTGAAGTAGTTTTAAAATTATAATAGCGAAGTTGTAAAATTGTATTGGTCACCTAAGCCATGCCTTCTCAAGGAGTGCATTTGATAAAGAACTTACTTGATGCAGATCATAGTGTCGTGTGAACTGGCTGGCTGTTTGATAACACTGCGCTCGGTCGTACGCGCACTAGTTCAACAGTTGTTGACATCTGCTTGTTGTGAAACTGCTGAAATATTGAGGTGAGCATTGCGTTCTTTTCCAATTCCCTCCGGAGAAGCTCTGACCGCACTTTACTTCCAAACATTGCAGCCGAGGACCTCTTGTAGTTGGGCGTGGCCCGACCTCTGCGTCACGTCCTGCGGGAGGTCGGATCGCAAACTAGCCTCGTACCCACGAGGCTAATCGCAAACCTGCGTTGGATTGGCTTTGTTCTATCTAGCCGCCAGAAATCTGGCGGCTCCAATCAGATTGCAGTACCCACGAGTGTAAACAGAAAGTTACGTAAGCAGGAATAAAAAGACTACAGCAGCAGCAACGTTTAGTTCGCCATGGATAATCGTTTTGTTTCTTGTTAGCACTCTAGTCTGCAATATCGTGCGCCTCGAGAATTACTTCGTTCTATATCGCTGTACACGTCGCCAGAAGAAATCTGTTCGCCTCTAGCTCTGTACTAGTCTGGCAGCCCCGCCCCTTCCACAATAATGCGAAGGGGCGGGGCTGCCAGACTATCGGAGGACAATTTCTACGAGTGAACAAGTAGAGATTCGGTTTTTATTCTAGAGGAATGCTGTACGTCTAAGCGCTGAACATAGCCTGACTGCCAGAGAAATAGCTAAACATCACCGCCTACTTTACATGGTGTTACAGAACAAGTACTGCATAAGTTTGCGACCCGACCTCCTGCACTGGACCCAACTAGACCTCTTGCATCGATTGTTTACAGCAACATCTTTTCAGCGGAAAACAACTACAGCAAAAAGATCGCCAGTAATGGAATGTCTCGTTTATCTACTGATGTTAGTCCTGCCGATCATTGAGACTGTAGTCAGCCAAGGTACAGCTATCGTGTAGAATTCACATGTAGACAGTCATCCTCAGACACAATACGTGTATAATTGCTACAATGCCTGTAGCTACCTGATACATAACGCGTTGCATTGCATAACAATGCATGTTCGCAGACATCAGTGGATGTTAGACAGTGCACAGTATATCAGTGATCAGCATCTGTAAAGTGGGAGAGGTGCTAGAGAGAGTTTTGATAGGAGACTTATTCTATTGGCTGTAGTCACAAAGGGCTGCATTTATTTTTATGCAGGAGTCAAAATTCGAGGGCCTGTCCCATTTGTGTTTGCAGTCTTGCCTGGTGAAAAAATAACATGCAGCTTTGATGAAGGCTTTACTGCGGTTCCCAACATTGAATGGTTTCGTGAAGGAGTTAAACTGATGAATGAACAAGGCAAACTGAAGATAAATCCAACACCCGTGGGCTCAAATTTAGAGTTTATAACTGATGAATCAATTGTTCCTGGTAAATACTCTTGCAGAGCAACTCTTGACAGTATTGTAGCAACAGCAAACCAAGACATAGTGCCAGCAGGTAAACCATTAGGGTTACGGTAAATTAAAAAGATTTTATGCATTTTTTCAACAGTATATTTCCTGAGGGTACAAGGGAACACTGATCTGCTCCCAGAAGAAGACTTATTTCTGCTGTGCAACTTTACAAGCAGTCGCAAGCCCAGTAACCTCACCTGGGAATACAATGGGGGAACTAAGTGAGTAAACCTCGATTATAATCTCTGTTGCACCTTTGTACTTTCTCAAAATTATTCTTGTGCTTGCCGATAATAAATTATTAATAACATTCCATGCTTCTTGACTCTCTGTCTAGAGGCTATGCACCTTCTGATCTACTAGACTAGTAACTGCTGCTCACAGAGTTGTAAAAATGAAATAAAAGCTAGCATAGAATACAGCTAATAAGTTCAAACTGATAGTGATCAAATAAGTATCAGGAACAAGTAAAGTAAAAAGGTTTTAATAAAAAGTGTAGGGATGACGCTTGCAAAAGTAAAGGAACAAGATGGGATGATGCTTGCAAAAAGTAAAGGAACAAGATGGGATGATGCTTGCAAAAGTAAAGGAACAAGATGGGATGATGCTTGCAAAAGTGAAGGAACAAGATCATGGAATAAATACTTGCAAATGTAAAAGTCCCAAGTATCCCTACATCAGTGGCTTGAAGGAGGACGCAGTCCGATGAAATAATTGACGGTTGTAAGTAACTATACTGAGGTATCTGTGTTTAGGAGGACGCAGTCGGATGAAGTAGTTGCATGACAGTTGTAAATAACTAGAGGTATCTGTGTTTGGAGGATGCAGTCCGATGAAGTAGTCGACAGTTGTAAATAACAAGAGGTATCTGGTTTTGGAGGATGCAGTCTGCTTAAGTAATTCGACGGTTGTAAAAGGTATAGGAAGAGGATTCTGTATTTGTCAGTTGTACGTCGTTGCAGCAAGCCGCTGATGTAGGGATACTTGGGACTTTTACATTTGCAAGTATTATTCCATGATCTTGTTCCTTCACTTTTGCAAGAATCATCCCATCTTGTTCCTTTACTTTTGCAAGCGTCATCCCTACACTTTTTAGTTTTTTTTAATCTCTGTTGCACCTTTGTACTTTCTCAAAATAGGACCCCAAATGAAATCGTAAATATCACCAATGTGTCTCTCACCAATGGTGGGCAGTATGTGTGTTCTGCAGAATTCTTATTAACAAAATTGACAATTGCTGTCGATGTGAACATACACGGTGAGTCATCAGTAGTTGTCTTTATTTGTTTCATGTGAGTGAGCAGGTTACGTAAATAGCAACCTAGCAATTTTTATATTATAAAAGTGTAGTGTGAGTGTGTCGAGTATATGGCTTCAGTGGGCTTGACTGTGGGCTTGACTGTACTAGCTGATTCAATTTGCATCCGAGATCAGCTCAATACATTGCAGCATGGCTATATCCTCTCCAACTTTACATTGTTTGAATGCCTCTTTTAGTTGGTCTAGGCTTTAGAGAGCATCTATTGTGACAGTAACATGACTCCTCAGCTAGCTCATAATGACGCCTTGATTTAGTTAGGCAAGTCAAGGTCACATCGAACTAGTCACTTGAAACCAATCATATATGATGCAGGATGAATCTGTCCTTTTAATGAATGATATAATCAGTATCAAAGCTTGATCTCTGATCTTGTCTGTTTAGATGATCCCATAGTTCAGCCAAATTCTACTGCACTTGAGCGCAAAGACACTAACATTTCCATTGATTGTAACATCACTGGTGTTGGGCTGCAATACAACTGGACCTTTCAGGGGCAAGAGGTCAAGGAGAGCGCCCGCATATCGTTCACTGGTGGAAAACTGAACATTATAGAAGTCGGCTTCTCTGATGCTGGGATGTACACCTGTTTCGTGGAGAACAGAGCTGGCAATGCAACACAGTTTCACGAATTGATTGTTTTTGGTGAGTAAGATGATTCTAGATACATGCATTGTGAGCCAGTATGGATTGTAGAACACTTGACAAGTGTAGGAATGTCTGTGTCAGACATACAATATGCTTTACCGTAGACGCAGAAATTTTCAAGGGGATTTTATTTTCGAGGCTGGGATTAACCTCGAAATTTAAGGGTGGATCGCCCTAACATCAGGATTATAAATATTTTGGTTTCTACTGTTAGTTGAAGGCATGCTCAGTCACACTGATCACCCAAGAAAGTCGCCATTCGTCTTGCGGACGTAGCAAGCTCCACCCAATGACGAAAAAGCACGTATCTCTCCTAGGCATGCCACACCCACACAAAATGTCAGACATAAACTTTGGTACACAAGGAAGAAACATATGTTTGGGATTTTGCAAAAAGGTCTCTGTTTGTAAGTTACAGAGAGACGAATATTTAATGAGAAGACACGATTTCGGCAAAAATCCCCTACCAGCAAGAGCGATGGAAGAAGATACATTTCCTTTTGCCAGAGCGTCAAAAAATGCCACCTCTCGCCCTCCCCACAACCCCTATGTGGGTCTCTCGTGATTGCAGAGAACGAAATAATTTTGTTCCAAATACGGCAAGTGCTATTGGAGTGTGGGTACACCCATTTTTCGTGTAAAACGGGCAAGTAATAGCCAGCATTTCTGTCTCTTGAATTGTTAGGCTCCAACGCACACACAAGTGTTTCCCCAACTGCAGCTTCCCAGATATCTTTGATATCTGCGGATACACACTTTACACAGATCTTTCTGGTACCGCGAAACTGTTCCCACCATTTTCGCACATAAAAATTTCGCAAACAAAATTTTTCGCTGCGTTCAAATTTTCGAGGGAGGTGACCACCCTCGAAAATTAAATTCAGTCCTTGAAAATTTAACACTCGAAATATTTCACCCTTGAAAATTTCTGCGTCTACGGTACACCTGTGTTTGCCCAAGGGCAATGAGTGGGTAAACAAACCTTCATAAATAGTTATTGAATGATGCTCAAGTGTCTTGATGCATTGTGTATGTTTAGATGTCAAATTAGGTCATTGTATACATTATCTTTTCTTGTCACAGGACCTCCTGATATCGTAGCTCCTAACAGTACCAGTGCTACAGTGGATGTTGCTGTCAACAATCAAATGAGCCTGTTCTGTCGATCTGTGAGCTACCCGGACTCCAACACATCATGGATGCACTATCCTGCTGACCAGCCTGGTCGCAGTGTGCCTGGAGACAACAACAGGTTCATGATCAACAGCAGAGAGGAGCTGGTCATCATGAATGCAGCCATGGAGGATGCTGGAGCCTTCCAGTGCAACGTCACCAATGAACACGGCAGTGCTATCGTCAACATCACTCTGGTTGTAGTAGGTACGTAAACCTCATTGCATGCGATATAGTGCATTATTGCATTGCTATAGATACTCCTGAGCCTCCGACATTGGATCATAACAGCATAGTACCGATGACTACATCAGTGCGACTATCATGGGATCAATCTGTGCCGTCAGACTTTCGCAGAGTGGAGCAGTATATAGTAGAACTGAGCACCAACGGTGGACCATTTGTTGAGGTAAGCACTAACACCACTGCCCATCACATTTTGATCTATTATTCATTTTGCAGTGGAAGGAGGGAGTGATTAATGGTGACCAACGCTCATTTAAAGTGACCAATCTGAATCCAGGTGTCACCTACCGGTTGAGAATGCGGTCAAGGAACATTGCCGGAATGAGTGCGGCATCAAATATTGTATCATTCCAGACCTCATTAAGTCGTGAGTACCAGTGCATGTGTATAACATAAAAATTGTCGCTATGTTTTTCATTGCACAGCTTCTACTGAAGTATTGGAATACAGTAGCAGCATAGGAGCAATTCAAACAGGAATCCCAACTCTAAGTATACTCATAGTTGGAGTTTTGTCTGGTAAGTTTTAGTATACAGTGGAACATCTCTTAGAGGACACCCCTCATCCCTCTATAATGGACACTTACTGAATCCCAAATATAACCCACATATTGTATAATAAACCCCTGACCAGAGGACACCCTCTCTATAATTGACAATTTTAGTTGGTTCCAATGGTGTCCACCTTAGAGAGGTTCCACTGTACATAAAGACGCATCTCTTGCTAACAAGAAGACATGAACTAGCAGTCTCATAGCAGCAAAGGCTTATAGGAATAATATAGTAATCATTTAATACATGCAGGAATGTCTGCTGTAATTACCATCTTCATTGCAAGTTCTGTGGTCCTTGCTATACTACTGGTGTATGTGTTATACCATAAGCATGGCAGACAGATAACCAATAAACAACAGGAGCCAACTTATGAAAATACTATACCATCACAACCATCCTCTCCTCCTCCACTCCCACCTCCACAATTAACCACTCATGACAATCCTGCCTATGAGAGATCTCCACTAAAATTAATGACTGTGTAGCTTACTCAAGTGGATTGAATCAAGATCAACAACTAGAACTACCAACACTATCACACACTGCCACTTAAGTGTAATTACAGTTTTAATAATTATTACCAGTAATTTCTGCAAGAGATCAAAATTAGTATTGTTATGATATTTTTAGTTGGAGTAATTTGCGAATGACGAGTTCTATTGTGGTTCATACTGTGGACAAACCGTCAGAAGTAGCTGACATCATGCAAAAAAAAACAAATACCCAACTCCAAGACTATACTCATGCAATCCTGCTAGTGAGAAAATTGAGATTATCAATTAATTAGGCTATTGTATGTGTGTAGAGGACAGAGATGCAAGTGAACATGTAGTGACAAGAAAATAAAAAGATTTCTATCGAAATCAAAATGATGTAGGGTTGTGAAATCTACCACTGGTCCACAATGTAAACTAACAAGGAACAAGCATGGAATGGTAACACGATTGACTTGCTAACAGACCATAGATCCCTACATCAGTGGCTGCTTTGGCTGACTATAGCTAGTTCTGCTAGTTGCTGTTGATTGACACCTGACGTGCATTCTTATGTACAGCCACTGATGTAGGGATCTATGGTCTGTTAGCAAGTCAATCGTGTTACCATTCCATGCTTGTTCCTTGTTAGTTTACATTGTGGACCAGTGGTAGATTTCACAACCCTACATCATTTTGATTTCGATAGAAATCTTTTTATTTTCTTGTTTGTGTCCTTTTTTCTTATTCAGTGATGTGCAGTTCAATATCATGCATGTACTGAGCCGTCTTTGTTTCCACCATGGGTTTAGTTTTCCTGTTATTGATGGCTTTTCTTTATTAACAATTTGTAGCTAAAAAATAATTGTTATGCTGTATATCAGGTCGCCTACGCATAGTGCATGCATGCAGGCTAGGCATGCATTCGAGCCCCGCCCACACTTGTTTGTAGACCATACGGCGGTTATAATGATCTGGTGAGCGCAGAATGTTGATTCTACACGAGCTTACAGTTCTTCGACCACTCCAGACAAATGTGTTCTCCGTGTTCCATATGGCGCGGCTATACTCAAGCTAGTGCTCGGTCACGTGCGCTAGCCACTGGTTGGTCACGTGCGTATTGCGCAATCACACTAATGGCGTCTAACACTTAGCTGACAATGGATCACGATCGAGAACTCGCGGAATGTATATCGCCGTTTCGCTAAAAACAAGGTTCAAAAGGCACCTGCCAGGAGAATTTCACGACTGTTCGTGGGTGTTTTGGTCTCGGCACTGCTCGTGTAAAGGTGCTAGGCGAGTGGAAAGAAAGAAAGAAGAAAACGAAGATGACGAAACTCGATTTTCACCGTTTCCAGGTTCATCACTTTAGTAACAATTTCGAGTCATCTCCTTGCTACTGTAAGATGGGGCAACGCCAGAGAGCAGATCTAAGTGTTTATGGACGTATAAAATTCATCACCAGGTGAAATATCAGCGTTTGAACGCTAATACATTGTATGTATCCGCCATCTTGTTTTTCCGTTCAACCCTACATAGGGAGGCACTACCGTGCCTCCCTAATAGTAATTATTATTGTTGTGCCTCAGATAGTCATAACAAAACTACTAGTGAGTGGATAATTTAATAATATATGTGCAAATAATTTAATAATAATTTATATGTGCAAATAATTTAATAATAATTTTTATATGTGCAAATAAGGGCAAGACTATACAACCTTAATATGACAAACAATTTGAAGACCTATAGTATACTACTCTACCAGTATAGTAGTCCTCGATCGCTGATCAAGACATCAATTGTGTTGTGGATAGACTGTGTGACTATTATGTATTGTAACACTGTGCTAGTCACTGTAGTTCAGCTACTGATGATGATGATATCAACTAACACTGCTCAGTTAACAATCATAGTTTCTCGTGATGTCATGGATAATAATATCATTCACTTGACTTGTAGCTTTAGTCATCTTGGTACAGCGGATAATGTCACAGCGGCCTTCTATCGCAGAGTTCCACAAGATGGGAGAGAACTACTTATTAACTCAAATGTTAGTAATGTCAAATTTTCAATCACGATCCACACAGAAGGTGCTTACTTCTGTAACAGCTCTGTGGGACAATCTAATTTTCAAGATATAAACGGTATTTAATACATCTTTTATTTAACATTTGATTGTTATTCTTTGCTATACAGCATTCCCGCCTTCAAGTACACCTGATCTAGTCCCTTCACCTGGTTCAGTGGGAATCCCTTACACAGCAGAATGCCAATACCAGATTGGTCTCCTCAGTCAATACTACTCCATGACATGGACTGTCATTTTTAGCGACAATGGTCAAGTGTCCATTGATTCTAACACAATTATGGAATATCAACTGATTGGTTCATCACTGAGAATAGCAACCTTCACTTCTTTGATTCGGTCACTGGTGTGCAATCTAACAGTTACTGGTGTGCCTCGATTCCAAGGACAGAACATGGTTACACGAAGTGGTTTTCTTCGGAATATCGGTGTGAAACAAGGTTAAATACAACCAGTAGCAAGATACTAATACTTTATTATTGGTTCCTAGGTGTATTTATATCAGAGCCTCCTCAAGACCATACAGTAACGGTGGGAAGTAGGGCTTTGTTCCGATGCACTGTTCTTGGTACAAACAAACTATCAATTGGATTTGAAATATTCAGCAAGAACATCACAACTGATGATAATATCTGTATCGGTAGTTTCTCTATCGTAATTTGTAACAGAGTCATTGATCTTGTGAGTCTCACTTGTGACTTCAGTATTGAAAACCAAATCAACTGTACACTAAGTGTGGACAGCGTGTCAAGATCCAGTGATGTGTTCTGTAGATTACTAAACCAGTCTACTGTAGTGGCAACGGAGAGAGCTGAGCTGATTTTAATTCAACCTACAGCACAAGGTAGGGGGCTACGGATACCATAGAACCAGTATTTTTGCAGTGTAAAATTTTACTTAATGGTAACAAGTCTGCGATTGTGTCGACCACAATACAAAAATAATTATCATGAATTGTTTTGTTCACGAAAGTGCAAAAGAAACCAGCCTTAGCTTATACTACTCGAGGAACAGTACTTACAGAATGCCCCATTGCGGCTTTAATTGGTAAAGACTTTCAAAGTTTGCAGATACCATTTAGACTATGGCATCAGTTTTGTGCCCTACATACATGTAGTCACGTCCAGAACTAAAAATTTACTATGTAATTAATTTGTCATTCAATTTTCACAAAAATCATAACGTAACAAAACATGATAATTATGTGACAAGTACAATCTTGTGAGAAGGTTAATCATTTGTGCAGATCCAGGCAATGTCAAAAACATGCCAGGTACGACAATCACTGAAACTTTTAAGCCTGGAATCAAGTCTGGAGGTATTATCATTGCCGATCGGCAATGATATGTAGGCAGGATAACATCGAATGAAGATGGCTGCTATTCATGAGTGAAAATGAGTTTTCACACATATCTCTATTGTTACATAGGCAGTGTTTCAATATCTAGCAGTATAGTAGCAAGTCAAGCAGGGGTTCCAGTCCCAATTGCTGTTGAAATCACGTATGGTAAGTCAGTGTAACACACACCTATAAGCATTATAACTTGGTGTGTCATGCAGGAATGGCTGCTGTAATTACCATCTTTATTGCAATTTGTACATTTCTTGTTGTACTACTGGTGGCTGTGTCATATTATAAGCATTGCCAACGGACAGTCAGTTGGCAACAAGAGCCTACCTACGAATACACATGCTCTGATTTACAACCTTCAACTCCACAACCACCCTCTCCTCCTCCTCCTCCACTCCCACCTCCACGACTAATCACTCATGACAATCCTGCCTATGAGAGATTTCCACTAAATGACTGTGTAGCTTACTCAAGTGGATTGAATCAAGATCAACAAACAGAACTCTAAACACTATCACACACTGTCACTTCTGTATAATTATTGAACATTAAAGTATATGCATGGGCGGAATCAAAGGCACCACGCTTCCTGTAAATCACGTATTTCGTGAACCCAGCCCCGTGCTTTAATTCCCATAGAGCACTCCTTATCTACATTAAGTAATACGTAATGCAAACTTGGCCTGCTCACAAATTTTACAAATTCAAAATTTTTACATCATGCAAGTTTTACATCTCACAAATTTTACATCAATTCACGCATGCACAAGAGAGTTTACTTATACAGATGAAATGTATACTCATCATGCTGCTGGGATTTATTTTTTGTGACAGTTTCTAATTTGCAGTTAAAAGAGAACTATCAGGTACTGCAGGCCCGTGTCCAGGGGTGCATGTGACCCCTCTCTAGCTGTGCTGGCGGCTTCACCGCTGTTAACTAGGCACCAAAGGTGCTGATGCCTCGGTGGAATGCCACCATTTGAATCACATACACAGCTGTTGTACCTTTCTGTACAGCAATCACAATGCAGTATAATAGTTATGCAATCAGAAGCCAATCAGTGCTGACCACTAATTCAACTGGGCGTGTCTATAAAGTTCAATTCGACGGCACAGCCCAGCACATACAGTACACGAGCGAGATAGCGTCCATACCTTGCTTACACAATTTCTTTAGAAATACGCTGCTATCCTGTGACTTATCAGTTTCTAGACAGTCAACTGTGTCTACGGAGAACTCTAGATCATCAGCAACTACTGTAGCTCGAGCTGTAGGGCTTCGAGAGAATTTCGCTGGACCTACCAAGCTGTTTTCTAGTACAAACGAACTCACTAGCTATAAGGCAGTCAGCTGTAAACTGTTTTGTCTTTAGAGGAGTCCAGATAGCCGGGAACAGCCATCGAGGTAAGCATCTCACGCCATAACTCACGAACGGAGCTTTAGAACCAACAATTTATCAATACAGTTCCGAGCAAATAGCGATTTCTACCTGTGTTGCTGATATCAGCGCTTAGTTTTTAGCGTGCGATGCGCTATGCCGGCAACGGACAGATACACACACACACACACACACACACACACACACACACACACACACACACACACACACACACACACACACACACACACACAACACGACTACTGTATGCCTCGTGGCTCCGCCCACCGAGGCATAATAAAGCACCAAAGGTGCAGATGCCTCGGTGCAGTAGCATGTATGCTAGCCTGCAATTAGCAGATGCATATGACAGCACGTATGCATGCAGTAGATCAATGGAAGCATCAAACATTTCCATGGAAGCACGCAATGTGCACTGAAGCTGCAGTAGAAGTGACCAGCAGATTCATGGAACATTCAGGCAAGCAGCAGATCATAGCAACAGTGCTATGGAAGCACAGGCTATAGTGGCAGCTATCCAGCAGCAGCAGATCATAGCAACAGTGCCATGGAAGCACAGGCTAGTGACAGCTATCCAGCAGCAGCAATTCATATAGCAACAGTACTATGGAAGCACAGGCTAGTGACAGCTACGTATCCAGCAGCAGCAGATCATAGCAACAGTGCCATGGAAGCACAGGCTAGTGACAGTCCAGCAGCAGCATATCATACCAACAGTGCCATGGAAGCACAGGCTAGTGACAGCTATCCAGCAGCAGCAGCAGCAGATCATAGCAACAGTGCTATGGAAGTACAGGCTAGTGACAGCTATCCAGCAGCAGCAGATCATATAGCAACAGTACTATGTAAGCACAGGCTAGTGACAGCTATCCAGCAGCAGCAGATCATATAGCAACAGTACTATGGAAGCACAGGCTAGTGACAGCTATCCAGCAGCAGCAGATCATAGCAACAGTGCCATGGAAGCACAGGCTAGTGACAGCTATCCAGCAGCAGCAGATCATAGCAACAGTACTATGGAAGCACAGGCTAGTGACAGCTATCCAGCAGCAGCAGATCATATTATAGCAACAGTGCTATGGAAGTGCAGGCTAGTGGCAGCTATCCAGCAACTGTACAAGCTGTTGTACAAAAGTTGTATTGAAGCCAAACAGAACAATGCTCAAGTGTAGCTGGGCGTGACTGTAACTGCTCTGCTCGCTCCGGCTCACCTGTCGAGCAGCTAAGAGTGAACTCAAACACGCTTTCGCTCGCTAGTTTCACTGCTGCCTATGGAGTCGCGCGAGCTGCACTATCACAGATCAAGCCTTCAAGTTGCACTGTAGCCATCTGTAGACAGTTTTGTCTATGAAGTAGGCCCGAGCGCTCAAGACGGCTGTTTAGGTTAGCAAATCACGCCATAACTTCAAAACAAAGGCTTTCATAGCAAATCTGTCAAATTTGATTTTCATAAACTATCGAGATCTACCTGTATTGCAAGTTTCAGCGCTTAGTAGCAAGCGGTTGCTGAGATACGCATTGCGAACACACACACACACACACACACACACACACACACACACACACACACACACACACACACAACGAACAGACTACTGTATGCCTCGTGGCTCCGCCCACACCTCGGCATAACAATTCATGACATGGTTGAAAACTGGCTTTGTGTTAGATTATGGACGTATACTGGAGGATCAGACAAATGTACACTAAACTTTTCTCATCTACATGAATATTAGGCTACTGCTTTCAATTATATTTGTGAACTCATATCAAACAGTACTGGGGTGGGAGTGACATTTATAATTGTTCTATTTAGGTGTTTATAGTCGACTTATTTGCGTTAGCTTATTCTGAGATTTTTAAATGCAGTTGATGATTGATGCACAGTTTATTGTAGTCCATGGTCTGTTCTATTGAGTTCAACTACCAACCTCTCTAAGTATTCACATACAAGCATGTAATATGCACTTCACGACAGCAATCTTGTTGTGTTCAATGGATTTTTTATTGCAGAAGCTTAGCGTTCAAGTGAAAGAAGATATATTTTATACATTAAGAATACTCCTCTCTGATTACCCTGAGTGCAATACCAAGCAAACAAAATGTACAAGTAGCAGTCAATATCCAAAGAGACATGTAGTGCGGCAAATACAGATTTATTGCATTGCTGCAGGACTGGATCGTCTGCAATACATCGTATTTGCAAACATGATGTATGAATTGACAGTGTTTGTAACTACTTCATAGTGTCGTGTGAACTGGCTGGCTGTTTGGTAACACTGCGCTAGGTCGCAGTGGCATATCCAGGATTTGGAATAGGAGGGTGCTTAATTATACAAGAAAATTAAAAAGATTTCTATCGAAATCAAAAGGATGTAGGGTTGTGAAATCTACCACTGGTCAACAATGTAAGCTAACAAGGAACAAGCATGGAATGGTAACACCAGAGATAATATATACTACGTAGTATATATTATCTCTGGTAACACGATTGACTTGCTAACAGACCATAGATCCCTACATCAGTGGCTGCTGTAGTTGACTATAGCTAGTTCAGCTTAGCTTGTTGCTGTTGACTAACACCTGACGTGCATTCAGCTTGTGACAGCTTATGTACAGCCACTGATGTAGGGATCTATGGTCTGTTAGCAAGTCAATCGTGTTACCATTCCATGCTTGTTCCTTGTTAGCTTACATTGTTGACCAGTGGTAGATTTCACAACCCTACATCCTTTTGATTTCGATAGAAATCTTTTTAATTTTCTTGTTTGTGTCCTTTTTTCTTTTTCAGTGAAGTACAGTTCAATATCATGTAATTACTGTGCCATCTTTGTTTCCACCATTGGTTTGGTTTTCCTGTTGTTGATGGCTTTTCTTTATTATTAACAATTTTAAACTTGTGGCTAAATAATTTTTATGCTGTAGATATCAGCTCGCCTACGCATGCATGAATCGAATACATATACAGTGCATACGAGCCCCGCCCACACTTGTTTACGGCGGTTATAATTATCTGGCAAGGCAGAATGGTGATTCTGCGCTTGCTAGCTTACCGTTCTTCGAAGACTCCAGACAAATATGTGTTCTCCGTGATCTATACGGCGTGGCGATACTCAAGCTTGTGCCTGGTCACGTGCGCTAACCACAGCTTGGTCACGTGCGTATTGCGCAATCACTATAATTATTAATGGCGTCTAACACTTAGCTGACAATGGATCACGATCGAGAAATCGCGGAATTTATATCGCCGTTTCGCTAAAAACTAAGTTCAAAAGGCACATGCCAGGAGAATTGGTCTCGGCACTGCTCACGTAAAGGTGCTAGGCGAGTGGAAGAAAGAAAGAAGAAAGAAAGAAGAAAGAAGAAAACGAAGATGACGAAACTCGATTTTCACCGTTTCCAGGTTCGTCACTTTAGTAACAATCTCGAGCAATCTCAATGCTACTGTAAGATGGGGCAACGCCAGATAGCAGATTTAAGTGTCTTTGGACGTATAAAATTCATCACCAGGCGAAATATCAGCGTTTGAACGCTAATACATTGTATGTAGCCGCCATCTTGTTTTCTCGTTCAACCCTACATAGGGAGACACTACCGTGTCTCCCTAATATCACCCGGTTCGGAAACTTTTCCCCGATTGATACCTATGAATTTACGGGATCCCTCACGGCACGTGCGGTGTTAGGGTTCTCGGTTTGTAACTATCAGTGGGCGGGTTCAGTATTCCAGAGAAAGGTGGGGCTGATGCAGGAATCGACTAGAAAATGAATGGCGTACCGACAGCACTTGAAAAGCACGCAGATCTTCGTCTGGGACTACTTTAGTAAGGTTGGCTGCTGTTTATAGGAACCTAAAGGCGATTGCAATATCCACTGAAGACGAGTTAGTACTGCTGTCTATAGCATTATATTCTACTACCGTACGAGCCAAATGGACCCTGAGCCTTTTAAACTTCTGTGTGACAATGAAAAGGCGTTGTAACGAGGAGAAATCTCAGCTAGAACCGGCTAAATGTGATAGCTTGTTTATTAGTTGAACTTAGAGGTCCTGAGCACCTGCACATGATCTCTGAGCAGAACTGGTGAGTCTGTCAATAGGTAGAGATGGTCAGATTGTATTAGGAGCATTAAGAGTAGCACTGTTGTTGGTTTTCCTGTAAATGAGAGTCTAGACCGCCCCTAGGCCTGCTAGCTCTATAGCTAGTACGCATTCAGCTGCTTCAATTGACAGTGAATTTGTTTCGTGCTTGTCTTGTTAACCCATCCAAGGCTACCTGCATGAACATACCACTTGTAATCACAAACTGAAAAGAAGGTTGTCTTGTAAAAAAATTAACGAGCACTTTACCTAAGTACTGTAGTACCAACAGGCACACACGTGCATGGCTAAGCAGCCTCTGTTGCACAATAGTTAAAATTAGGCTACTGATACATGATAATTAATTTAGGAGGATTAATGCAACGGAATGGTAGAAATTATTCGAGCAAAAATGTTTTGGTGTCTTCCTCTTAACGAAACACGTATAGCTCACGAGGGTTCTGAAGAACCGCTCAGTCTCCTGAAAGGTCCACTTTCCTTTGCAAAAGGTCCACTTTTCTTTGCAAAAGGTCGAATTTCTTAGCCAAAATTGAAGCAGCTTGTTTTCTCGATAGTATTGCGGTGAAAATAGCACATTTAGGTAGTCCTATGCGACTGTTCACGAGAATAATCGTCTAAAAAAATCAATTGACATGGCCATCATCAGCGGCGATCTGCACCACACAAAACAGAACCCTCTCTGTAAATTCCTGGCTATGCAGGCCTTGTATAATGACAGTTTTGCATAATCTGCTAATGATAATTATGGACGTAATAGGCTCTCTGGTTCATTTCACTGTTGCTTTTGTGTGTAGCCCTAGATTTAAGCATCTTAATGTTATCGAAATTAGTCACTTTCTCTCTCTCTCTCTCTCTCTCTCTCTCTCACTCAGGCTATAATTTTGTGAAATCAGAAAGAAGACACTAAAACACCTATTTTGTTCTAGGAGAATGAACATCAGGTTTGTCATAATGGTTGACAACGTGCTGCTTGATTTGATGGTGTTATGTCCACAGATGCAACTGAAAAAGTAATGGTCTGGCAAGTCGTAACAAGAAGATTATTATAACTAACTTACTATACATAAACTAAGTAGTTAGTAGTCTCAGTCGCACAACAAGTATTTATTATGTATTTCGTATCACAATAGTTTTATTATAACAATGAACGAAGTGCATAACATACATGGTCTAATTGTAATACATTATGGTTGTTACACTGAATCGTACCGTCCACTGAAATAGTCCTGAGCTAATCATAATAGACTGTTGCAAAATTCTTCCAGTGACCTTACAATCTGATAGCAAAGTGGTGATCAAGTGTAGCTTGTCTGTAAGAGTAGTTTAATAGTGCTTTTAAGAGAAATTGGCATTTCATAGTGATCTTGAGACTAAAGTGCAGTTAGTAGCATACTAATCTGGTAGACTTGATGTGCAAGAATGCTGTGATAGCACTGAAATGAAGAAAATGTCATTTCGTAGTGATCTTGTGACTGAAGTGCAGTTAGTTGCATACTAATCTGGTAGACTCGATGTACAAGAATGCTGTGAAGCACTGAAATGAAGAAAATGTCATTTCGTAGTGATCTTGAGACTAAAGTGCAGTAAGTTGCATACTAATCTGGTAGACTCGATGTACAAGAATGCTGTGAAGCACTGAAATGAAGAAAATGTCATTTCGTAGTGATCTTGAGACTAAAGTGCAGTAAGTTGCATACTAATTCAGTGGACCTAGTGTGTGAGAATACTGTAAATGAAAAGATGCACTCTCATAGTGATTGTGGTACTAAAATGCAGTAAGTTGTGTAGTACTTCAGTAGATCTGTTGTGTGAAAATGTTGTAATGTCACTAAAATCCCTTTTCTTCATTTCAGTGCTTTCACAGCATTCTTGCACATCGAGTCTACCAGATTAGTATGCAGCTAACTGCACTTCAGTCACAAGATCACTACGAAATGACATTTTCTTCATTTCAGTGCTTTCACAGCATTCTTGCACATCGAGTCTACCAGATTAGTATGCAGCTAACTGCACTTCAGTCACAAGATCACTACGAAATGACATTTTCTTCATTTCAGTGCTTTCAGAGCATTCTTGCACCTCGAGTCTACCAGATTAGTATGCAGCTAACTGCACTTCAGTCACAAGATCACTACGAAATGACATTTTCTTCATTTCAGTGCTTCACAGCATTCTTGTACATCGAGTCTACCAGATTAGTATGCAACTAACTGCACTTCAGTCACAAGATCACTACGAAATGACATTTTCTTCATTTCAGTGCTTCACAGCATTCTTGTACATCGAGTCTACCAGATTAGTATGCAACTTACTGCATTTTAGTCTCAAGATCACTACGAAATGACATTTTTCTTCATTTCAGTGCTATCACAGCATTCTTGTACATCAAGT
>OZ024785.1:7981756-8223479 GCA_964017065.1 Haliclona indistincta
TGAGACTAAAGTGCAGTAAGTTGCATACTAATCTGGTAGACTCGATGTACAAGAATGCTGTGAAGCACTGAAATGAAGAAAATGTCATTTCGTAGTGATCTTGAGACTAAAGTGCAGTAAGTTGCATACTAATTCAGTGGACCTAGTGTGTGAGAATACTGTAAATGAAAAGATGCACTCTCATAGTGATTGTGGTACTAAAATGCAGTAAGTTGTGTAGTACTTCAGTAGATCTGTTGTGTGAAAATGTTGTAATGTCACTAAAATCCCTTTTCTTCATTTCAGTGCTTTCACAGCATTCTTGCACATCGAGTCTACCAGATTAGTATGCAGCTAACTGCACTTCAGTCACAAGATCACTACGAAATGACATTTTCTTCATTTCAGTGCTTTCACAGCATTCTTGCACATCGAGTCTACCAGATTAGTATGCAGCTAACTGCACTTCAGTCACAAGATCACTACGAAATGACATTTTCTTCATTTCAGTGCTTTCAGAGCATTCTTGCACCTCGAGTCTACCAGATTAGTATGCAGCTAACTGCACTTCAGTCACAAGATCACTACGAAATGACATTTTCTTCATTTCAGTGCTTCACAGCATTCTTGTACATCGAGTCTACCAGATTAGTATGCAACTAACTGCACTTCAGTCACAAGATCACTACGAAATGACATTTTCTTCATTTCAGTGCTTCACAGCATTCTTGTACATCGAGTCTACCAGATTAGTATGCAACTTACTGCATTTTAGTCTCAAGATCACTACGAAATGACATTTTTCTTCATTTCAGTGCTATCACAGCATTCTTGTACATCAAGTCTACCAGATTAGTATGCAACTTACTGCACTTTAGTCTCAAGATCACTATGAAATGCCAATTTCTCTTAAAAGCACTATTAAACTACTCTTACAGACAAGCTACACTTGATCACCACTTTGCTATCAGATTGTAAGGTCACTGGAAGAATTTTGCAACAGTCTATTATGATTAGCTCAGGACTATTTCAGTGGACGGTACGATTCAGTGTAACAACCATAATGTATTACAATTAGACCATGTATGTTATGCACTTCGTTCATTGTTATAATAAAACTATTGTGATACGAAATACATAATAAATACTTGCTGTGCGACTGAGACTACTAACTACTTAGTTTATGTATAGTAAGTTAGTTATAATAATCTTCTTGTTACGACTTGCCAGACCATTACTTTTTCAGTTGCATCTGTGGACATAACACCATCAAATCAAGCAGCACGTTGTCAACCATTATGACAAACCTGATGTTCATTCTCCTAGAACAAAATAGGTGTTTTAGTGTCTTCTTTCTGATTTCACAAAATTATAGCCTGAGTGAGAGAGAGAGAGAGAGAGAGAGAGAGAAAGTGACTAATTTCGATAACATTAAGATGCTTACTGAAATCTAGGGCTACACACAAAAGCAACAGTGAAATGAACCAGAGAGCCTATTACGTCCATAATTATCATTAGCAGATTATGCAAAACTGTCATTATACAAGGCCTGCATAGCCAGGAATTTACAGAGAGGGTTCTGTTTTGTGTGGTGCAGATCGCCGCTGATGATGGCCATGTCAATTGATTTTTTTAGACGATTATTCTCGTGAACAGTCGCATAGGACTACCTAAATGTGCTATTTTCACCGCAATACTATCGAGAAAACAAGCTGCTTCAATTTTGGCTAAGAAATTCGACCTTTTGCAAAGAAAAGTGGACCTTTTGCAAAGGAAAGTGGACCTTTCAGGAGACTGAGCGGTTCTTCAGAACCCTCGTGAGCTATACGTGTTTCGTTAAGAGGAAGACACCAAAACATTTTTGCTCGAATAATTTCTACCATTCCGTTGCATTAATCCTCCTAAATTAATTATCATGTATCAGTAGCCTAATTTTAACTATTGTGCAACAGAGGCTGCTTAGCCATGCACGTGTGTGCCTGTTGGTACTACAGTACTTAGGTAAAGTGCTCGTTAATTTTTTTACAAGACAACCTTCTTTTCAGTTTGTGATTACAAGTGGTATGTTCATGCAGGTAGCCTTGGATGGGTTAACAAGACAAGCACGAAACAAATTCACTGTCAATTGAAGCAGCTGAATGCGTACTAGCTATAGAGCTAGCAGGCCTAGGGGCGGTCTAGACTCTCATTTACAGGAAAACCAACAACAGTGCTACTCTTAATGCTCCTAATACAATCTGACCATCTCTACCTATTGACAGACTCACCAGTTCTGCTCAGAGATCATGTGCAGGTGCTCAGGACCTCTAAGTTCAACTAATAAACAAGCTATCACATTTAGCCGGTTCTAGCTGAGATTTCTCCTCGTTACAACGCCTTTTCATTGTCACACAGAAGTTTAAAAGGCTCAGGGTCCATTTGGCTCGTACGGTAGTAGAATATAATGCTATAGACAGCAGTACTAACTCGTCTTCAGTGGATATTGCAATCGCCTTTAGGTTCCTATAAACAGCAGCCAACCTTACTAAAGTAGTCCCAGACGAAGATCTGCGTGCTTTTCAAGTGCTGTCGGTACGCCATTCATTTTCTAGTCGATTCCTGCATCAGCCCCACCTTTCTCTGGAATACTGAACCCGCCCACTGATAGTTACAAACCGAGAACCCTAACACCGCACGTGCCGTGAGGGATCCCGTAAATTCATAGGTATCAATCGGGGAAAAGTTTCCGAACCGGGTGCTAATATTCATATAAACCACACCCATTATTTATTGACCACGCCCGAAATTGTAATTACTATTATTACAGTACAATCGAAATTCAAGCAAGGCTTTGTGTAATGCAGCTTTTCTCTGAGCTAGTATAGTAAAACGTACATTCCTATGGCTAGCAAGCCACTATTCACTTTACTAAATATGGCAAACATTAATTATTTTTGCTAAGCATGGTTAACTATATCTTATGCCTCATTAAAAAAGAAATTTCTGGTTCTTAGAGGGTGCTCAAGCACTGAAAGCACCCTTGTAAAAACGCCCCTGGGTTGTACGCGCACTAGTTCAACAGTTGTTGACATCTGCTTGTTGCGAAACTGCTAAAATATTGAGGTGAGCATTGCAATTCCCTCTGGAGAAGGTCTGACCGCATTACTTCCAAAAATTGCAGCCGAGGACCTCTTGCATTGATTGTTTAAAGCAACATATTTTCAGTGGAAAATATCTACAGCAAAAAGATCGCCAGAAATGGAACGTCTCGTTTATCTACTGATGTTAGTCCTGCCGATCATCGAGACTGCTGTCAGCCAAGGTACAGCTATCGTGTAGAATTCACATGTAGACAGTCATCCTCAGACACTATACGTGTATAATCGCTACAATGCCTATAGCTACCTGGTACAGTGCGTTTTCGCAGACATCAGTGGATGTTAGACAGTGCACGGTATATCAGTGATGAGCATCTGTAAAGTGGGAGAGGTGCTAGAGGGAGTTTTGATAGGAGACTAATTATATTGGCTGTAGTCACAAAGGGCTGTTCATTTTTTATGCAGGAGTCAGAATTCGAGGGCCTGTCCCATTTGTGTTTGCAGTCTTGCCTGGTGAAAAAATAACATGCAGCTTTGATGAAGGCTTTACTGCGGTTCCCAGCATTGAATGGTTTCGTGAAGGAGTTAAACTGACGAGTGAACAAGGCAAAATGAGGATAAATCCAGTACCCGAAGGCTCAGTTTTAGAGCTTATAACTCCTGAATCAATTATTCCTGGTAACTACTCTTGCAGAGCAACTCTTAACAGTATTGTAGCAACAGCAAACCAAGAGATAGTGCCAGCAGGTAAACCATTAGGGTTACGATAAATTAAAAATTTTAATGCCTCTTTTCAACAGTATATTCCCTGAGGGTACAAGGGAACACTGACCTGCTCCCAGAAGAAGACTTATTTCTGCTGTGCAACTTTACAAGCAGTCGCATCCCCAAAAACCTCACCTGGGAATACAATGAGGGAACTAGGTGAGTAAACCTTGACTATAATCTCATATACTCTGTTGCACTTTTGTACTTTCTCAAAACAGGACCCCAAATGAAATCGTAAATATCACCAAAGTGTCCCTCGCCAATGGTGGGCAGTATGTGTGTTCTGCAGAATTCTTATTAACAACATTGACAATTGCTGTCGATGTGAACATACACGGTCAGTCATCCATAGTTGACTTTATTTCTTTTATGTGAGTGAGCAGGTTATGAAAATAGCAATTTTTATATTATAAAAGTGTAGAGTGTGAGTGTGTTGAGTATATGGCTTCAGTTTGTATGTATCCTCTCCAACTTTACATTGTTTGAATGCCTCTTTTAGTTGGTCTAGGCTTTAGAGAGCATCTGTTGTGAATACCATTAGCGGTAACATGACTCCTCAGCTAGCTCATAATGACGCCTTAATTTAGTTAGGCAAGTCAAGGTCACATCGAACAAGTCACTTGAAACCAATTATATATGATGCAGGATGAATCTGTCCTTTTAAGTATACGTTATAGCATGCCTACCCGTGGTGTATCACGAATACACGAAGCAATAACTATTAATCCCGAGGGCGTAGCCCGAGGGATTAATGGTTATTGCTGAGTGTATTCATGATACACCACAGGTAGGCATGGTATAACTGACTTGTACCATGGCAACCACAATGCCCACTGATGTCTGTAGGTTTCTATAGGATAAATAAGGGCGGCTTGCGCACTCTTCATAGTTTACTGGTGAGGTTGACTCGCAACTCTCACCCCTTCCTATTTTTCTCTCTGGAAGGTAGATCATTTCTATGATCTTTTTTGCCCAGTGGGAGTCATGTGACTTCCCGTGGAATATCAAGATATACCACAGGAAATCACATGATAAACCGTGGAATATCTAGTTGTTCCACAGGAAATCATGTGACTTTCCATGGTATATCTGAAATACACCACTGGCGGTGCCTTTGAAAATAAGGCTTCCTATGGTACAATGAATGATATAATTTATAGGCAGTATCAAAGCTTGATCTCTGATCTTCCTGATCTTGTTTGTTTAGATGAACCCATACTTCAGCCAAATTCTACTGCACTTGAGCGCAAGGACACTAACATTTCCATTGATTGTAACATCACTGGTGTTGGGCTGCAATACAACTGGACCTTTCAGGGGCAAGAGGTCAAGGAGAGCGCCCGCATATCGTTCACTGGTGGAAAATTGAACATTGTAGAAGTCGGCTTCTCTGATGCTGGGATGTACACCTGTTTCGTGAAGAACAGAGCTGGCAATGCAACACAGTTTCACGAATTGATTGTTTTTGGTGAGTAAGATAATTGTAAATACATGCATTGTGAGCCAGTATAGATTGTAGAACACTTGACAAGTGTAGGAACTTAAAGTTGTCTGTGTCAAACATACAACCATGCTTTAGTACATATAGTCACTCAGAACTGGTATCAATGAATATAACTGCATGCTCACAGTCTGCCGTAGACAGACAGGATCGCGCAATTTGCTAATTAGGGAAATATTTCCTTGAAGATCACAAAAAATATTAACACGCTCTACGTGTTGCTTGTGTACTGATACAGTATGTGTGAAAGCAGTGAACTGAGTTTACACCTGATGTTTGCCCAAGGGCAATCAATGGGTAAACAAACCTTCATAAATAGTTATTGAATGCCGCTCAAGTGTCTTGATGTATTGTGCATGTTTAGATGTCAAAATAGGTTATTGTATACAATAACATTTCTTGTCACAGGACCTCCTGATATCATAGCTCCTAACAGTACCAGTGCTACAGTGGAAGTCGCTGTCAACAATCGAACGAGCCTGTTCTGTCGATCTGTGAGCTACCCGGACTCCAACACATCATGGATGCACTATCCTGCTGACCAGCCTGGTCGCAGTGTGCCTGGAGGCAACAACAGGTTCATGATCAACAGCAGAGAGGAGCTGGTGATCATGAATGCAGCCATGGAGGATGCTGGAGCGTTCCAGTGCAACGTCACCAATGAACACGGCAGTGCTATTATCAACATCACTCTGGTTGTAGTAGGTACGTAAGCCTCATTGCTTGCGATATAGTGCATTATTGCATTGCTATAGATACTCCTGAGCCTCCAACATTGGATCAAATCAGCATAGTTCCGATGACTACATCAGTGCGACTATCATGGGATCAATCTGTGCCGTCTGACTTTCGCAGAGTGGAGCAGTATATAGTAGAACTGAGCACCAACGGTGGACCATTTGTTGAGGTAAGCACTAACACCACTGCCCATCACATTTTGATCTATTATTCATTTTGCAGTGGAAGGAGGGAGTGATTAATGGTGACCAACGCTCATTTCAAGTGACCAATCTGAATCCAGGTGTCACCTACCGGTTGAGAATGCGGTCAAGGAACATTGCCGGAATGAGTGGAGCATCAAATATTGTATCATTCCAGACCTCAACAAGTCGTGAGTACCACCCACACAGCACAGTGCATGCATGATAATTTGGTGGTATGTGAAATAATTATGGACTGTATGAGTGAACTCATGCATGCATACATCATGGCCCTGAAGTGATA
Organism: Haliclona indistincta; assembly: GCA_964017065.1. Classification (NCBI taxonomy): domain Eukaryota; kingdom Metazoa; phylum Porifera; class Demospongiae; order Haplosclerida; family Chalinidae; genus Haliclona; species Haliclona indistincta. The sequence goes on from OZ024785.1 coordinate 7,988,306, forward strand.
GTAAAAAATGTGCGCTTTTTCTTATTTTCATCTTCTGTCTCTCGCAGCACCTCAGTTGGAGTTCTTTAACTACACTGCACTAGAAAATGGTCGTGCGATTCTCTTCCAATGGAGACTGTTGCACAATGGCGGTGCCCCAGTTAGTAGCTTTAGAATCACTCTTCAATCTGACAATATGGCTGAGCGGTCTCAAGACCTGAATATCAACGACAACAGAGTACTCATGTCAGGCCTGGAGCCAAATACTACTTACCGAGTCACAGTAACATTTAGCAACCAACTGGGAGAAGCTATTCCTATAAATCTGGAAATAACTACACCACAAGGTGAATGGTGAATAAGCACATTGTTTATAGCTACCAGTGCATGTGTATAACATAAAAATGTGACAAATTAACCAAGTTATAGTCTTTAATCAGGCACTGCATCACTCATGTTCAGTAAAACTCAGACAATGATAGAATCTGCTTCAGTAGAAGAGAATGTGGTGATTTTGCAATGTTTTCATCAATGATTAGGTACAGTATTGGAATACAGTAGCAGCATAGGAACAATTCAAACAGGAATTCCAACTCAAAGTATACCTATAGTTGGAGTTTTGTCTGGTAAGTTTTAGTATACAGTGGAACCCCTCTTAGAGGACACCCCTCATCCCTCTATAATAGACACTTACTGAATCCCAAATATAACCCACATATTGTATAATAAACCCCTGACCAGAGGACACCCTCTCTATAAAGGGAGATTTCGTTGGTCCCAATGGTGTCCACCTTAGAGAGGTTCCACTGTACATAGAAGCAGTCTCGTAGCAGCCAAGGCTTAGGAATATAGTAATCATTATGTACATGCAGGAATATCTGCTGTAATTATTATCTTCATTGCAAGTTCTATGGCGGTCCTACTGGTGTCTGTGTTATACCATAAGCATGGCAGAAAGATAACCAATAGACAACAAGAGCCAACTTATGAATATACAATACCATCTAATCCTCCACAACCATCCTCTCCTCCTCCTCCTCCTCCACTCCCACCTCCACGACTAATTACTCATGACAATCCTGCCTATGGGAAATTTTCACTAAATGACTGTGTAGCTTACTCAAGTGGATTGAATCAAGATCAACAACTAGAACAACAAACACTATCACTTTAGTGTGAATACTAAATTTTAAAAAGTTGTTTTGATAATAATTGATAGCAAAAACATACAGTATATAAGTCATGCTAAAACTGCTACGAAAGTACTTCTAATATGCATATACCCTTCAGCATACAGGAGCCCACAATAACTAGCTATGCCAGAAAATAAAAAGATTTCTAACGAAATCAAAAGGATGTAGGATGGAGATTAGCAATGAGGAAATCTGCCACTGTAAACCAACAAGGAGGTAACACAGAATGGTAACACGATTGACTAGCTAACAGCCATGCATCTCTACATCAGTGGCAGCTCTACTGGCCTTTAGGCTGTTGACTGTTGGCCTACATGGCTACATGATGGAGCCACTGATGTAGGGATGCACGGTATATTAGCTAGTCAATCGTGTTACCTGCAGCATCTGTAAACAGTGCAGCTACTGATGATCAGTTTGGTTCACCATCTATTCAAGACAGGAATTTTACTCATGCAATCTACTTCACAGTGACAAAGCCTGCCAAGTAGCAACCTGGGTGATTCTTTCCTAGACCTGAAAAGCAGTGATGGCGATCAACACACGGATGCACAATAGGCGTGTACCATACTTGCTTCAGCCATGACCAGGTGTCAATTTAAAACCAGCACGTGTTACACTTATGTGATTCTTACGTCCAGTGTCAAATAATTAAGACAGTTATCTATTAAGAGGAGGGCTTCAATTATAAGATTTAAGATAACTTTCTCCAAGGCTGGTGTTATAGCAAACAACAGCTTTCATAAAAGTGTTCTACATAATGGGTCATTCCATATCATTTCAACAACTTTTTGGCATAACCCTCTGGGATTTTCTCGAAACTTGGTAATGTTGAACCCCTCATGTGGTCATATGAGTCCTTATTACATAGTACGTCATCTTTCACCAATCGGATTGCTCTATTCGAGGGCATTAATGTAGGTTATTGACCGCTCGTAGCGTCTTCTATAGCAACAGACCGTTGCGTCTTTGCGAGTTTGAAAAATTCGCGATGTTATTGCGCTCACAGAGATGAACTATGTAATAAATCATTTATTGCCCTACACAACTCGGGCATTAACCGACATTAATGACCTCGGGAAAGTCAGTTGCCCTCGTACAGTCTCGGGCTGTGCCCTCGACCGTTACTCGGGCGACCGACTTTCCCGCGGTCATTAATGTCGGTTAATGCCCTCGCGTGAGGGCAATAACTAATACATAACAAGTTTCAGCTTAATACCTTGTATGGTTTCTTTTAAAACCCTGATTGCATTTTTGACAATATTCCCTACTACTTGCCGTTCAGCTATTTAGTTATATTTTGACCTATTAGCAGACTAATAACATCAAATTGAAGCTGAATAAATGCTCTTTCGCATGACATGCAACACATAGTGCATCGCATGTCATAACTATTTAGCCACACCCACATACCTTGATACTTGATTCTTTAAAAATACGCTGTGTCAATTTCACTTTAAATGGATATCAGAACATGCAAAATGATCACTAGCTAGTTTATTAGGGAGGCACGGTAGTGCCTCCCTATGTAGGGTTGAACGAGAAAAAAAGATGGCGGCTACATACAATGTATTAGCGTTCAAACGCTGATATTTCGCCTGGTGATGAATTTTATACGTCAAAAGACACTTAGATCTGCTCTCTGGCGTTGCCCCATCTTACAGTAGCAAGGAGATTGCTCGAAATTGTTGCTAAAGTGACGAACCTGGAAACGGTGAAAATCGAGTTTCGTCATCTTCTTCTTTCTTCCACTCGCCTAGCACCTTTACGCGAGCAGTACCGGGACCAAAATACCCACGAACAGTCGTGAAATTCTCCTGGCATGTGCCTTTTGAACTTAGTTTTTAGCGAAACGGCGATATAAATTCCGCGATTTCTCGATTGTGATCCATTGTCAGCTAAGTGTTAGACGCCATTAATGTGATTGCGCAATACGCACGTGACCAAGCAGTGGTTAGCGTATGGTTCACGGAGAACACATATCTGTATGGAGTCTTCGAAGAACGGCAAGCTATAGGATCACCATTCTGCGCTTGCCAGATATAAATTATAACCGTAGTACTGCAGTACAGGTAAATAAACTAGTGTGGGCGGGGCTCGTATGCACTGCATGCATGCATGCGTAGGCGAGCTGATAGCATAGCATAACAATTATTTTTTGCTACAAGTTTAAAGTAAAGAAAAGCCATCAACAACAAGAAACTAAACCAATGGTGGAACAAAGACGGCTCAGTACGTCCATGATAATTGAACTGCACTTCACTAAAAAAGTAAAAAGGACACAAACAAGAAAATTAAAAAGATTTCTATCGAAATCAAAAGGATGTAGGGTTGTGAAATCTACCACTGGTTCACAATGTAAACTAACAAGGAACAAGCATGGAATGGTAACACAATTGACTTGCTAACAGACCATAGATCCCTACATCAGTGGCTGTACACAAGCTGAATGCACATCAGGTGTCAGCAGTCAACAAGTAGGTCAACCACACCAGCCACTGATGTAGGATCTATGGTCTGTTAGCAAGTCAATTGTGTTACCATTCCATGCTTGTTCCTTGTTAGTTTACATTGTGAACCAGTGGTAGATTTCACAACCCTACATCCTTTTGATTTCGATAGAAATGTTTTTAATTTTCTTTAATTGTACATTCATCACTGATGATTCAATCACATGTACTAAGGATAGTAAATCAAAGGTAATATGCAACAGCCCTCCCTCATTAGCTCTTGCTTTCAGGAATATCAAAAAAATCGTGGGATAATTATTACATGAGTGTTTTACAAGTAATGAACAGTGATATTGAGGCTTTTGCAATTTAATCATTGTAGAAAAATAAATTCATATATTTAAAAATTTTGTAGCAAGGCAACAAGCAGTCATTTTAAGTAATAAGATTAATTTGAATATAATTTTAATGAACAATACTCAATTATTCCACAATTAATCACGATACAATCACAGTTTGTATACCAGAAGTGCTTTAGCAATTTTAATTAAGTTCAATTTTCAGCAAAAATGTTTTCAATGTATAAGGCTTTGTATTGCAACAAGTAAAACACCTGTAAAACAACTATGGCATGATTGGTCTATTGTCAACTAGCTTTAACAAGAAAGGTTACTTTATATAGAATCTGAATGTCTTCTATCATTGATTCAAGAACAGAATATTATGTCTGTGTGATCAAAGCAATTCCGATTAAAAATTGTTCACATAATATTGAATAATTAACATCAGTAGTTTCAACAAGCAGCTATCCTAAGTCATCAAACAGCTAGCCCAAGTCATCTAACAGCTATCCTAAGTCATCAAACAGCTAGCCCAAGTCTGTTGATTGGTGTCCAAGTAGTATGCATTTATGCCGATTTCTCTAATAAAGCTTGTAAAACTAACCTTCTCATTTGTGTCCCAACATAAAATTTGGCTTAGAAGTAGCTAATAGAAAAGTATTTAATCACATCCATTTAAAATGAAAATTAAAGAATCAATAAAGAATCAAAGATCAAAGTATGTGGGTGTGGCTAAATAGTTACGACATGCAATGCACTATGTGCTGCACGTCATACAAAAAAGGATTTATTCAGCTTCAGTTTGATGTTTTTAGTTTGCTGATAGGACAAAATATAACAAAGATATATTATAGTTAAACAGCAAGAACATGTAGTAATAAATTTTGTCGAAAATGCAGTCAGGGTTAAGAACCATACAAGGTGAAGGTATCAAGCTGAAACTTGTTAAGGAATCATAATTATTTTTCGAGAAAATCCCAGAGGGTCATGCCAAAAAGTTGTCTAATCAGGAGTTCATGAGTATGAATATTCTCTGTTAGACAGTGTTGGGCATTTTCTACTTCACAAGTTTATGCTATAATGCTAACCATCGCTGTGTATAGGTAACTTGTGACTAGAAAATGTCCAATGCAGTCAAAAGGAGCATATTGACGGTTGCATATTCTTGAACTCTTGTCCTAATACAAAACATACAACAATGCATCAGAAGAGAAAGCCAGTTTATAAACCTACACACATTGTTTACAAAAACCAGTGAAACTATAGAGTACAAAGCGTTTCATTATCAGTTTTACTGCAGGTCGTGTAGATAGTGATTTACGTATGATGCATTGTAACACTGTGCTAGTCACTGTAGTTCAGCTACTAATGATGATGATATCAACTAGCACTGCTCAGTTAACTATTGCAGCTCTACGTGATGCTCTCAATAACAACATGATTAACTTGGCTTGTAGAACTGATATGAACAACATTGATACCACAGCAGCTTTCTATCGCAGAGTTCCACAAGATGGGAAAGAACTACTTATTAACTCAAATTCTGGTAATGTGGAGTTTGTGATCACAATCAATACAGAAGGTGCCTATTTTTGTAACAGCTCAATTGGTCAGTCTAATTTTCAAGAAATAAACAGTAAGCTTTTTCTATACATTTTCTGCAAAATTGTATTCTTTATTGTATACTCTCAGCATTCCCTTCAAGTATACCTAATTTAATCCCTTCACCTGGTACATGGGGACAACCTTATACAGCAGAGTGCCAATATCAATTTGGTCTACTCAGTCAATACTACTCCATGACCTGGACTATTGTTTTCAGTGACAGTAGTCAACTGCTCATTGATTCTAACACAACTGATTACCAACTCATTGGTTCATCACTGAGGATAGCAACCTTCACTCCTTTGATTCAGTCACTGGTGTGCAGACTAACAGTTACTGGTGTGCCACTCTTTCAGGGACAAGCTGGAAATTTGGTTACAAAACTCGGTTTTTTGCTAAATATTGGCTTGTTACAAGGTATAACCAGCACTATGGTCTCGTCCCTGGTATAGTAATAGTATAGACTCTCTGCACACACATAATTTTTTTAATTTCCCAACTTAAAGTATTCTATTTCTTCTAATTATGACAGCAAAGTGATTGAGCCTCTCATACATGTAGTTTGAAAATGCTATTGGTTTAGAGCTGTAGTCTTTGGCATGTAGCTTGGAAGATTGACAAGTAAACAGATTTTGACTCCTGCATGATCATCGTGCAAGTTTGAGCCACAAGTGAGACTTGCAAGATGAGAGTACTACAAGTTCTATGTGTGCAGACAATGTATACAGGGGAGGGACAGAGACAATGCTAAGTTGTACACATACCATTTGATAAAAGTATTCTGATTTTTAGGTGCAGATAAAACAAACATTACACAGCCTCCTCAAGACTATACAGCATCTGTGGGAACTAGTGCTGTGTTCCAATGCACTGCTCAAGTTCCAAACCAACGAACGATTGAATTTGAAATATTCGGCGAAAACATCGCAACTGATGATAGTAACTGTATCACTACTGGTTTCTCCATCATTCCTATGAGGACTTGTAACAGAATCATTGACACTTATCTTGTGAGTCTCACTTGTGACTACAGTATTGAATACCAAATCAACTGTACACTAAGTGTGGACAATGTGACAAGATCCAGTGATGTGTTCTGTAGAGTACTAAACCAGTCTACTGTAGAGGCAACGGAGAGAGCTGAGCTGATGGTTGTGAGTGGAATAGAATCATCACAAGGTCGCTATTTATTCTTTATCCTAGGCATGCATGTGGTAACCCGTGAGTTAAAGCTGGTTTACATTATGACGCAAGCCGTGTATGTTAATGGGACACAAATTGTAATCCAGTCGTTTATGTTCTACTAGACTAGCTACCCTTGAAGACTCCCTCCCATCACTTTGATTTTGTAACTATGTGCTATAACCTATAGCATTATAACTAAACTGCTGATTAAAAATTACAGAGCATCTATAGCTAAGTGTAGCACAACAACGAGCCTTAGCAAGCACATTAACTACTGCAACACATGAAGAAATCTAGTTGGTTCATCAGAAAATTATCAAGATAGTCACAAAGGAGCATCTTCGACTAAACTTAGATGTAAAATAATTGATAAAAATTATAGGGATAATAAAGTGACTGCATTTTTTATAAGTGCCAAATGAGTCTATTCAGACCAATCAACATAACTTTTTCAATCAGAAAATCATAAGCATGGTTATATCACATGTAAATGGACAGATGGCCCATTCTACTAAGCTGCATTATCTATTACTTTTAGGTATAGGATCAACTGAAGTACTTGAATTAAGCAAAACTAAGTCTGGAGCTGGATCTACTTCCAAGCAAGGTAGAATTAAAAATGTGACAAATTAACCAAGTTATAGTCTTTAATCAGGCACTGTATCACTCATGTTCAGTAAAATTCAGACAATGATAGAGTCTGCTTCAGTAGAAGGTACATAAACCTCATTGCATGCGATATAGTGCATTATTGCATCGCTATAGATACTCTTGATACTCCTTCTACTTCAGTAGAAGGTAAGAGTAGAATGTGGTGATTTCGAAATGTTTTTCATCAATGACTAGGCACTGCTTCTACTGAAGTATTGGAATACAGTAGCAGCATAGGAGCAATTCAAACAGGAATACCAACTCATAGTATACCTATAGTTGGAGTTTTGTCAGGTAAGTTTTAGTAAACAGTGGAACTTCTCTTAGAGGACACCCCTCATCCCTCTATAATGGAGACTTACTGAATCCCAAATAATATTATAACCCGCATATTGTATAATAAACCCCAGACCAGAGGACACCCTCTCTATAATAGACAATTTTAGTTGGTTCCAATGGTGTCCATCTTGGAGAGGTTCCACTGTACATAAAGACGTGTCCCTTGCTAACAAGAAGACATGAACTAGCAGTCTCATAGCAACCAAGGCTTAGTAATAATATAGTAATCATTTTTGTACATGCAGGAATGTCTGCTGTAATTACCATCTTCATTGCAAGTTCTATGATCCTTGTCATACTACTGGTGTCTGTGTTATACCATAAGCATGGCAGACAGATAACCAATAGACAACAGGAGCCTACTTATGAATACACAATACCATCTAATCCTCCACAACCACCCTCTCCTCCTCCTCCTCCTCCTCCTCCTCCACTCCCACCTCCACGACTAACTACCAGTGACAATCCTGCCTATGAGAGATTTTCACTAAATGACTGTGTAGCTTACTCAAGTGGATTGAATCAAGATCAACAACTAGAACTACCAACACTATCACACACTGTCACTTCTGTATAGACTCAGTTTTAATATTACCGCTAATTTCTGCAAGAGATCAAAATTAGTATTGTTATGATTTGGAGTAATTGCAAATACCGAGTTCTATTGTGGTTCATACTGTGGACAAACCGTCAGAAGTAGCTGACATCATGCAAAAAAAAACAACTACCCAACTCCAAGACTACTCATGCAATCCTGCTAGTAAGAAAATTGAGATTATCAATTAATTAGGCTATTGTATGTGTGTAGAGGACAGAGATGCAAGTGAACATGTAGTGATAGTAATTATTATTGTTGTGACTCAGACAGTCATAACAAAACTACTAGTGAGTGGATAATTTAATAATATATGTGCAAATAATTAATTTAATAATATATGTGCAAATAATTTAATAATAATATATGTGCAAATAATTTAATAATATATGTGCAAATAAGGGCAAGACTATACAACCTTAATATGACAAACAATTTGAAGACCTATAGTATACTACTCTCCCGGTACAGTGTATAGTAGTCCTCGATCGCTGATCAAGACAACAATTGTGTTGTGGATAGACTGTGTGATTGTTATGTATTGTAACACTGGGCTAGTCACTGTAGTTCAGCTACTGATGATGATGATATCAACTAGCACTGCTGAGTTAACAATCATAGTTTCTCGTGATGTCATGGATAATAATATCATTCACTTGACTTGTAGCTTTAGTCATCTTGGTACAGCGGATAATGTCACAGCAGCCTTCTATCGCAGAGTTCCACAAGATGGGATAGAACTACTTATTAACTCAAATGTTAGTAATGTCAAATTTTCAATCACGATCCACACAGAAGGTGCTTACTTCTGTAACAGCTCTGTGGGACAATCTAATTTTCAAGATATAAACGGTATTTAATACATCTTTTATTTAACATTTTGATTGTTTTTCTTTGCTATACAGCATTCCCTTCAAGTACACCTGATCTAGTCCCTTCACCTGGTACAGTGGGAATCCCTTACACAGCAGAATGCCAATACCAGATTGGTCTCCTCAGTCAATACTACTCCATGACATGGACTGTCATTTTTAGCGACAATGGTCAAGTGCCCATTGATTCTAACACAATTATGGAATATCAACTGATTGGTTCATCACTGAGAATAGCAACCTTCACTTCTTTGATTCGGTCACTGGTGTGCAATCTAACAGTTACTGGTGTGCCTCGATTCCAAGGACAGAACATGGTTACACGAACTGGTTTTCTTCGGAATATCGGTGTGAAACAAGGTTAAATACAACCAGTAGCAAGATACTAATACTTTATTATTGGTTCCTAGATGTATTTATATCAGAGCCTCCTCAAGACTATACAGCAACGGTGGGAAGTAGGGCTGTGTTCCGATGCACTGTTCGTGGTACAAACAAACTATCAATTGGATTTGAAATATTCAGCAAGAACATCACAACTGATGATAATACCTGTATCGCTAGTTTCTCTATTGTAATTTGTAACACAGTCATTGACTCTCATCTTGTGAGTCTCACTTGTGACTTCAGTATTGAAAACCAAATCAACTGTACACTAACTGTGGACAGCGTGTCAAGATCCAGTGATGTGTACTTCAGACTACTAAACAAGACTTTGGCATCAGTAGAGGCAACGAGGAGAGCTGAGCTGATTTTAGAAAGAATTCAACCTACAGCACAAGGTAGGGGACTGTGGATACCATAGAGCCAGTATTTTTGCAGTGCAAAATTTTTACTTAATGGTAACAAGTCTGCGATTGTGACGAGCACAATACAAAAATAAATATCATGAATTGTTTTGTTCACGAAATTTAAAAGTGCAAAAGAAACCAGCCCTACAAAATATGCTTATACTACTCGAGGAACAGTACTTACAGAATGCCCCATTGCGGCTTCAATTGGTAAAGACTTTCAAAGTTTGCAGATACCATTTAGACTTTGGCATCAGCTTTGTGCCCTACATACATGTAGTCACGTCCAGAACTAAAATTTACTAAATAATGTAATTAATTTGTCATTCAATTTCCACAAAAATCATAACGTAACAAAACATGATAATTATGTGACAAGTACAATCTTGTGAGAAGGTTAATCATTTGTGCAGATCCAGGCAATGTCGACAACATGCCATCACTGAAACTTTTAAGGCTGGAATCAAGTCTGGAGGTATTATCATTGCCGATCGGCAATGATATGTAGGGATAACATCGAATTAAGAATTAAGATGACTGCTATTCATGAGTGAAAATGAGTTTTCACACATATCTCTATTGTTACATAGGCAGTGCTTCAATATCTAGCAGTACAGTAGCAAGTCAACCAGGAGTTCCAGTCCCAATTGCTGTTGAAATCACGTATGGTAAGTCAGTGTAACACACACCTATAAGCATAATAACTTGGTGTGTTATGCAGGAATGGCTGCTGTAATTACCATCTTTATTGCAATTTGTACATTTCTTGTTGTACTACTGGTGGCTGTGTCATATTATAAGCATTGCCAACGGACAGTCAGTTGGCAACAAGAGCCTACCTACGAATACACATGCTCTGATTTACAACCTTCAACTCCACAACCACCCTCTCCTCCTCCTCCTCCACTCCCACCTCCACGACTAATCACTCACGACAATCCTGCCTATGAGAGATTTTCACTAAATGACTATGTAGCTTACTCAAGTAGATTGAATCAAGATCAACAAACAGAACTCTAAACACTATCATACACTGTCATTTCAGTATAATTTCAAAAACAGTGTGATGGTTAAGCACGGCATTGCTTAATTCTACCAAACACTAATGAAACATCAAATGTATTATTGAACTAATAAAGTTTTGAACCAGAACAAAAAAACAGGTTTTATCTAGGACTTTTATTTTGGGGAGGAGGCACTTGGCTTGGGGTAAGTGTCAAATGGAACCATAGCATAAGCTACAGTCCGCTAGAAGGGTCTGAGGGCATGCTTCCTCTCACATGATGACATGAAGAATTGTGACAATAATGATTTGTTTCTGTGTTGCGGATAAAGCTCGCGATACTACATACTTTATGTCACTATAAGAATATCTTTAGCTAGGAATAACTGCTTGCCTTCTGACAAGTTGCATGCGTACTTCAACCAAGTAATAGTCTTTAATTATAATCAGGCACTGTATCACTCGTGTTCAGTAAAACTCAGAGTCTGCTACAGTAGAAGGTACATAAACGTCATTGCATGCGATATAGAGTATTATTGCATTGCTATGGATACTCCTTCTACTTCAGTAGAAGGTAAGAGTAGAATGTGGTGATTTCGCAAGTTTTTCATCAATGACGCTTATAGGAATAATATAGTAATCATTTCAAGTTGTACATGCAGGAATATCTGCTGTAACTACCATCTTCATTGCAAGTTCTGTGGTCCTTGTTATACTACTGGTGTCTGTGTTATACCATGAGCATTGCAGACAGATAACCAATAGACAACAGGAGCCTACTTATGAATACACAATACCATCTAATAATCCTCCACAACCACCATCTCCTCCTCCACTCTCACCTCCACGACTAACTACCAGTGACAATCCTGCCTATGAGAGATTTTCACTAAACGACTGTGTAGCTTACTCAAGTGGATTGAATCAAGATCAACAACTAGAACTAACTACCTACACTATCATACACTGTCACTTCTGTATAGACTCAGTTTTAATATTACCGCTAATTTCTGCAAGAGATCAAAATTAGTATTGTTATGATATTTTTAGTTGGAGTAATTGCGAATGCCGAGTTCTATTGTGGTTCATTCTGTGGATAAACAGTCAGAAGTAGCTGACATCATGCAAAAAAAAAACAACTACCCAACTCCAAGACTATACTCATGCAATCCTGCTAGTGAGAAAATTAAGATCATCAATTAATTAGGCTATTGTATGTGTGTAGAGGACAGAGATGCAAGTGAACATGTAGTGATAGTAATTATTATTGTTGTGACTCAGACAGTCATAAAAAAACTACTAGTGAGTGGATAATTTAATAATATATGTGCAAATAATTTAATAATATATGTGCAAATAATTTAATAATATATGTGCAAATAATTTAATAATAATATATGTGCAAATAATTTAATAATATATGTGCAAATAAGGGCAAGACTATACAATCTTAATATGACAAACAATTTGAAGACCTATAGTGTACTACTCTCCCGGTACAGTGTATAGTAGTCCTCGATCGCTGATCAAGACATCAATTGTGTTGTGGATAGACTGTGTGATTGTTATGCATTGTAACACTGGGCTAGTCACTGTAGTTCAGCTACTGATGATGATGATATCAACTAACACTGCTGAGTTAACAATCATAGTTTCTCGTGATGTCATGGATAATAATATCATTCACTTGACTTGTAGCTTTAGTCATCTTGGTACAGCGGATAATGTCACAGCAGCCTTCTATCGCAGAGTTCCACAAGATGGGATAGAACTACTTATTAACTCAAATGTTAGTAATGTCAAATTTTCAATCACGATCCACACAGAAGGTGCTTACTTCTGTAACAGCTCTGTGGGACAATCTAATTTTCAAGATATAAACGGTATTTAATACATCTTTTATTTAACATTTTGATTGCTTTTCTTTGCTATACAGCATTCCCTTCAAGTACACCTGATCTAGTCCCTTCACCTGGTACAGTGGGAATCCCTTACACAGCAGAATGCCAATACCAGATTGGTCTCCTCAGTCAATACTACTCCATGACATGGACTGTCATTTTTAGCGACAATGGTCAAGTGCCCATTGATTCTAACACAATTATGGAATATCAACTGATTGGTTCATCACTGAGAATAGCAACCTTCACTTCTTTGATTCGGTCACTGGTGTGCAATCTAACAGTTACTGGTGTGCCTCGATTCCAAGGACAGAACATGGTTACACGAACTGGTTTTCTTCGGAATATCGGTGTGAAACAAGGTTAAATACAACCAGTAGCAAGATACTAATACTTTATTATTGGTTCCTAGATGTATTTATATCACAGCCTCCTCAAGACTATACAGCAACGGTGGGAAGTAGGGCTTTTTTCCGTTGCACTGTTCGTGGTACAAACAAACTATCAATTGGATTTGAAATATTCAGCAAGAACATCACAACTGATGATAATACCTGTATCGCTAGTTTCTCTATTGTAATTTGTAACACAGTCATTGACTCTCATCTTGTGAGTCTCACTTGTGACTTCAGTATTGAAAACCAAATCAACTGTACACTAACTGTGGACAGCGTGTCAAGATCCAGTGATGTGTACTTCAGACTACTAAACAAGACTTTGGCATCAGTAGAGGCAACGAGGAGAGCTGAGCTGATTTTAGAAAGAATTCAACCTACAGCACAAGGTAGGGGGCTGTGGATACCATAGAGCCAGTATTTCGGAGTGCAAAATTTTACTTAATGGTACAAGTCTGCGATTGTGACGAGCACAATACAAAAATAATTATCATGAATTGTTTTGTTTCTGAAATTTAAAAGTGCAAAAGAAACCAGCCCTACAAAATGAGCTTATACTACTTGAGGAACAGTACTTACAGAATGCCTCCATGGTGGCTTCAATTGGTGAAGACTTCCAAAGTTTGCAGATACCATTTAGACTATGACATCAGTTTTGTGCCCTACATGCATGTAGTCACGTCCAAAACTAAAAATTTATTAAAATTGTAATTAAATTGTCATTCAATTTCCACAAAAAGCATAACGTAACAAAACATGATAATTATGTGACAAGTACAATCTTGTGAGAAGGTTAATCATTTGTGCAGATCCAGGCAATGTCGACAACATGCCAGGTACGAAAATCACTGAAACTTTTACGGCTGGAATCAAGTCTGGAGGTATGCCGATCGGCAATGATATGTAGGCGGGATAACATCGAATTAAGATGACTGCTATTCATGAGTGAAAATGAGTTTTCACACATATCTCTATTGTTACATAGGCAGTGCTTCAATATCTAGCAGTACAGTAGCAAGTCAACCAGGAGTTCCAGTCCCAATTGCTGTTGAAATCACGTATGGTAAGTCAGTGTAACACACACCTATAAGCATTATAACTTGGTGTGTTATGCAGGAATGGCTGCTGTAATTACCATCTTTATTGCAATTTGTACATTTCTTGTTGTACTACTGGTGGCTATGTCATATTATAAGCATTGCCAACGGACAGTCAGTTGGCAACAAGAACCTACCTACGAATACACATTCTCTGATTTACAACCTTCAACTCCACAACCACCCTCTACTCCTCCTCCTCCTCCTCCACTCCCACCTCCACGACTAATCACTCACGACAATCCTGCCTATGAGAGATTTTCACTAAATGACTGTGTAGCTTACTCAAGTGGATTGAATCAAGATCAAGAAACAGAACTCTAAACACTATCATACACTGTCATTTCAGTATAATTTCAAAAACAGTGTGATGGTTAAGCACGGCATTGCTTAATTCTACCAAACACTAATGAAACATCAAATGTATTATTGAACTAATAAAGTTTGGAATCAGAACAGTAAACAGGTTTTATCTAGGACTTTTATTTTGGGGAGGAGGCACTGGGGGAAGTGTCAAATGGAACCATAGCGTAAGCTACAGTCCGCTAGAAGGGTCTGAGGGCATGCTTCCTCTCACATGATGACATGAAGAATTATGACAATAATGATTTGTTTCTGTGTTGCAGATAAAGCTCGCGATACTACATACTTTATGTCACTATAAGAATATCTTTAGCTAGGAATAACTGCTTGCCTTCTGACAAGTTGCATGCGTACTTCAACCAAGAAATAGTCTTTAATTATACTGTATCACTCGTGTTCAGTAAAACTCAGAGTCTGCTTCAGTAGAAGGTACATAAACCTCATTGCATGCGATATAGTGCAATAAGTGCATTATTGCATTGCTATAGATACTCCTTCTACTTCAGTAGAAGGTAAGAGTAGAATGTGGTGATTTCGCAAGTTTTTCATCAATGACTAGGCACTGCTTCCACTGAAGTATTGGAATACAGTAGCAGCATAGGAGCAATTCAAACAGGAATTCCAACTCAAAGTATACCCATAGTTGGAGTTTTGTCAGGCAAGTTTTAGTATACAGTGGAACCTCTCTTAGAGGACACCCCTCATCCGGACACTTACTGAATCATAACCCACATAATGTAAAATAAACCCCTGACCAGAGGACACCCTCTCTAGAATGGACAATTTGTGTTGGTCCCAATGGTGTCCACCTTAGAGAGGTTCCACTGTACATAAAGACGCATCTCTTGCTAACAAAGAAGCCATGAACATAGCAGCCAATATAGCAATCATTTTGTACATGCAGGAATATCTGCTGTATTTACCATCTTCATTGCAAGTTCTATGGTCCTTTTTATACTACTGGTGTCTGTGTCATACTATAAGCATGGCAGACAGATAACCAATAGACAATGAAGCACCATGGTGCAGATGCCTCGGTGGAATTGCATGCATACTGCACACTGGACATGCTTTGACCGTCAACACACAGCAACTACATACAGCTACTCCATCAGCAGATGATGATTGTAACAGATTTATAAAGTACAATAGTCATACAAGCTGGCAAAAATAACAGAAGCCAATAGTATGCTACCACAGTGTAATAGTTAGCTGGGCGTGCACAAAGCAGTCATGCTTGTAGCAGCTAGCTTTTTCGGTTTTGCTGCTTTTTGTTCGGACCCGCCACGCTATCCTGTAGTCCAGATCAAACCTACAATCTGCTAGCCAGTTAACCATGGACACATTCGACTTCGGAGAAGTCCAGATCACCAGCAACGGTAAACAAAGTAAGCAAATCACGCCATAACTCACGAACAAAGCTTTAATTCAAAAATCTAAGACCATCAAGTTCGAGCTCTTAACGTGTTGTGTCGATATTGCACTTAACACCAGCTGATTCTTCGCCGTTTTTCAGAACTAGAGCGGACAGACAGACAGACAGACGCGCACGACTACTGTATGCCCCGTGGCTCCGCCCACCGAGGCATAACAAGAGCCTACTTATGAATACACAATACCATCTAATCTTCCACAACCACCATCTCCTCCTCCACTCCCACCTCCACGACTAACCACTCATGACAATCCTGCCTATGAGAGATTTTCACTAAATGACTGTGTAGCCTACTCAAGTGGATTGAATCAAGATCAACAACTAGAACTACCTACACTATCATACACTGTCACTTCTGTATAGACTCAGTTTTTTAATATTACCGCTAATTTCTGCAAGAGATCAAAATTAGTATTGTTATGATATTTTTAGTTGGAGTAATTGCGAATGCCGAGTTCTATTGTGGTTCATTCTGTGGATAAACAGTCAGAAGTAGCTGACATCATGCAAAAAAAAAAAACTACCCAACTCCAAGACTATACTCATGCAATCCTGCTAGTGAGAAATTTAAGATCATCAATTAATTAGGCTATTGTATGTGTGTAGAGGACTGAGATGCAAGTGAACATGTAGTGATAGTAAATATTATTGTTGTGCCTCAAATAGTCATAACAAAACTACTAGTAAGTGGATAATTTAATAATATATAAGCAAATAAGGGCAAGACTGTACAACCTCAATATGACAAACAATTTGAAGACCTATAGTATACTACTCTCCTGGTAAAGTGTATAGTAGTCCTCGATCGCTGATCAAGACATCAATTGTGTTGTTGATAGACTAGTGATTGTTATGTATTGTAACACTGGGCTAGTCCCTGTAGTTCAGCTACTGATGATGATGATATCAACTAACACTGCTGAGTTAACAATCATAGTTTCTCGTGATGTCATGGATAATAATATCATTCACTTGACTTGTAACTTTAGTCACCTTGGTACAGCGGATAATGTCACAGCAGCCTTCTATCGCAGAGTTCCACAAGATGGGAGAGAACTACTTATTACCTCAAATGTTGGTAATGTCGAATTTTCAATCACGATCCACACAGAGGGTGCTTACTTCTGTAACAGCTCTGTGGGACAATCTAATTTTCAAGAAATAAACGGTATTTACTACATCTTTTATTTAACATTTGATTGCTTTTCTTTGCTATACAGCATTCCCGCCTTCAAGTATACCTAATCTAGTACCTCCACTTGGTATAGTGGGAATTCCTTACACAGCGGAGTGCCAATACGAGATTGGTCTACTCAGTCCATACTACTCCATGACATGGACAGTCGTTTTTAGCAACAATAGTCAACTGCTCATTGATTCTAACACAACTGATTATCAACTCATTGGTTCATCACTGAGAATAGCAACCTACACTCCTTTGATTCAGTCACTTGAGTGTACACTAACAGTTACTGGTGTGCCTCCATTCCAAGGACAAAATGTGGTTACACGGATTGGTTTTCTTCGGAATATCAGTGGCCAACAAGGTTAAATACAACCAGTAGCAAGATACTATTACTTTATCATTGGTTCCTAGATGTATTTATATCAGAGCCTCCTCAAGACTATACAGCAACGGTGGGAAGCAGGGCTGTGTTCCGATGCACCGCTCATGGTACAAACCAACGAACAATTGGATTTGAAATATTCAGCAAGAACATCACAACTGATGATAATACCCGCTGTATCACTAGTTTCTCCATCAGAACTTGTAACACAGTCATTGAGTCTCATCTTGTGAGTCTCACTTGTGACTACAGTATTGGAAACCAAATCAACTGTACACTAAGTGTGGACAGCGTGTCAAGATCCAGTGATGTGTTCTGTAGAGTACTAAACAAGTCTACTGTAGAGGCAACGGACAGAGCTGAGCTGATTTTGGAAAAAATTCAACCTACAGCACAAGGTAGGATACCATAGAGCCAGTATTTTCGCAGTGCAAAATTGTACTTAATGGTACAAGTCTGCGATTGTGACGAGCACAATACAAAAATAATTATCATGAATCATTTTGTTCCTGAAATTTAGAAGTGCAAAAAAAACAGCTCTACAAAACGAGCTTATACTACTCGAGGAACAGTACTTACAGAATCCCCCCCATTGCAGCTTCAATTGGTAAAGACTTTCAAAGTTTGCGGCGGATACCGTTAGACTATGGCATCAGTTTTGTGCCATACATACATGTAGTCACGTCTAGAACTAAAAATTTACTAATAAATTATTTGTCATTCACTTTCCACAAAAATCATAACGTAATAATTATGTGACAAGTACAATCTTGTGAGAAGGTTAATTATTCATTTGTGCAGATCCAGGCAATGTCGACAACATGCCAGGTACGACAATCACTGAAACTTACTTATGTACTCAAAAAAGAGTATTTTTATATAGGCAGTGTTTCAATATCTAGCAGTACAGTAGCAAGTCAACCAGGAGTTCCAGTCTCAATTGCTGTTGAAATCACGTATGGTAAGTCAGTGTAACACACACCTATAAGCATAATAACTTGGTGTGTCATGCAGGAATGGCTGCTGTAATTACCATCTTTATTGCAATTTTTATATTCCTTGTCATACTAATGGCGGCTATGTCATATTATAAGCATTGCCAACGGACAGTCAGTTGGCAACAAGAGCATACCTACGAATACACATGCTCTGATTTACAACCTCCAACTCCGCAACCACCCTCTCCTCCTCCTCCTCCTCCACCACTTCCACCTCCACGACTAATCACTCACGACAATCCTGCCTATGAGAGATTTCCACTAAATGACTGTGTAGCTTACTCAAGTAGACTGAATCAAGATCAACAAACAGAACTCTAAACACTATCATACACTGTCATTTCAGTATAATTTCAAAAACAGTGTGATGGTTAAGCACGGCATTGCTTAATTCTACCAAACACTAATGAAACATCAAATGTATTATTGAACTAATAAAGTTTTGAACCAGAACAATAAACAGGTTTTATCTAGTCTAGAACTTTTTTGGGAGGAGGCACTGGGGGAAGTGTCAAATGGGACCATGGCATAAGCTACAGTCCGCTAGAAGGGTCTGAGGGCATGTTTCCTCCTCACATGATTATGTAATATTGTGACAATAATGATTTGTTTCTGTGTTGCCTCATGATACTACGTACTTTATGTATTACTTAATGTAGGTAAGGAGTGCTCTATGTGATTTATGGCACGAGGGGTGTGGTTGAGTGGCTGATAAAGCCAAAGCCGAGTGCTTTAACAGACACGAGACCACAGCCCGAGTGCCATAAATCACGTAGAGCACGACTTACCTATATTAAGTGGTTTGAAGTGTATGGTGCGGCTGGCTGTAACGCTATAACCGAGTGAATTCCTTTAGCCGCTTGGCGCGTGCTTTATGGAAATTAAAGCACGTTCAAAATCACGTTGATATTGTACGGTGGGCTGGGTTCACGAAATACGTGATTTACAGGAAGCGCGGTGCCTTTGATTCCGCCCACGCATATACTTTAAGTCACAATAATCATTGTTATTGTTAACATAGCTAGGAATAACTGCTTGCCTTCTGACAAGTTGCATGTGTAAAAGAAGTTTTTCGAGAAGGAAGGAGATGCTTAACTCACTCGTGTGATCCGGCAGTTCCACGTGTGTCTGGTGAATACACAGCCTTTGGGAGCACCTGTACTGCCGCTAGTATAGGCAATGGTGAATACACTGGATGGATCCGATCTATGCAAAACAAACAACATAGATGCAGTGTTTTAATAAATGAAAACATAGGATGCAACCATGTTTTGACTAATATTATTTTCAATCTTTATTGCGGTCGAGCATGATGCTAATTTTTTCGCGGCACCTCCAACTCCGTATACAGATACAGCAATATTTTAGCACAAACTTTATGCTTTTGAGGTCAATCTGATTATCCTCTCCTCCACTCATTACACTGGACATTGTTAACTGATTCACATCAGCAGAGATAGAATCTTCGCTCAGTTTCACATCTTCACCCTGCATCCACAAAATCAGCAAAAGTATCCAGCGATGCAATTTTTACTTACCTCTTTCATGTCCATTACAATGATGTGCTTGAGATGACAGCAGCTCTCGTGTGCCAGAGACACAAATAAGGAGAGAAGATCGATTGAGCAGACGGCTACCGCACATTCCGTCTGATTCAGTATGTAAGCTATTGTGTTCTTATCACAAGAAGCAGTAATACCAACCTACACAAATTAAGGCATAATTATAGGAGTTTACTCACTGTCAATACACAATGCACATACAAAAAAATTTAGTGTGTAAGAAAAAATTTCAAGATGAGCAAATTTTGTGCTCCAAGTAAACTTAATTTCATGCTTTTTGTGTGCTCACGAAAAACATGAAATTTTCTATGTTCGTTCAGAGTAAGAGTTGGATGACTGATAGAGACTCACTGTGGGTATTCCCAGGAACAAGCACGCCAGGTCACACACGTACCACTCCATTCGACACACTGAGCAGAGAGCCACCATAGTATTGTAGCTGCTACCTGCTTTCCCATCCTGCTGCTGGGCTGTTGTGGGAAGGACCAGGCGATGCAGACCACTAGCAAACTGCTTCACATACTGCTCCAACTGTGAGTAACTGAAGTGCACACAAAAACCAGAGATAGTGATGAAACAAGATTGAAGACGCACCTGATGTATTCATAGCATTGCTTTGACGGTATGTATTGACCCAAGACAGGACGTGTGGGGTATAGCCTGGAAAATATTATTGTAAGTTTTCTTGATAGCATTGGGTATTTTTTACCTGAAGACGTTGTTGAATGTCTGCTCCAGAGAGTCACCAACAGCATTGTCAACAAGACGAAATGGAGCCCTGCGTTGAAATAAAATAAATTACCCATCTGTTGTTAGAGTGATGGACTGACTGTGTTTCTATGGAGAATATGTGATCTTTTCCCAGTTTTTGTTGATGCTCGTGTGCCTTGTCTTTGTCCTCATAGCAGAGCTGGCAAAGATCGTAACTGTGATCACACTCACAACAGTGGAAGCGGAGACTGCCCTCCTACATCAAAGAATAGGTAGTATTGGACAAGCTCAGCTTCTGATCACTCACTGAGATTTCCACATTGCAACTATCACACAGAAAGAAAATTTCAGGCCTCTGAGTGCTGTCACTCCTCCTTTCTCGACCTCTGGCTTTACGAAACAGCTTTCCAGCTGCCTTCTTCAGATACGAAGTCGCCATTTGGACCAAGCTGCTAGCGGCTAGCCTAGTAGCTTAGCTGGCTAGCTAGGGTCCCTGTAAAATCAAGTGGCGATAACTCCTCTGTAGCTGTGCAAAGGGTTATTTCAAGAAGTGGCGGGAAATTTAAAATTCGTAAAGTTGTCTACACAGTGACTGGTAAAGTAAACAGGCACGTGCAGTGGTGTGGCGATAAAGTAGTAAAGTGCGTGTGATTCACTCTATCTGATACTATAAGTGTCATACTATAACAACTGTATTGTGCGGGTACTACTGGTACACATTAGTTGGTTAACAGTGACGTGTAGCCGCCATCTTTTTCTCGGGTAAGTTTCCCTCACAGACACCGCACACGCAGGCACATAAGATGCAGTGCGATAACGAAAACGTTGAAATACAAGAGTGATAGTGTAATAGGTCAGATATTGCTATTTGCTATCAGGAAAAGCAAGACAAATGGCTGCCGACGGGAAGATGCTAAAGAGCATTAAAGTCAAGCGCCGAAAGGACGCGCCAGCACCTCTTATTCGCGGCACTTCTGCTGCAGATACTGACAGCGGCAAGTGTTATTTCATGTCAGAGGAGTCGCATGAAGTGAGAATGTACGACATGGAAGCGGACGACTGGTCTGTTCTGCGCAAGTGCCCGAACTGTGACCCGACGCTGGTCGTTCTGGACGGATTGTTGACTGCTGTTGGAGGGCGCAAGCTAGGCGAAGACCATCGCTGGCAGTACACAAACAAATTGCTGAGTTATTCCAACCGACGATGGATCGAAAAGTTTCCCGAAATGCCTGTTGACCCTGCGCTCGGAATTGACGGAAAGGTAATGCGCCCAGGCGCAACAAAGCACGAGAGAAATCTTCTCGTGACAGGGAATCAAGATTACAGAGAAGATCCTGAGAAGAGCTCACGAATGCTGGATGTGGAGTCCGGAGAATGGACAGAATTGTGCACTCTGCCGGATCGCCTGTACTACCCAACTGCTGTAGTCTGTGGGGAAGAAGTGTACGCAATGGGCGGCACGGTTTGGCGCCGAGTATTCCAGTGCTTCCTGGATGATTTGACGGATTCGAGCAAATCTACCGGCGACGTGTGGAACAGCATTGCCGACATGCCGTATGTTGAAGCCACGTGCACGTCCTTGTGCGGTCAGTTGATTGCCGTTGGAGGTCGAGGAGACTCACTAATGAATACTATTAGTGCTTACGATCCGAACAAGGACTCTTGGTACGTAGTCGGCAAGCTTGCACTACCTAGAGCTCAACCTCACGTTTTGCGCCTCTCCGAGGACACCATTCTGGTTGTCGGTGGACGCGCTAATGGAGGACCGTCTGTCATTGCTGAATTGATCACGGGAGTAACAGCTTAGTGACTGAAGAGTTACACATTAAAATACTTGCTTACCTTTTGCAATCAAAATTTTTCTATAGGTTCCTAGTACATGTGTAGTGCGACCATATATTATCTATGGTACGACCCGGTGGTTTCTGTTATTGCACATTACGTAATACTTAAAATAAATTATGATTGTTGTATAAACAAAGAATAATAAAAAGGTGATGATGACAAAGAAAGGTGACAAGTGTCAAGTGGTGGACAAAACAAACATTAATCTACTACAATAAAGACATTGTGTTATGTATGTCATCTAGTACTGATATTAGACACGGAATAAAATCATTCAATCTCGTCTTCACATAGCTGGCACCATACATCTGAATGTGATCATTCCATATAAAAGCACCCGTTGATATTCCATCTGAAGAGACAGGACCAAGAGCTCCATTTGACAGTGATTCTCCAGCCAGCGACACTAAGAGAAGTTGTATAGAATTATACGCAGCATAAGAAGGATCTTGGAAAAATTTCAGTGTTTTAGATTGTTGCTCAGCCAAGGATTTGATGGCATGTAAGTGACGATCAAAGCCAGCTCCTTTACTGGCTTCCACAAAGAGTTGACTTGAGAGTTGAACAGCTTTTCTTAAAAGGATGCTCTTCTGAATTTCCGAGACACCTGACGATGGTTCGAAAGCCTCTGCACACTCTTTAGCAGCTCTAGTTACAGGCCTAATCCACTCAGTGCGGCCATGACGAAAGCAAAGCGTGTTGCACGGATTTATTGTACTACCAAAGCTACCATGAAGACGATAGTAAGCCATCATAAATGCAATCTGCATTGTTCCTTGTGGACTCAAGCTCTTACTTTTCAAAAAATCTCTCCCATAACGTCGATACTGAATCGGTTCAAGCGACAATGACTGGCATACTCCCTCAACTTCACGCTTAGCTCTCTCCACCGCACTCTTCAAATTATCAGACAGATTGAATGACAAATGCTTGTAAACAGCACGAGCACTTGATCCCTTTGATTGGACTAAGCTTGGCTGATGAATAGAAGTGTTGTACAATTTATTTGAAAGGTTGACAAGCAACCATCCATCGCCACAGCTGTGGTTAGGCTGTATAGCAACATCAGCGTCAGCACTAACTATGATTGTGAATGACTTGTCAAACCATCTGTTGGCGCCATGATTATGGAGAAAACTCTCCATACGCTCACTCTCTGTCTCGGGCAGTTTGCTGTCTAAACACACAACAAAGAGAGAAGACTGAATCTCGTGCAAGGTTTGAACGTTATGAGGATCTGACATCAGTTCTTGTTGGGCGTCGGCCCAGTAGTCTCTGTTGCCTCCTGTGAGATAGTTAATGGGATGAGATGAAGGAGGAGAAGTATCGTTAATGATGGCCACGAGTGCTGCATACAGATCAGCTCTATCCACGGGAAGACCATTTTCTTGCAGTACCTGTACACTGTACATGTGGTGATTTCTCATTACTACCACATGACGAGAATTGGAGAATTTAACCACCTCATCTTTTTCTCTTTTGGGTACTCGAGTGGTAGCAAACAGATTGTTGTACTGTGACATGTCAAATGGATAGGCACCTGCTAACATGGCCAATTGTGAGGAATACCTTTGTGGAGCAAATCGTACTAGATACTCCAGTGATCGTGGGCTCAGTCTTGAGTTGGTGGTGTAGTACAGGTCTGGTTGGAGAAGTTGATCATTGAGTGAGTTGTGAAACAGCACTGCAGAGTGGATGAAATTCGTAGCTCTCTCGGCCTGACTTGGAGCACGCGAATCGAGTTTGACACTCACAAACGGACACAGTGACACAACGGAAGGACTGCGATCGTACATGTAACGATCGTGCCAGAATTGCCGGTTATAACTGGTGTGGAGATTCTTTTTGTCAGTCTCGATCAATTGTTGCTGTAACTGCCATCCCTCCGATCCCTCTTTGGAGAATTCTTTTGCTAACTCTTCAGTCACTTGATAGTCTGCTTCGCTGAGTATCTGCTTCTGGGCTTGCAGGTAGCGAGTCACTGAGTCTTGCAAACTTGGAATGGGAAGGCGAGGTAGTGAAGACTGGAAATACATTGTGGGAAGCTTGCTCGTCTCTAGATATCGAGCTTTCCAGTCCGCCGGAATAGAATGTCGTAGCGTCATCGTAGTTGTACAAAACTCAGAAGGCGATGTGTTGGTGATCAGACCAGGCAGTGCGAATGCGTACGTTCTGCACTCAAAATTCTGTCTCGTGGAATGTTTGCCGCTCAAAATTGATCATATCTCATATCATGACACGTGTGCATGGTAAAGTGGCGCGGTGTGGTTTAACCATTGGGATATCACTTTCACCCATGGAAAGGTCACAGTGAAGCATCATGTGTGGTATATTAGCTTTGGTGTATGAAGAGTCAGATGAAAAAACTGCCAAGAAGGTTGGTTTATAAAGTTCTGAATTTGATTTACTCCATTTTATTTGATCTGAAGTTGATTGCTGCGCTGGAGCCGTATTTAAAGAGACGGGGCAGTGATGCTTGTGGATCAGTTGTCAGCCAATCAGCGGGAGTTGTGGTTGAGGGAAGAGGGTGTGTCCTCAACATGAGAGGATGTCTCACTGAG
The DNA here is from genome assembly GCA_964017065.1 of Haliclona indistincta. Classification (NCBI taxonomy): domain Eukaryota; kingdom Metazoa; phylum Porifera; class Demospongiae; order Haplosclerida; family Chalinidae; genus Haliclona; species Haliclona indistincta. The sequence goes on from OZ024785.1 coordinate 8,013,746, forward strand.
CAGCCATTACATGACGCCGCTACCGGTGACTGGCTGCTCTGGAATGGAGAAGTATTTGGAGGCAGGGTACAGGTGAGACTGTCTTTATCATCACTGCTTTTGAGGACAATCATTTATACAGACCATTTTGAATGTGTCTGTTTAGCTATTGATAACATTACTATATAGTTATACAAACATTGTTCATTGGACAGGTTTCACATAGTGGTAATGATACAGAGGTGATGCTGAGAGTGTTGTCTACAAGTGAGGATGAAGACAGCTTTTTGAGAACAATGTCCAGTGTGCAAGGGCCCTGGGCAATGATCTACTGGAAGGTATGTACGTGCACTGTACAAAAGTTTTTGAAACATGGGTGTTTATTGTGTATTTTGTCAAAGAGGAATATACAGCTTCATGTAAAAGGAAACGAAAACAAGAATCGATGCATTTCAAAACATTGCCTGTTTGTGAACATCAACAAAGTACGAGTATATTCTGTCTTAGCCATAACAGGAAGCTACAAATTCTTGTCAGTGTAGCAGTATGTAGAAGCCTGATCTTGTGATACCATGTGATGTGCACTAGGTATTCATCTGTGTCCATAACTAAACACTGCCCACCTACCTTCCTACATACTGTAGACCATGTGATAGACAATGAACAAAAGCTGCTCATTACATGCTCTTATCCAAGCACTAAGAACTGTTTGGTACTGAACAGCATCCTTATTTCAAGGACTAGTGTAACTAACATTTTTTTCACGAATGATACATTATTTTCGTGATTTTCACAAATGTTTTTGCATTCGAAAAAATTGCAGTCATGAAATTTTCAGAGTACATGGAATAGGCTCCAGCGCTCAGACACAAACTTTTGTTTTCACAAACTATGTTTTGCTCACTGAGATACAATCTTCGGTTTCATCTACTGGTGTTTGGAAATTCAATTTTATGCCGTACTCTGTTCTCTTCTCATTTCTTCTCTGTGATAGGCGTCAACCCAGTCTCTTTGGTTTGGTCGAGATGTTCTTGGACGGCGCAGCCTCCTATGGCACCACCCTACAGTGCATGATGACAACATGTTTGCTCTCTCATCTGTAGCTTCCTGCCAAGAACAAACACCAGTTGTAAGTATAACTACTAGTTCCGAACAATGTCACTTGTTGCTAGAATAAACAGTTACATGATTATAGGGATTATTCTAATTGAAGCGTTGCAACTGCATCTACTAATATGATTTGTTGAGCCTAATTCAGCTCTTTGCTGAGAGAAGGTTTCAGTCTTCTTGTTGTTGTATTTCAGGAGTACTGGAGTGAAGTGCCAGCTGGAGGACTATATAGACTACAATTCACTAATGATTGCTTGAGTTCTAGTAAGTTGTCAACTTGTGTATAGAACAGCTGTTTATCCACTTACTGATATGCTTTCAGGTAGCCTTTTGTGTCATCCTTGGGTCGACAAGAATGGTAAATTACTAATCTCGATAGTGTGTTATTGCTTGTTGCCTTTCAGGATTGCTATTCAGAACACAACTTCAAAGCGAGCTTGCCTCCGTACAATCTTGTTGGAATTTGTCTATATCGCATTTGACAATTCAAGCACCATTCAATTTTCTCAATCGAGCACTTCCTCCACCCAGCTGTCTAACTGCCTCAATGAATGATCATGTTGATAAGGATATTGCTGTGCTAAGTGGTGGGCAGTGGACACAAGATGCCCACGAGTTGCTGTGCTTCTTGGAAGAGGCTGTCAGGAAGAGAGTAGTGTCTGCTCCAGTCATAGTGCAGCCATCATCATGTAGTGCTGCTAGCTCACAGGAACCTATGGAAGAAGATCCACTACCCAGGCACTCCACAGCATCAGCTGATCACATGAAGCAAGGTATGTACTAGTGTCTAGCAGTGTCTATAATATGTTCAATTTGTCCCTCCCTCCCTCCATGAAGGCACGGCCAGGGTTGCCATTCTCTATTCAGGTGGACTGGACTCTGCTGTGATGGCTGCTCTAGTTGATAGGTTAACACAACTGTTAACACTTGTACATAATCAACACTTGGCTATCGATCATTCAACCCGCCATGTTCACACCCTATCTAGACCATACTGTGCCTGCCCAGTTGTGATAGTATGAAACTGTCTCCTGCTAGCTGCTTCCTGCATGGTTTAGTTAGGAAGTGTGGCGCAGTTTGATTAATTTAACACGCCTGTTATTAATTGTCTTTAGATGCCTGCCAGTGAGTGAGGAAGTTGATTTGATCAATGTGGCTTTTGTTAAGACACCATCAGATGACAAGTAAGTGATACAACTGCACGTCAAGATTTTGACGCCAAGTTTGAAGTTTCAAATTTACAAACACAAATGTACAGAACAATGACAAAGAGAATTCTTCTCATTTTTCAGATCAGTTCCTGACAGGCTGACTGCTATCGACTCACTGAAGGAACTCAATCCACATAGGCACTGGAATCTTGTGCTGGTCAGGAATACACATACGTGTATGTCATAACTCTTAAGCTATCGATCTGTATGACACAGGTGAATGTCCTTGCTGAAGAACTGAATCAACTCAGGTTGTGCTTCAAATTATTTTTGTTTTCACATAAAATAATTTTGTATCTTCAACTTCAATTTAGTGTTCACTCATTGTATTGCTGCAGAGAGGAACACATTTCTCATCTTGTCTATCCTCTCAATACTGTACTTGATGATAGTCTGGGTTGTGCTATGTGGTTTGCTGCTCGTGGGAAAGGAGTGCTCTACACTGCAAGTAAAGCTCTACAGCCAGAAGTATTGTATCAAAGTAGAGCAAGAGTGAGTGTAGTGTGTGAGGAAGATAGTAAAGAAGAAGTGAGAGAGAGGGTGTGTGTGAGGAAGATAGCAAAGAACAAGTGAGAGAGAGGGTGTGTGTGAGGAAGATAGCACAGTTAGTGAGAGAGAGAGGGTGTGTGAGGAAGATAGCAAGCAGTGAGAGAGAGAGAGAGAGAGAGAGAGATCAGAGAGAGAGAGAGGGTGTGTGAGGAAGATAGCAAACAGTTAGTGATAGAGAGAGAGGGTGTTGCTATCTGTGTGTGTGTGTGTGTGTGTGTGTGTGTGTGTGTGTGTGTGTGTGTGTGTGTGTGTGTGTGTGTGGTGGGTGCCCTGGTGGTTCAACTGGTAGAGTCCTGGGTTTATGACCCAGAGGACACTGGATCCCAGGGCAGGAGGAAAAAAAGAACAACAAAAAAACATCACAAATACTCAAGCCCACCAGCCCACCCATCTGTAAAACGGGTACCTGGTCTTGTACTGGGGGAGCAAAGCACACCGACTGTTGTACCACTAATGGTCTACATGTTGTACCACTAATGGTCTACATGTTGTACCACTAATGGTAGTGGTGGGACTACAGGGTGCCCATGCCGGCAGTGGGAGGCATGGTTGGTACCTCCTGTAAAACGGGTACCTGGTCTTGTACTGGGGGAGCAAAGCACACCAACTGTTGTACCACTAATGGTCTACATGTTGTACCACTAATGGTAGTGGTGGGACTACAGGGTGCCCGGGCCACGCCGGCAGTGGGAGGCATGGTTGGTACCTCCTGCGAGTTCCTTGCCCGGACTCCAGGAGTGCTCATAGCACCGGCACATCGTACCTGCTTAGTGCACAGGTGCCCTGGCTTGTCCAGGAACGCGTGACCTGTAATAGGCAGCGAGAGGCTTTTTGTGTGTGTGTGAGGAAGATAGCAAAGAACAAGTGAGAGAGAGGGTGTGCGTGTGTGCATGAGAGAAAAATCAGTTGGTGAGTAAAAGGCAAGAAAGAAGTCGGTTGGGTTGGTGGGGGTGGTTGAGAGAAAAAGGCAAAATGTTTAAAATTCATGCTCTTGTTTGTTCAGGTTGTATTGGTGGGTATAGGAGCTGATGAGCAGATGGCTGGATACACCCGACACAGAACGTGCTTTACGTCAGTAGTCTCTTTGTTTATGTGTGATTATGATCATCTGTTCAGGACTCGAGGCTGGAGTGGAGTACTGGATGAGGTAGAGGCAGACATCAAGAGGCTCTCGTCCCGTAATCTTGGTAGGGATGACAGGTGTATAGGTGACCATCACAGAGAGGCACGGTTTCCATTCTTGGATGAAGAGGTAGTGAACTATCTACACAAGCTACCAATCTGGAGAAAGGTTGGTTTTAAAACTTTTTCACTGTCATTTATTATCATTGTTTCCTCGGTATAGGCTGATCTCACTCTGCCTCGTGGTGAAGGAGACAAGAAGCTGCTGCGTGAGGTAGCAGCTATGCTAGGGTGTGGCTTAGCTGCTCGCTTGCCCAAGAAGGCAATGCAGTTTGGCTCTCACATGGCTAAGATAGCAGGCAGTGCTGGGGGCAAAGAACACGGCCACAACATATGCAGCAGACTAAAACACAACTAGGTTACAACAAAAGCACGTTATGAGAATTTTATGGAACTAATAATTATGTTGACACGATGTCAAAATGTTTGAAGACCCAATCAATGTAAAATTTTAATAGATGAAACGTGTTGGAACAATTACAATAAAGACATTGTGTTATGAATTTTGTCAAGTACTGTATTAAGACACGAAACATAATCATTCAACCTTTTCTTGTCATAACATGAAACAGACATCTGAATGTAGTCATTCAATACATAAGAACTTGTTGATATTCCATCTGAAGAAAAAGGACCAAGAGCTCCATTCGATGATGATTCTCCAGTCAGTGACACTATGTAAAGTTGTATAGAATTATACGCAGCATAAGAAGGATCTTGGAAAAATTTCAGTGTTTTAGATTGTTTCTCAGCCAAGGATTTGATGGCATGTAAGTGACGATCAAAGCCAGCTCCTTTACTGGCCTCCACAAAGAGCTGACTTGAGAGTTGAACAGCTTTTCTTAAAAAGATGCTCTTCTGAATATCCGAGACACCCGACGATGGTTCGAAAGCCTCTGCACACTCTTTAACAGCTCTAGTTACAGGCCTGACCCACTCAGTGCGGCCATGACGAAAAGAAAGCGTGTTGCACGGATTTATTGTACTACCAAAGCTACCATGAAGACGGTAGTAAGCCATCATAAACACAATCTGCATTGTTCCTTGTGCATTCAAGTTCTTACTTTTCAAGAAATCTCTCCCATAACGTCGATACTGAATCGGTTCAAGCGACAATGACTGGCATACTCCCTCAACTTCACGCTTAGCTCTCTCCACTGCACTCTTCAAATTATCGGACAGATTGAACAACAAATGCTTGTAAACAGCACGAGCACTTGATCCCTTTGATTGGACTAAGCTTGGCTGATGAATAGAAGTGTTGTACAATTTATCAGCAAATCTGAAAACCATCCATCCATCACCACAGCTGTGGTTTGCCTGTATAGCAATATCAGCTTCAGCACTTACTATTATCCCAATCGACTTGTCAAACCATCTGTTGGCGCCATGATTATGAAGGAAACTGTGCATAAGCTCACTCTCTGTCTCGGGCAGTTTGCTGTCTAAACACACAACAAAAAGAGAAGACTGAATCTCGTGCAAAGTTTGGACGTTATGAGGATCTGACATCAGTTCTTGTTGGGCGTCAGCCCAATAGTCTCTGTTGCCTCCTGTGAGATAGTTAATGGGATGAGAAGAAGGAAGAGAAGTATCGTTAATGATGGCCACGAGTGCTGCATACAGATCAGCTCTATCCACGGGAAGACCATTTTCTTGCAGTACCCGTACACTGTACATGTGGTGATTTCTCATTACTACCACATGACGAGAATTGGAGAATTTAACCACCTCATCTTTTTCTCTTTTGGGGACTCGAGTGGTAGCAAACAGGTTGTTGTACTGTGACATGTCAAATGGATAGGCACCAGTTAACATGGCCAATTGTGAGGAATACCTTTGTGGAGCAAATCGTACTAGATACTCCAGTGATCGTGGGCTCAGTCTTGAGTTGGTGGTGTAGTACAGGTCTGGTTGGAGAAGTTGATCATTGAGTGAGTTGTGAAACAGCACTGCAGAGTGGATGAAACTAGCAGCTCTCTCGGCCTGGCTTGGAGCACGCGAATCGGGCTTGACACTCAAATATGGAGTCTGTGATATAACAGGAGGGTTTCGATTGTACATGTAACGATCATGCCAGAACTGCCGGTTATAACTGGTGTGAAGATTCTTTTTGTCAGTCTCGATCAATTGTTGCTGTAACTGCCATCCCTCCGATCCCTCTTTGGAGAATTCTTTTGCTAACTCTTCAGTCACTTGATAGTCTGCTTCGCTGAGTATCTGCTTCTGGGCTAGCAGGTAGCGAGTCACTGAGTCTTGCAAACTTGGAATGGGAAGTCGAGGTAGGGAAGACTGGAAATACATTGTGGGAAGCTTGCTCGTCTCTAAATATCGAGCTTTCCAGTCAGCCGGAATAGAATTGAGATGTCGTGTAGTTGTAAAAAACTCAGGTGATGATGAACCCACTAGGACCACCTTTCGTGCGAGCCGCCATTTATGGCGATGCTGCGCTCTCAAACTGCAAATTCTGTGCATCACTACCCCGAATCCAGGTACATGTATTGGTATTCGAATTTTGACAGCTGCACGAATTTATGTTCGTTGACTAGCTCTGCTGCATCTCTCCAGTATCAGCGCAGCCTTCATATTGTTGGGCGGAGCGTGACAATTAACTCAGAGGTGGATCTTGTAACTGCAATAAGTAAGTTGGTTGTATTATGCTTTGATATTCTAGGCCTTGTCATAGAACTGCAGAGTTGCTATTACATTATTACCCGTGCGCAGTATGCGCCAGGGTTATGCGTTTGTGTCCGTCGGTATGTGTGTGTGTGTGTCGTCAAAAAACACGCCTGTTTGCGTCTTACAGCTCGAAAATCTCCACGAAAACACTCTCTGCAGCTTCTTCACTGAATTTATAGTCCTATGAAGACGTTTTCTTTACTGGCAAGCCTTGTTCGAGCGGCTAATCCATGGCTATCTAAAGCTACGTGTCCTTGTAAGAGCACTTACGGTATTGTGGGTGTGTCACCCAACCTCCTATCAATGTCGATGTCCTCACTCAGTCTCACATGTACCGTACGTCAGAGCCATTGAGTAACGTGCGTGTTGCAGTAATGCAGGAGTAGTCCTGTTTAGCTCCTAGCTCAGCGCACGGGTATGTGTTCATTAGAACTCTAGTTATTGAATAGATGTTACACACAAACACACACAACTGCATTGATGTAGAGTGCTAATATGCTATTGACTACCACAACACTGCCTTGGTCTCTCTGGTTGTGATCTATCTTGGTCATCACCAAGCTGAAATGATCCGTCACTCGTCTTCCCGCCTTTACTGCCCTTCTTGGATGCCCCATCTGCTGAGCCTCCTCCTTGCCTTTGCTTTTGCGCCACAATAGTCTTTTCTATGTATCGAAACAAGTCCTCCACTCCCTCTCCTGATTTGGAGCTGGTCTCAAAGTAACAATGCTGACTGTCTATCTTGCTTAGAAATGAATCCGGATTCTTCTCAAGAGCTCTCTTCAACTGTTGTTGGTGCTGCCTCATGGCAAGACGCTGCCCTTCAGAAGATTGTATCTACATGATAGATATAGTATGCGTAAAAGAAATTTGCACATTAGCAGCATTATCACCTGTCTGCTTTGCTTGGCTAGGTCCACTTTAGTCCCCACTACAACAGTGAGGCAGGTTCCTGCAGACTCCTCTAGTAGAGGGATAAACACTCTCTCGAGCTTCTCCAGTGAAGTGCTGTTGGTGAGGTCAAACGCCAGGATAGCAACATTAGCGCCACGACAATAGAACGAACTGAGACTGGCGTATTTCTCTTCTCCCGCTGTATCCTGGAGAGAGAGAAATACAACACTGGTTGAGTAGTTGTGTACTGCATTAATCAAGGATGCTCTAACAGTTTGTTTGGTGTGCTAAGCTATCTTAAGGTTGCCAGACACATACTTAAACCAAACAACAGTTTGTTAGAGTACATAGCCTCATGCCCTGTAAGGTATTGTGTTCATTCTAGGTGGAGGAAATTTAATTTTTGTGGTAGTATTGACATAAAAGTGTTTTCAATGCTTCGACAATGACTAGACCACTCATTAATAATTCATTGAATCGGAAGCTTTAAAGTACGGCAGGCGTTCATGTCAGTTAGATCCCTCATGAATAAATTCATTTTATAAGTTTTTTCACTGTGGAAGATCCAGGACACGTCGAAGAGCTAACCAAGACAAAGTGCAGTTCTTCGCGTTATCTGGAGTGAACAAACCACGGCACTACGTTTTTCGCAAACGGCAAATGAGCTCCTAGCACGCAAAATGGCGGTGAGCATGGTCTAAGTCAGTTAGATCACCCAGACTCGGAATCTAACTGACATCAACGTCCCTTGGGACAATCACGAGCTGTAAAACCATCCTTGGGTTCATGATTGCCCAGCGGGTGCGTTCATGTCAGTTAGACCCTTGTTTGGGTGATCTAACTATTAATAGTACTGTTGTCAAGCTCTAAACTGTCGTAATGATTCACTTACCCACAGTGCAACGTTCCATTCTCCCCATTTCTTTAGTGCAAGAGCTGCTCCCACGCTCTGCATGAGTAGAGAAAATACAATAATCAAGCGTGTGTCTGACATCAACACTATTACATGATATAATGATATGTCAATACTACAATATCATAGTGCTCAGTCTGTCACATGGTAACACATGTGACTCAAATGTACCACAGTTACCACTATAGCTCTCACTTATTATACTTCAGAAATACATTTTCATTCTGGAAGTTCCTATTCTATGCACTAGTAGCAATTCATAAACTCATTTCACAGTATATTAACAGCTGTACTCACAGCCACAGTCTGAGCAAAGTTTCCAGTGAGGTATCGCTGTATGAGACAGGTCTTCCCGATGTTGGCATCGCCCAGTATTATCAGCTTGATGTCACTGAAACAAGAACACAATGTTGTTATTGTTGTTGTGGCTATAATACTGAGTAGGAATGGAACATACCATCACAGATATTAATCAACACTAATGGTGAACCTATGATTAGGACATCAAAAAAGAGCTCTTCTACAGCTAGATTCTGGATTTGACACTAACCTACATGTTTATCTACAGTAGTCACCACTTTAGTTGACAATGACCAGCTAACTGCATGGTATTAGCTACCAGGAGTGCCCCATAGAGAATGATTACCAACCTGCCTTTCAGTGCCTACATGTACACGCTATAGGTGTGGGCTGTTACATGTGCTTGTACATTCACAACCAAATCATCCAACCCAGTTGCTTACGTTTTGGTCTTTGCTACGCTAGTCCTGGCTGCGTTAGATGCTTGGGCCATGCCTGACGGTCAGAACACTAGATGATACTCGCTCCTACCAAGCTTGTACTGTTAGTAGAGAGGGGAAGTCCAGTGAGCTAGCAGCGCTGCTGAGGTTCGATCGCCACGCCCTCAATATCAAATTTTAACCCTTCATCTCAGTTTGTGTTGGGTTAATGTTGTGAACATGGCGGCTCCAGCGTACGGTTACGATGGTCAACCTCCTCCTGGTTTGAAGGTCATGAGCGTTCCTGAGCGGATACAACTCAGTTCGTCTGAACCCTCTGTTCTTCCTTCCGAAGACCCTAGCTTCGGCAACCAGTACAGACCGATGAAAGTGCCAGACAAGATCACACTGGGTGAAGGAGGTGGTGTTCAGGGAGTAGCTGGACGCCAGCCAGCCGACAAGAGCCCTGAACCCGGCAGTGGAGGGAGAGGTGGAATGGTTTTTAACACAGCAATGACAAAAGAAGATCACAGTGGAAGAGGAGGGGTCAGGTGGGTTTATATAACATCTCTAGCTGTACAAATCACTTGTCACTATTCTCTCAGATATTCTGCACAACCTCCAATGAGTGCTCAGACAGAACAAGACCCTCTTCTAAGAGATGGTGAGGCCGGAGAACGACTTCAACTGATGGGTGTGAATCAAAGACTAGTGAACCTGGAGATGAAAGTGCAGAATCTTGAGAACACTGTTGCCCGTGCTGGCGGCAGAGGCGGACCAGGGCGGTTCTGGTATATTCTATCATTTGCTAGTTGGATGATGGTGCCTCTCATAGTGGTCTACATGTTCCACTACAAGAAGAACATGTAATGGTAGCCAGGCAATTCGTATACCTCTAGTAGCGGACACAATTTCAACCTAATATGTATCATCTCTATTATTATAATGCTCAACATTTTGTAGAAAAAAAAACTAAATCAATTTCCGTCATGAGCTTGTAGTAGTAAGTGCTGTTCTGCGCCTTGTGCACACTCATGCTTAGTAAAAGCGGTGGGTGGGGCTGGATGCAAATAGCTGAAACAGGAAATTACAACCTCGTGTGGCTCTTCTTATTTCGAGGCGCAGAGGAACTTAGTTACTAGGAGCTGCTGGTGTAGGCCGTAGCGATGCTGTGGTGGCCGCTGGCGATCGTGCTTCTACTCCTGGTGCTGCTACTGTTCGATGTACCTAAGAAGATAGCAGCATATCGCGAGCTGTGCCTCGCACTGAAGCAAATCCCAGGATGGCCCACGCACTGGTTCTGGGGCAACATCCATCAAGTGAGTTTCTTCACTGCAGCATTGAGCATTAGCATCGTGTGCACATTTTAAATAAAGTTGCTTGCATTTCAATGGTGTACACTACTTACTAACAAGAGTATTTTTAAGAGCAAGCCTGCCTAGTACTGCATTATCAAAGCTACTCTGTGCTTCATTGCCAGCTATAGCATTTTTTTGCATTTTCCTATCTGATCAGATACTCTACATGCACGAGTTTGTCATGTTAATAGCTTGTTTGTTACCACTATCTATGCACATGTATTCTGTATCATCACTTCCCATCACATACACCAGAGGTTCCTGGCTTCATTGCAAACACTTTGTTTTCAATGGACTAGCTTGCCTTCAGAGATGATAGCTTCCACTTTTACTGTCACTTACTCAGAAAACTTCATGAATAATTATGCTCTTGTATAGATGGAAAATACTGATGAGCAGTTTCACGCCTGGCAAGATAAAGCAATAAAAAGTCGATGGAAGGTTTCTAGAGTTTGGTACGGTCCGTTTTGGGGAGGAGTTGAAATACATCACCCAGATATGATCAAGCACATACTAAAAGGTAAAAATTTTCAAATTACACCACACATATTTCATCGAAATATTTTTTACGCAGCTCCCAAAGCTGGATTTGCCTACCAGTATGTTGAACCATGGCTAGGTCAGTATTGCATGTCACACATTGCAGAACATGGAGTTTAATTTATTGACAGGCAAAGGTCTACTGATAGCAAACGGTGCTAAGTGGTTCAGAAACCGTCGTCTGCTAACACCAGCCTTCCATTTTGAGATTCTCAAGCCGTATGTACAGGTGTACAATGACTGTACTGCTATTTTACTGGTAAGAATGTCGTTTTGAATGAGCATCTTTGAAATTTGTACTCCTGCAGCAAAAATTGAGAGAGTCAGCTGCAAAGAATGAACCAGTTGAAATGTACCATACCATCAGCCAGCTGACACTAGATGTAGTGCTCAGATGTGCCTTCAGTTTCAACAGCAACTGCCAAAGGGAAGGGTCAGTGAAGTGATCATCTTCGACTCACAATGACTCAACTTTTCCCTTACAGTGAAGCTTCAAAATACATTAAATGCGTTCTTGATGTGTGTGACAGTGTTTCCGAAAGATTTCTGTAAGTTCAATACATACCTACTACTCAAGCCTTGCTCTCTCTCTCTCTCTCTCTCTCTCTCTCTCTCTCTCTCTCTCTCTCTCTCTCTCTCTTTGCATGCAGAATTCCGCTGTATCAAATTGATTTTGTATACAACTATCTTACTCTGAGTGGTCGGCGTCATCGCAGAGCTCTCAAAACAGTCCATTCTCACTCTGAAGGGGTAAATTAACAACTCTTTATTGCTAGCTCATTTTTTCCACATTTCTTAGGTTATCAAAGAACGCAGAGGTAGTCTTGGACTGACAGTAAGTGTATTGTGCTTGTTGACAGCTCTTGTATGTGTCTGCATTATAGGATGCAAATGAGGAAGTTGATATGCAAGAACTGATCAAGAAAGCTAAAGCAGGCAGAAAACATCTGGACTTCCTGGATGTGCTGCTGACAGCTAGGGTATGTCAATAGCAGCTTGAGTTTGAATATTACGTTGTGTCACTGTCAGGATGAAAATGGAGTGGGCATGAATGATCTTGAGATTAGAAACGAAGTGGATACTTTTATGTTTGAGGGATATGACACCACTGCTAATGGTAAGAAGTAGCACTGCAGCTGTCATGCATAAAATCCATGTATATGATCTCCATACAGCTCTATCCTGGACATTGTATCTGCTTGCTAAGCACCCTGAGCACCAGGAGAGGTGCAGAGAGGAAGTCAGGAGTGTCTTACAAGGGAAGGAGCAGTTGGAATAGTGAGTAGAGAGAACATGCTATGACATTTAGTACTCGTGTGCTATCAGTGACGACTTGAGTAAACTGAAGTACATTCACTGGTGCATCAAGGAAGGTCTGAGACATTATCCTCCAGTTTACAGCATTTGGAGAGATCTGCCCGAGGATACAGTGCTTGATGGATACAAGATTCCTAAAGGTCAGCATCATGCAAGTATCAAATACTCATTCATTTTATGTTATTATTTGCTCACTCTTCACAGATTCGTGGGTGAATGTCAACATTTATAGCATCCATCGTCAACCAGACATATGGGAGAATCCTGATGTATGTATGACACTGGGAATTTTTTAATAGTTTCAATGTTGCTATCTCTTCAGGAATTTGATCCAGTTCGCTTCCAGCCTGATAACACTACCAACCGCCACCCATATGCATTCATGCCTTTTTCAGCAGGACCACGGTAATCAAAATAGGCATAATTATTATTATTTTTAATCTGTATGCAACTGCAGAAATTGCATTGGTCAAAACTTTGCACAGAATGAAGAAAAGGTTGTGATAGCTTCCATTCTCAACAAGTGAGTTGTGTGCGGTATTGTAGTGAGCAGTGATTACGTGCATCTCTGTTCTTTCATAGTTTCAAACTGTCTCTTGTGGAAGGTCACAAAGTTGAGGTGTTGGAGTCCGTATTGCTGACTACAAAGAAGGATATCAAGATCAGCCTGACGCCACTGTGATTAATGCTGCTCTTATATAAATTATAAAAACTGTATTAAGCAACTTCTGCTGTTAACTATAACAATCTCTTGATCTGCCCTTTCATAGCTATAGCTCAAAATTCAAATTGCGCGAACAACGCGCGCCCGTATATTACAAGATAACTGCCACGCCCATTATTTATATCGCCCCCTCTTCTCAGCACACAGCTTTAGCACAAAAGGAAGGCTGTGCGCTTGCTTCAACCATTTTGAATGAATGGCCGAGTCTGAACAGTTCTCTCCAAATAATAGGAAGCGTGTGATGGCTGAAGGGGCCAAACAGGCCACTGGCGGTACGCGAGAGAGAAAAGGTATTTATGTGTTGATGTTGTCATGACGCAGCATTTTAGCACTAGTTAGATTGGGCTGAGGTGGTTGTTAGCGGTCGTGTGTGTTTTGATACATGAATACATCCTGAAGTGTATACAATTTCCCACTGGGCCTCTTAGCTAGCAATAGCCTGATCACATCACTGCTATTGCCCGATCGGTAGCCATGCCTTGATGACTACACAATAAGATTTTCAGGCATAGTTTATGATAAAATCCTGTCCTAGCTTAATCGAAGGCATTTGATCCAGTATTTACATCATGATTTTTGATTACATTGAGAGATTACATAACTAGCCTATTCATTCTGTGATATCCAAACTATTGTCACCTTTCTAATTATCAGCAACCTTACATATGTAATTGCATCATATCTTTGACTAAATGCTCTTTGTTTCTAGTTTTTTTTTAATTAGTGAGCCGTTAGCAATCAGCCATGTTCTTGTGTAAATAGCTATTGAGCTAAGGGATCGTGTCTTGCCTCTGGTGATTGTCTGTCTGCTATTAGCTTTGTCTAAAGAGAGAGTGGTTATGGCAGAGCTGGATTTTTGGGTTGATGCATGGGGTGTTGGTATTTCCTGTCAGCTAGTAACATAATACAACTAGTGAAACCATGGCGATGCTAGTGATGTGGCAGGTGCGGATTGGTTAGGGATAATTAAGTTACATTATGCATAATAGCGGGTGGATGCACCTTTAGTGTATTTATGTGCTTGTAGGCTAAAGAGCTTATGGCATATTAACTGAGGTGTATATTCAGTATATACCATAGTGTGTGGGCGTCCCCATACAAGGCACAGGTGGTATATTTCTCATATTCCACCATGGTGGTATATATCGCATAATCCACCATGGAGATTATGCGATATATACCACCATGGTGGTATATGAGAAATACACTCCTCAAGGGGTTAACCAAGAGGTGTGCCCTGGTCACGTGACCAGGTTGAGGTTGCGCGATGGCATCCTCGGACAGTTATTCGCCTTGCAACTAGCAGCACCCAGTTGCAGGGCAAAGATGCGCAGAAGTGGCTGAGATTTATAGTGTACAATCATCCTGACACTAGTGGGTATTAAATTGGCAAGCATGTGACAAACCCCGCCCAAGTCATGTTGAATATTGCAATGAATACAAGAAAACTTGGCGATCGCTCTTTCGCTCTAGAAGGACAAAGCTGTCCAAGTCTTTGCCACACACTCTACTCAGGTACGCGTACACATTTGGGGCCTCCTCTCGGCCCGTGACTCACCGCTAAATCGAGATCAACGCGAGCACGAGCAAGAAGCGACGCCCACACACTAAGGTATATAACATATGAACCATGGCTTGTCGGTGTGTATGCCAAATATACCACCCTCGGTCTCGGTCATCGGAAGTTTGCAGCCTCGATAAACCCCTCGCTTCGCTCGGGGTTTATCTCGGCTGCAAACTTCCTCTGACCTCGACCTCGGGTGGTATATTCGGCATACACACCTCCAAGCCATGGTTTATATATTACATAATTATGAGCTTTAGTTTTCACTTGAAGGGGCTTATGGTATGGAACATGTTTGGTACAGGTGTGTATTCCCTGCAAGTGCTCCTGTGCTTAGATAGTATACTATCTATGTCTTGTGTTGTTTACGCATGCCTCTGGTACTGTATACTTTGCTTCAAGGGCAGGCTTTAGCATGTCATTGTTCTTGTTGCTATGACTACATATGCATGTTATTTTGTTATCAAGCCTATAACCCGCCTTGTTGTGATACACCACTCCACTGCTAAATAATATCCCATACTGGCTGCATACTGGGGTAAGTATTGTGGTCCTGAGTTGGAGCGCAATGTCAATCTGGCGCTGTCTCAAGTAGCAATTAGCCCCTCCTGTTTTATAACTTTTTGACCTCAGTTGACTTTGTGCTGCAGGTTCTGGGAGGATCAGAGGCCAGCATCATTCAGCTCTTCTGAAGGATGGACCTGCACCTCCAGACAGGATTGCTTATGAGGAGAAGAACAAGCAACTAACTAGCCAGATTGAAGAGAGGGAAAAGCAGATTGTATCCTCCTGTCTTTTCTGTATAATATAACACAAATTGTCACCTGCATGGCTTCTAGAGATACCTCAAATAGCACCTTTCCTGTTTTGAGCATTTTTGAACCTTTGAGTGTGGTTTTCTAATTTGTGACATGTGCTGGGAAGATCCCAAAGGCTGGCCCTGGTTGTGTGAACTTTCTTTTTGTTGTTAAGTCAGTATGTGTTGAGTTCCTGACAGTCAATGTTCAGAAACACACACCCACTGACAATGCTGACCTCAGCGCCCAGATGCGATCCAAGGGTGAGGAGTACGATAGCGCAGAAGCTGAGAGGAACAGAGTGAGCCAGGAAGTGAGAAAGGTTGAACAGAGCATCAAACGGCTCGGAGAGGAAGTGGCTAAGGAAGTGAGTGTAGAACATGTTGATCATACATCACAGAATATTGATACTTTACCGTTACAAAAATATTTAAAGCCCATGGCTTTAGATAATGAATGGTCAGTATGTTACTCTCTATGCCTACTATACACTTTGTGTCTTGTCACATGAAGACCATAGAGCAGTCTATACATAGTCTCGTTCCCAGACCACACCTCTTCCGCTTTGCTTCTGAGAGGGTCTGGCAGCTTGCTCGACTTTTCTCGGTCTTGATGACGTTTCATTCTCAGAAAATGGGAATGACCAATCAGATCGCCTTATTTTCAAAATTCACAGGACAAACGCGCCGTTGAGCACATGATCAACATGACGGTAGTGCAGTGTGTTCAGATTCATCGATGACAGAGAGCATCTAGGGTAATCTTCGTTGACTAATAAGTACTACGAGGCAGCCAGCCACTTCTTAGCTGGCTCAAACGAGCGATTTCGCTACCAACAGGTGTGAAAAAATAATTTGCGATTTATTGTTGTTGCCATTACATTTGTGAGCGCTGCCATCTTCGAGCGCCACCAAGGAACACAGCATAGTACCTGTCGTGTCTTCCTGACCTGATCTATAACTATTGTCGAGTGCTGTAGTTTATGTGACCACAGACATTAGTATACAGACAATTTGTCCGCATATTGCATCCGTGTAGCTATTGAACGCGTGACAATGACGTCACCAAGACCGAGAAAAGTCGAGCAAGCTGCCAGACCCTCTCAGAAGCAAAGCGGAAGAGGTGTGGTCTGGGAACGAGACTATCTATACAGGGCAGCCATATTTAACGGATAAACAGATTTACAAACCCCTTTCACATGGTCATATTGTTTGTTTGCAGAAGGAGACTGCTAATCGACAAGCTGTAGAGTTGAGATTCCGTAATGAGGCCTCCTATGATCAGCTTATTGCGTGAGTTCCTCATTCTGCTAGTTTGTGTTGTGTTGACATTGGTATCTCACTTGTCTAGGAAACACCAGCGTCAGCTTGAAAATGGAAACTTTCTCAGTCCCGATGACAAAATTAAACGTAAATTGGAGACAGAGATAGAAAACTTGAAACATTGCAAGGTTCGTCTAAGAGACTATCTGGCTGCTAAGTCGAGGATTGATAGCAAAGTGAACGAGCAAGATGCTCTTCGAAAGAAAAGAGATGTAAGTTACTTGGCACGTGATTTGCACATGGTTCACTCGATATTTTGTTCTTTAGTTTCTATATGGTGAATCAAAGAAGCTAAAGGACAAGATAGTTAGGCTGCGTGATGCCCAGGAAGAACTTCGACAGAAATTGGAAGATAGAAAAGGCAAACAGAAAGAATTCCAGGCACAACAAGCTGAACTTAGGCGTGGTAAGTATTCGCTACAACATTTAAGCCAAGTTGGCTACGTGTGTCAGGATGGCCGAGCGGTCTAAGGCGCTGCGTTCAGGTCGCAGTCTACTCTTGTAGGCGTGGGTTCGAATCCCACTTCTGACATATTTTTTTCTTTGCTTGATTTTAATTTTTTCCTTTTTAGAAATTGATGATCTATACAAACAGCGCAAGGAGCTAAGGGATTCTTTCAGTCAAGAGCAAGCACAGCATTCTGAGTTGATGCGCAAAGCTAGACAAGCACGTATTGACGAGCAAAGAGAAGCTGCTAGACAGAAGGACCTTGAAAGAAAAGTAGCCAGAGAGGTCTGGAAGAAAGAGAAGTGAGTGGTCGCTTCAACAAAGTATAATGTATTATAGAATTTTTCTTGTGTAGGGAAGCAGAGAAAGAGATGAAGCGTGAACAGGAGTATGATGTAGAGCGGGGCACATGCCGTGCTCTTATCAACTATCTCAAAAATTTGACTCCAGCTTCAGGTACACCAGAATGTGTGAATAACAGTGGCTGTGTGATGTGTCCTTCTCTTTCAGTGGAGAGCTCAGCAGAAGGGACTCCTGAAGGTGCTAGTGCAGGTGCAGTTCAAACAAGCCCACCAACTAAGAGAGCTGAGGAAGAATGGGTCCCATCTGGAGGCAGAAGGAAGTCCAAGAGGGATAAGAAAAAATCTTCCACCAAGGTAGAGCACCTCAAAGATACCATCACTCTTTTGAACGTCTCTTGTTGTAGGTTCAACACAGACACCTTCAGCTCAACCAGACCACCCTGTACCAGTTCTTGCAGTTGAGGATGACCCCTCCATTCAATGTCTCACAGATACCCACTGTCCTAGAAGAACTGAATGCCAAACTGGTAAGACAACTGTACTCATCATCTACAAGCTGTTACTAGCTACCTATTTTTGTGTACAGAGGATGTATGAGGCGATGATTCGAGCTCAGTCCGAGGCTGGCGATTCAGGGATTGGACTTTTTGAACCAGCCAATGGTGAGCAGACACCAACTCGCAGTGCTGGCAACGATAAGTCTGACTCATCCATTACTCCTTCTCCCTGCTCCTCGCCAATGCTGGGCAAGTCGTCTCCCAACACCTCTGAACCACAGGTAGAACCCTCCACACCGCCACAGACAATCACTCAAGAGATCAAATCTAATCCTTCTACTACCACTGTTTCTTCATGAATTTGCTTCCTCTTTCCGCGCCGACTACAATTCAATTTCTGTCATGCTAACTTATCTCTGTAACTATATCTAATATTCTAATAATTATTCTGTGGTATAGGCAGAAATAGGAGTTATAATTGCTGTCACAGCTATTTATAATCTATTATGCTGAGACAATCATGCAATATAGTGCAATGTTTCTTATAATTTTATCTTTCTTTAGTCCTATTCTTTTGTGTATTATAAATTCTTCAAAACTGTAAAAAAATATTGTATTTTGGTTGTCACTGGCTCACTGCTGTTCAGCCGACCCAACCATAGACGATCTATGACCCCTAGTCTAGCGGGGCCCGACCTGCTAGAAGCGAAATCTGTCGGGCCCCGCTAGACTAGGAAGCAGGGAAGTATATTAAATGCTCGGGCTAAGGTCAGGTTGGCGTTTATTCGCCTGCTCCCAGGCAAGATCTTTGCATTCATCGCCTCGGGTAAGCTTACCTGCTGTACGGGGTCTTGAGGAACGGATTGCTGCCAAGGAGACGGTGCTGTGCGCCGAGGGATACTTGCTCGCTATAGCTCGTCGCGGTTACATTGCACATGGCGTGTGGGTGCCGGAATTTATCTTGCAGAACCCTGAGGTGTTGCGTGGAGTGCATGAGGAATTCGTGCATGCAGGAACTGATGTTGTGGAGGCTTTCCAGGTGAGCTGAAGGAAAATGTAAAGGGGCATTAGTTGAGCGGTGTGTTTGTCTAGAAAGGGTAGTGATAAAGATCTATCTTATTTGCAGTACTACACTCACCGAGAGAAGATGAAGCAGATTGGTCGAGAAGATGATCTGGAGAGGATCAATCGTACAGCTCTTCGAATCGCAAGAGAGTGTGCAGAAAAACACGGCAAACTATTTGCTGGGGGTGTGTCCAACACCAATATCTACCGTCCTGACGATAAGGAGAGTGCAGACCGTGTGAGAGCGATGTTTACTGAACAAGTGCAGTGGAGCAAGGAAGAGGGTGCAGATTATATCATTGCGGAAACGATATCTTACCTAGGCGAAGCCAAGATTGCTTTAGAAGTGATCAAGTCGTTTGGTCTGCCTGCTGTAATAACCATGACGTCACCTCTTAACAACGATTTGCTGACATGGGATAAAGTCTACATTGCCGATGCCTTGAAGGAGTTACTTGATGAGGGAGCTAGTGTTGTTGGTATAAACTGTAACAGCGGTCCCGAGGTCACGTTTCATGCTGTAAAGGAGATTGTCAAGGTCTGTCCACCAGAGCGGGTGTGCGCCTTGCCCATTGCTTACCGCACGACGTTTGAAAACAGGACCTTCTTTGATCTAGTAGATAAATGCTGTCCTGAGAATAATCCAGTTTATCCTCGAGGACTGGAACCGTTTTGTATCTCTACAGTTGAGATTGAAATGTTCACAAAGAAGTGTCTAAATCTGGGCATGAGGTACCTTGGAATATGCTGTGGTAATTCCGGTGAACTAACACGAGCAATGGCTCTAGCCATGGGCCGCTCTCCAGATGCTAGCAATTACCGCGATATCACAAATTTTGGGATAACCCCAAAAAGCAAGCTGATGGATCAATCAGACAAATGAAAATTATTATTATGATTATGGTAAACTCTTGATTGTTGTGTAACACATTAGTTGTGCATTTCAAACTTGATTATTGTAAAGACAATGTGTGGCGAGCCTAGAGTAACAATTATGACTGTTGCAGTTGAAACATAGAAACAAGAAAGTGAATGTTTCATGCTATCAGTGGTTCTTCCTGCATCACGTGTCTTGTCTCAGCATCATGCTTATATTGGTAGCTCTAGTTTGTTCTCCCGTAAGTCATGTCATGCAAGTCGTCAGGATGATTGATGCAGTCCGCAATGACCATAAACATGAAAATTTGTCTTGGTGGGTGACATGGTGTGATTTGCTTATTTCCTGATTGCAAGCAAAGTTATATGCTACATCAAGGCATCTAACATGTGTTGCTATTTGAATTTTTCTTTAAAACATTCAAACCAAAAAGATTATAGGTTTTCAACACAAGGACTGTGTAGCTGTGATATACAGTGGGTAAATGATGTGACGGCTAACTAGCAATGAACTAAGAAAGAGACAGAGATGAGAAGAAAAAGGATTAAAATCTGTGTCTGTTTATAGTCTATACTGATTCTGTAAAGCGTATTCCTCTCTGTATGTAGATATCTCCATAAGGTTCATCTTGTTTTACTTTGATAGCTCCCTCCTTAGCGAGTAGAAGACAGGTATAGAAGCGAGCAGCAGCTTGCTTTCTGCTGCATTTGCGAGTAAGACTTCTAAAGTTAATCTCATCTTGCTGTGCGAGCCCTCTATCCATCATTCGCATGACTTGTTGGGTACGCTTCGTCCAGCGCCTTCGCTCGAGCTCTTCACTGCCTACTTCTCCACCCTCTTGTTCTTCTGTGGTCTGAGTTTGTTGTTCGGGTTCCTCAAGATCAGGAAGTTCTGGAATTACTCTAGTGACTTGTTCGTCTTCTTGCATCATGTTGAGCATATCACCGCCACCCATAGCCATGTCTTGCATATCATCTAGAAGAGGTGCCTCCATGAGTGTGGCGTCTTTGTCAGCTGTAGCATTGGGGTTAGGCTGATCAGGATCGGGAAGAGCTGCCATTGCTGTGTCATTTGCTAGAGTATCAGCAGTAGTGTCTGCTCCTCGCTTTGCCTCTACGTCAGGGTCCAGGTCGATGATGTTCTTGCTGGGTTGAGCCGGAGGATGGTGGACAAAGTTCCGAGTGATCAACAACACTACTTCAGCAGCCATGAACGGCTGCGTTGGTCTACTGAACAGCTGCTCACAAGACGCTGCCTCTTTCCAGAGAAGAGCCTTCTTGGTTGGAGGAGGAAAGCACTTGGGTAATAAGGTGTCTGATGGATCAGCCAAGTTAGCACGAATGACATCGCTACTAAGCTCTGTAACATTGTCCACGAGAAGCTTTCTCTTCTTCTTCGATCGTTTCTTTGTTCCGACAACGTTCACCGGTTCGAGAACGAATCCTTCTGGTTCAGCCTGCAATGCCTCATCTTGCTGATCAACCTCCATGGCGACTTCATTTTCATTCTGTTCGGCAGCAGTTGCTGGCTGTTGCTGCTCCTTCTCTGTCGCTGCACTAATGTTGATATCGTCTACTCCAAGGACATCAAAGTTGGTCAAGCCTCCGTCGTCCATACCAAACTCGTTGTTAAAGTCCAGCCCACCTAAACCTCTACTTTGGTCTTTCGAGAGCCGTCTGGTGCTAGGAAGAGTAGTGTCTGCCCCCTCGTCGCCTTTAGGAAGCATCAGTAAGTCAGATTGGTGACTCTCGTCGGCAAATGTTACCCGCGGTGACTGCCGAGGCAACTCTAAGTCCATCATCTCTCCGAACTCATTCTCCATAGCATTGAAATCATCCTCTAGTCCAAACCTGGCGCTAGTGCTGGGAATGTGCTCAGCTATGGTGATCTCCTCTGCTCTACTGCGATGCATTGTAAACTGTTCTTCCATGTCCAAAGTGCTGGAGAGAGAAAAACCAACTATAAACCAGAACGATCTCTCTGAGAGACACAAGTACAATGATTTTACTACAGATGTAAAGCAAATATCGTAGCTCATGCACTAGGTCTTTGATGATCCTCTATTAGAGATGACAATACCTTAACACATTAGTGCACGAGGTAATGTTGATGCTCCACTATGCGTTTACTATTGCAAGAAGTAATGTACAAGTACTATGGATAAATTTCGTATTCAACATGGTAGCATGCATGTTGTACAACTCACCCAAGGTCAGCAACAGCAGTCTCAAAGTCATGGAAAATCTCTGGAAGGGTAATGGTGTCAGCATGAGCAATGGCATTGTCAGCTGGTAGGTCCACCATGCCGGGACGAAAAGCCATCCTTATCTTAGCACAAGCTTCACCCAGATCTTGAATGAGGTACTTCTGTTTGCGAGAGTAGATTCTCACTACTCCCAAGAGAAGGTGACCAGAGGTTCTCAAAGCCATCTTGACCTGAGGCGAGATAATGTTGTCTACGGTGGCTTCTACATCAGTCTCAAAGACGTGTGCCTTAGTCAGCTTCTTGTCCCAATGGGCAGCAAGCCAAACCTTGGCCAGTGGCCCCTTCTTAGAGAGGAATACAT
Organism: Haliclona indistincta; assembly: GCA_964017065.1. Classification (NCBI taxonomy): domain Eukaryota; kingdom Metazoa; phylum Porifera; class Demospongiae; order Haplosclerida; family Chalinidae; genus Haliclona; species Haliclona indistincta. The sequence continues at coordinate 8,036,360 of OZ024785.1, forward strand.
GAGCGTAAAACATTGTGGCTCCCCCCGAACCTTCTCCTGACATGACAAAAAGGACAGAGATTATTTATATCCTAGGAGTAAAGTAGGTTGCTTACCTTCTCGGCTACCTCCAGTACGTAGTAGCCCGATACAATAGGGTCCTTGTAAACAACGTGTCCTACAGGTGTCAGCGGCAAACCAGCACTTACAGCACAAAATTTGGCGCTCTTGAAATCGCCATTTTTTGAAAGTTGCGCATGCGCATTAATAGAGCGGTTATTAAGAACGCGCCAATTTTGAATTTCTATATCGATCTACATGTATATGTATGAACCAGTAAAAACTTGCACGGTGTTGACAATCGTTACGTTAAGCAAGACCAAGTAAAGCAACTTTTTTGTTGTGGTAGACTTCAGCTACCCAGATCTTAGTAAATGTAAATGTATAACATGGGGCTAAAATACTGTTAATCAATTAACATACCGTTAAACGATTATCCCTGCATAATCTGCTACTCGGTAGACTATGCAACATTAGAGTATAGCTCAATGTTATTGACCAATCAGATTTACTAGATCCGAGGATCTATTTGCTGTAGAGTCCATCCGCGAACGGATAGAGTCCATCCGCGAACAGATAGAGTCCTTCCGCGAACAGATAGACCACAGTTTGCTTAGTGAGAGTGCATTCATAACAAGCCATAAAAATTGTTATTACAAGAACGCGTGATGTGAGGCTTGTACACGGGTGAGCGTGAGCGAGTTCCAGAAACTAACTTTTTGTTGCGTCAGAAAGCCACTAGCAGACGCTAAAGCGATGGCGGAAGGACGGTAGCCGGTAGGAGACGAGACAGAGTACCAGCAAGGTGTAACAAGACATGGAAAGCCGTTTAGCGACGTACTCTAGCTAAACTCGACTGTGTTTTCCCATCGCTGAAGTAAGGCCGTGTTCTTTACAAAACATTTGCGCAGCGTCGAAAGTTCCTTGTTGGATAGCAACGGTTGCTATACTCTAAGCCGGTTAGAGACCTCGGCCAACGGGATCTACGCGGTATAGAAACCCTCGCGTCGCCATAGAACCCTCGCGCTACGCGCTCGTGTTCTATATGGCTTCCTCGGGTTTCTATACCGCGTAGATCCCTTGGCCTCAGTCTCTAACCTATACTTATTTTGTGAAGAAACAAGAAATCCATGCATAAATTACACATCAAACACACCATTAGTCACCACCACTACACAGACTGGACTGATAACATTTCTAGTCTGATACCATTCTACTTCACTAGTTTGCTGAGTGTTAGTCAGTACACGACCTTCAAATACTGGATTTCTAGTCTTTACACTTCAACTTCACAACACTATTGCACTATTGTACAATAATGTGAAGTGAAAATGATGTAACCGGCCGCGCGCGCATGTAAGTAATCATCGAAAACGAGGGCGGGGCAGGCACCGAGACAAAGCATTGTGGCAACTAGCCGTCGGAGTAGCCGTCCACGTGTAAACGAGTACTATATAAAGCCAAAGAAACAAAGAGGAGTGGATCAGATCTAAGAGAATGGCTTCGTCTGTATCAACCGTTGGACTAATCGGTGCTGGCAAGATAGCAAACGCGCTGGTGAGAGGATTTTTAACGGCAGATGGACTGATCACTCCTGACCGCATCACCGCTGCTGCTCCACACACCGACAAGATCAGAGTAAGAGAACAGACTAATGCAAGTGTTGGGTAACGTGCTTCTCAGCAACTAGGCATCAATGTGACACACAACAACATCGAAGCAGTCAAGAACAGTGAAGTTGTGTGGATAGCAGTGAAGCCTCATCTCGTAGCTAAAGTGCTCAGAGAGGTGTCGCCATTTGTTACTCCTGATCATCTCATCATGTCGGTAGCTGCTGGTGTGACCATCAGCACTATGGAGAAGGTGAAAGATTAAAATACTGTCTTGATTTGTTGGATAGTTTTGAGGGTAGGGACAAGAATGATGATAGTTGCAAGGAAGAAAGCATCACCTTGCAGTCACTAATGTGTCAAGTCACTGGTATTTATTCACACAACCGAGCATGATCAAAGACTTATAGCACTTCAACGCTTTAGTGTTCCACGCTTTACGGTCTACGGTTTACGCTTTACCCTTACAAGCAATAATAAAACTGCTGTAGCTCCATCACCATGATAAGGTGCTTTATGACGAAGAAACTAGACGCTTACATGCTTTTGACCACATCCACCAATGCATGCAAACTGGCACAGAATTTCAAATGCGACTGAAATTGACTGTTGAATTTTGACAAAACCTTGTATACAAGATCAGCAACTCATTCATGCCTTACCCCTCGATTGTTGATCGTTAACAGAAGGTCTGTGTTGCTTGACTTGTGTAGTCTAGCTAATAGTCAAAATGTGTGAAAAGATGTTTATGTGAATAGCTGTGTAGCTAGGAGTGGTCAGTACATTTTTATGCTGACTGTTGCATTGTGTAATGGATCCTATTCTTGTGTCTAGAATCTTCCAGAGAACACTCGAGTGGTGCGATGCATGTCTAACACTCCGGTGGTAGTCCAGAACGGAGTCACCATATACTCACTGGGCTCATCAGTCAGAGACGACGACAAGCAACGAGTTGAGAGCTTTCTGAGATCTGTCGGCATCTGTCAAGAAATGGACGAATACTACATGGACGTTATTACTGGGTTGACCGGATGTGGGCCCGCGTATGTGAGTGACCAGCTGTCTGTGTGCTGGTGTGATGATGTTCCTCTCTATATTAGATGTTTCTAACAATGGACGCTCTGGCTGATGGTGGAGTGTGGGCTGGAATTCCTAAAGAACTTTCTCTGAAACTCATAGCGCACACAATGTTTGTAAGTTCCATGTTTGTTGCTGTCTTGCAGCACGGCAAGATCTATGTGCACCTGTTTATACCAACTCATGAGATAATACCAAATCTGTATAACCCACTCATCTAGCTATCGTATAGCAGGAAATTTCGCAAATTTCGCGAATTACAGGCTATTCGCGAAAATATTATCCGCGAATGTCTTGTTTTTTGTTGACAAAAATTAATAGCGCTGATTCGTGAAAATCTTATTCGCGAAATGCTCTATCTCGTGCATTCATGAAAATTACGGTAGTCCCTACAGAGTTAATAAGTTTTGATCTGCTTTGACACACACAGGGAGCGGCTAAGATGGTTCTTGAGAATGGGAAGCACCCAGCTGAGGTGAGTATAGCAAGAACTAACTTCAAATGTTCCTTTCTTGTTTGTTTTCTCTTCTGCAGCTCAAAGACGAAGTTTGCTCACCGGCTGGGACATCTATACAGGCTATTCAAGTGCTAGAGAAGGCTGGATTGAGAGGGCTGTTCATGGAGGCAGTGCAAACCGCTTGCAAGCGAGCTGCAGAACTTTCACGCATTGAAAACGGAGAAACGCAAGATTATGCACTCAAGCGAAGATAGATCGAAATTTTATTTATTTATAACTTTATTATCTGCATAACTAAACTCATTCTCCAACAATAATTATTATTTAACTTATATCTTTATGGGGCTTAACAATTACCATTGCTTTGTTATTTTTTCTTAGAAGGGAGTATTGCAGTGTATTCTGACGTAATATTTTCAAGAAAAAGTTGAATCCATGGGATATTCTTTGATAAAAGTTCTAGGAAATAATTTTGGTAGGCTCAAAATTGATCCTTACATGTCAGAACTGTAACTGAAATACATCAGTGTGATGACATAGTTTGGTTAGTCTTAGCAAATAGGTTCATCACCTGTCAGGATGGCCGAGCGGTCTAAGGCGTTGTGTTAAGGTCGCAGTCCACTCTTGTGGGCGTGGGTTCGAATCCCACTTCTGACATCTCTTTTACCTTTTTGAAATCAAAAAGTATTTTGTTATCCATAAACAGAGAGATCCACCACTATTTGGTAGTTTCTTGTGGAGATTTACTATATACTTTCATTGGTGGGTGTGTCCTTTGTTTTTGGTGTATCTACAGAGCTAGAGTTTGTAGGAGGTTTTTGACTTTTTGTGGTGGTGGGTGGTCTGAGTTCAGCTGCTCTCTCCACAGTGCCCATCAAAGCTGCACGAACTCCTTTCTCCTCATTACCGTGTATAGCGGTTCCTCCTGGAGATGCCACTGCACCTCTCACCTAGTGTGATGAGTAAGCAGCTGTGCCATAAGTCACTTGGTGAACTGCACTCATAATTTCCTTGTTATTAGTGTTGAAGTATAATTAAGGAAAGTTGAACCACCCTTCCCTTGGAATATCCTTTGATAAAAGTACCGGGGACTAAGAAATACTTTGTTAGCATGTATGTACATGTAATTCTACATAGCTCAAAATCGATCCTTATGGTTACATTTCAGTTACATTATATTATGCAAGTACATCATTATGGTGACTAGAGAGCTCAAGCGAAGCAGGAACCTTGACTTTGTCTTACTGTTGCTAGCAACACTTAGTCATCTGTCAGGATGGCCGAGCGGTCTAAGGCGCTGCGTTAAGGTCGCAGTCCACTCTTGTGGGCGTGGGTTCGAATCCCACTTCTGACATCTCTTTTACCCTTTTTGAAATCAAAAAGTATTTTGTTATCCATAAACAGAGGGATCCACCACTATTTGGTCGTTTCTTGTGGAGATTTACTACTTTCATTGGTAGGTGTGTCCTTTGTTTTTGATGTATCTACAGAGCTAGAGTTTTTAGGTCTTTGAGGTGGTGGGTGTGGTCTGAGTTCAGCTGCTCTCTCTGCTGCTTTCTGCACAGCGCCCATCAAAGCTGCACGAACTCCTTTCTCCTCCATTACCTGTATCCCGTGTATAGTGGTTCCTCCTGGAGATGCCACTGCACCTCTCACCTAGTGTGACGAGTAAGCAGCTGTGCCATGAGTCACTTGAGTGAACATACCTCACTTGGAGACTGGCCTCTCTCTGCGACTAGCCGTGCAGTACTCTAGAAATTGAAGAAAGTTACTAAATTACACACATACATAATACTTTGTGTAAATTTGCAGTTATGTACTGAAGATTATTATTTTATCATCACTAAATTCTATAGCACATACCATCATGGTTTGAGCTGCCACACGCTGAGCCATTGACTTTGGTATCCCTACTAGCACTCCGCCATCAGTCATGGCTTCCAGAACTACAGCCATCTGGTAACACAACATAGGAGATAGCAAATAAGACACATGACTCTACTGCACCAATGTTGCTTACAAAAGCAACTCCACTGCCGCTGAAAGCAGTAAAAGCATCGATATACTTCTCTGGCACTTCCTCACAGTATCCAGTCAGTGCAAACAAGCTAAGAAATGGCTTGACATCGCTTTCATTACAGTACTTGCCTCGTGTGAAGACCAACACGCCAGCACGAATAGAGCAGGCAACAGTTGGTATACACCTGATCACTGGGAGGTGTCCAGCAACTGGGTAGCCGCTTATCATCCAGGATATCTCTGTCTAGATGTCAAAGAAGAATTGTACATAAAATTTGTTGCGATTTTAGTATAATCATTGGTTGACTCATTGCTTTGTGCAAACCTTTAGTTCCAGGTCTGCGATCTGTACTCCAGTAGCGACCGACACAACTACTGGTCTAAAGTTCCTTGGAGGAGATACAGCTCTGTTAGCCATAGCTGCGGGAGTAGGGAACTCCTTAAACACGTTCTGTATCTCTTCCATCACGTCACCAACTTGGGCTGGTTTTACTGCCACCACAATGATGTCTGAGTTGAGAATGATCTGTCTATTGTTGCTAAACACATTGATGCCTAGTGCCTGTGTTGAAGATGGAAGTAGTGTGCAACAGACAAGAGAATACTCACTTGAGCTTTTTTATAGTTCTCAGATGATTCACTGGTACATGAAGCAAACATCGTGTTTTTTGGAACCTCACCTGCAAGTGCAAGAGTGAGTGAGTAAAAACAGATTTACAACTTTGACACGTGGCGGCTTATCTTACCTGATAAGACGAGGCCTTCTAAGATAGATCGTGCAATGTTTCCAGCGCCGATGAATCCGATGTGCGGTTTGCTGGCGATCTGAGTAGACAGCTTTCGCTTCTTTGCAGTAGAAGGGGCAGCCGGAGTGCTTGCCTGGTTTGAGCTCCGCGACGCTGCACTGGGAGTAGACGCCATCTTTCACAAGCTACGCCCTCAAGTAACTTAACTCCGATGATTATCGCATCTATGATCGCATGCAGCCAAAGTGCTTTTGCAGACTTGCTTCGAAAAATTTTTACGCACACTCTGTAGTGACACATCATTATTGATACAGTACAGGTAGTGAGCAATAAAAGCATTTGTTACAACTATTTTAAAATGTATAAACAAGCAAAGTTGACTGTATTTATGCACTAGTACCAACTGTTTGTTATACTGTAGATGAAGTTATCTCCGGTGGTCTGTCTTCTTCTTCGTGATAACTTGGAAGAGAATTGTCGTTGTGTTCGTAGGATATTTCATAAAAGCTAGTTGCATTCTGTCGACCAACAACCCTAGGTGTGGTGCTTCGATTCCTTTGTGTGACTGCCCGAGTACCTTCTGTGTCTAGATAGTCAAGCAGTGGTTCTCTATAGACATTGGGCAAGTAGTGTCTGCGTATTCGCACCGATGCTTCATTGTTTGAGGTGCCTGGAGCTGTTTTCGCCTGGTTGACTTTGATGTGGTTTCTTAGCGAGTTGAGCACCTTCTCGGGTAGTGTACTAGATCCTAAGAAGAGTCCGACAATGTATAGCACAGGAACAATGAGCAATATAAACAACAACACTTCCTTCACTATTGGTGCATTGATGAATACTTGCTCTGATGCTGGTCCGTTGAGCAGTGAGAGAAATACCAGATCTGTAAGAAGAATGAAGTCAATAGTGTTCAGCCACTGATCTTTGTAAGGCTGAAGAAGTACGTGCAGAGATGCAACTATTACTGATATTATCTGAAGAATGAAACCATTGACTGAGAACTCAGTAGCAGAAGGGGAGATGAGAATGGACATGTATGCTACTCGAGCCACAAAATAAAGCCCAGATACCCACTGATAATTATCTCTGTAGTGGCCTTGAAACTCATCCAAAATGGGCTTGATTTTGTTCAAGTTTACACAACGTCTCAGAAGTGGAGTAAAGAGTAGTGTCAAGATAAACGGTAAGATAAGGAACACTTCTACAAGCAGTGCAACAATGAACCACCAAATGTGACTGTTCTTACCAAAGTAACTAACCGATGGCTGGAAGCTAACAAACGCCTTGGTCAATGGCTCAAAAATCACTGGATTAATGATATTGAAACTAGTCTCAGAAAGAGCAGTAAAGGACAACAGCATGAGAACTGTGATGGCTCTTATCGAAGTATTGTCGTGGAATTTAATGATCTTGTGTTTACAAGGTAAGTACTGAAACAGAAAGATGACAATTAATACAGCTGCTACAATGAGAACTGGATTCAGGTATTGAAATGGAAGATGAAGAAACGCTTGGATGTCAGAGAAACATATTGGAATGTATCCCAAGAACTGAGGGTTCAGCTGTGTGATGCTTTCGAATACCGACAAGAATACTCTCAGCATAGTCGAAGCTCTAAAAGGAGGCAAGAGATATTTAGCAATGCTGAAGTAATACACAAAACAAAACAGATAAGCCGACTTAATGCGAGATCCGACTTTCAGGAAAACGACTAAAAGGGTCACATTTAAAATGAGAAAGGTCAGTATAAGTAGCCATGAAATAACTGCTTTCCCTCCTGAGCAAGTTGATTTGGGCACACAAAGAACAGCACCATAAGTGAACGAGAAGCCTTCTTCACAATCTCCGCAAACAGTTCCAGATCGATTGCCTATACACTGGTCATCAAGGAGGCGACAAAATGGCTGATTACTGATCCTGTCACAGTCAGAGCAAGGTTCACACATTTCAAGATTACTGCAGTATCCGTTGTAGCAACGAGAAACAACAGTTGTATTTGAGACCTCACCGATCCAAAATCCCCGTCTAATGAAAGCTGTGGCACTTTCCTCATTACATGTGATGTAAGTGCTCAGATCATCACATACTCTGTCTGCACATACGCACAGTTCTTGCTGTTCATCATATTTGAAGCCATTACGACACGAGAGAAGGGTCACATCAACACGAATGACCTTTGTTGTGTCGCGAACGGACAGCTCAATAGAAGCAGTGTCATTATCGAATATTTCAGGTCCCATAAACCTAGCGGAGGTCACCAAAAGCCCACTGTTTACAATAATGGCTGTATTTCCAGTAAGTTGATACTTACTGTCTGCCGGCACGCTAAGTATTGCTGTTAATTCTGCTTGACAAGGAACAAATTTCTCCATTACTGTGGTACTCAAGTGAATAGTTTGACCCAATGACAAGATAATGTCAGTGCTGTTGATTTCTAGATTGATAGCCGTCGATTCCACATCTTGACAGTTGTCAACTGATAGACCCTTCAAGTTGTCCCGGTTGTCTTCAAGTTCATGGTAACAATTTGCGCTTGGTTCATAGAAATAGATGGAGTTGCCTGAATTGCCTCTAGCTGTGTTATTGTAGAAGTACAATAACCCTCTGGACAAGGTCTCAAACATGCATGGATTCGAGAGGCTGTTACCTGTGTTCTGAAAGATTGCCCCGCCTTGGTCTGCGTTGTTCCGGCTAAAGTTGAGCAAGGACTCGGAAGACATTCCAATCGATGCACTGTGAACAAGATTCAATCCTCCACCGCGAGTACCTTGGTTTTCAATGAAAAAGACAGATGAGTTAGGTTTCACAAGAATGTACGACAGATCCAAGCAAAGCGCCGTTCCTCGATTTTGAACGAAAGAGTTTTCTTGGTATATAGTAACGTCTGCGTTCAGAATGTACACCACTCCTAGAGATTTGGTCCCAAATGGTGGCTCATTGATGGTGTTATTAGCAAATAAAGTCGATGACAGATGCATATCATAGTAGACAGACGAGTCAGTGTGTACAGCTGCTCCGTTTTGAGCTGTGTTGTTGATGAAAGAGCAGTCACTGATGTTTATCGAGGATCTGAAAAAGGATGAATCGACATAGAAGCTGAATCCACCACCAACTGCATCGGCATAGTTATTCTCGAACCGACAACCTATGATGTTAACTTGGACGTGGGAAATTTTTGCTGCTTGACAAAAATATGTAGACAAGCCAGCACCTCCACCAGTATTAATACCACCATGATCAATAGCTATGTTATCGGTAAAGTTGGTATCACTGACGTTAATTTCCAGTATCAACTCTTCGTCCACAGGTAGTTCCATGGTGAAAGATAATGCCAGTGCTCCGGCAGTGCCACGATTTCTAGTGAATTCGGTCTTGTCGACAAAGATGGAGTAGACACTATGTTGTCTAAATGGTGCAGTCCCGGTCAATTGCGCAGCAAATCCTCCTCCACGGTTATCAATGAAGTTGCAATTCAGCACAGACACAGCCCCACAATTCCAACAGACCACTGCAGCGGGTGACGGGCTATTGCAGGTACTAACTTGTACGTTCATGAGAGTAAAATACTCAGCTCTTATAACTGACAATTGCAATCGGCTGGACTCTCCAGTACTACATAAGATCTTTGCTCTCCCTCCAACTCCTCTTATTGTCAGGTCCTGCACGTTATCAATATGGAACACACTGCCTAACGTGAAAGAGTTGCCTGAAGTAGCATTCAGGTCTACTTGAACTGTTGCTGTATGATTCGCTATTGTGATAGCTCTCAGAGCTGCACCGAGAGAGCCGCATCGCAGTACACGTGATCCATCTGGAACGCAGCATCCCATTTCAGACGATGACACGTTTTCAAGGCCATAGGATATTTCCACAGGCCCTTGGCATGCTTCAAGACATCCGAGAAGTGAAAGAAAGACGACAAATGTGGAAACAAGCCACCTGAATATACTTTTTCTAGGCTGCTGCATCTGCTGCAATTTGGACAGGGCATGCATCTGGGTCGTGATGCTGTTACGATAGCCATATCAATTCCCTATGGTTTATATAGCTCTAAATGTGGTTACCATGTAAGGATTGCAATGTGAAACGTACGTGACTGCTTACCAAGAATTTAGTCTTGATATTTACACAGTAAAATGAAAATAAAACAAGATACCATGCAAACATATATACACAAAACAATATCATACAAACATATTTACACATCATACAATAATCATGCTAATATTTTGGTCAAAGCTCTTCATTGTCAACTGTTTCTTGAGTTCCAGCTGCTGCGCCTTCTTCTTGCCAGGTCTGGCTGTTTGAGCGTCCAGATCTAATCAGTCTGTCCTCGCTGCCTTCAATAATTGCTGCAGGTGCTTCAACAACAGAATAGCTAGTTGTTGAACTTTTTCGATCTCTTCGATGGATAAATGGAATGTTTCGTGTGCTACGACGAGAACGTCTTCTATTGGACCTCTCTGACTCCTCAAAAATATCAGAGAGAAGTGGTTCACGGAAGTTTCGAACACTCTCTTGAGATGGTGTCCTAATATGGGTATATGAAGATGCAATGTCTGAGTCACCGTCATCAAGTGTCTTGGCCCAGCAGTACTTGCATAAGATGACATAGAGAATTCGTTCAGTCGCTTTAGGAAACTTGCGAGACAACGCAATAACCACAACGCAGATAAAATACATTATCGGTATCAGAACAAGAATATAAGTGAACACCATTCTTATAGTGGCACCAATTTCTGATACAAAAACAACTTCAGCTGTTTCCCCGTACAGAAGCGAAATGCATAAAAGATCTGCGAGAAAAACTGTATCCACCAAATTCAGCCAGTCTTCTCGATATGGGCGAAGAAGCATGTGAAACACAAGAATAAACAGTGAAGTAAACTGAAGTATGTAAGCAGTGAGACTTTCGTTAATATTCACGAGGATTATCAAAAACAGGTAAACCTGTCGGCAGAAAAAGTAAAAAGCTGCCATCCAGCGATAATTGTCCTTGTAACATCCTTGGAATTCATCAAGAAAAGGCTTCAGTTTGTTGAAGTTGATGCATCGCACAAGAAAAGGTGTCAAGAAAAGAAACAGTGTAAAAGGAATGATCAAGAACACTTCGATTGCTACTGCGACCATGAACAGCCCAAGATGCTCATTGTGAAAGTACATAGTTGATGGTTGGATTGCCACAAAATAGTCACTTAGGTCAGAAAATTGAACATAACCGAGTATGCTTATACTACTTTCGTTAAAAGCTGTGAAGGATAATAGAAGCAGTAAGCAGATAGCACGCACTGGAGTGCTGTCACTGAATCTTATATACCTGGAGCAGACTTTGGCGATGAAAATGAAGATGACCACAACCACGGAAATAACTACTGGGTTAAGATAGAGCAGAGCCTGATGCCATAAAGCAGACAACTCAGGCACGCACAGAGGAACATAAGCTAAGAACTGTGGATTTAGCTGTGTGATGCTTTCAAATACCGAAACAAGGATAAGTAGAGGCTGACTGCTATGAATCCTTGCAGGCAGAAAATACTCAACTATGCTGAAGTAGTATATAAACGAAAACATATAACCAGTGCTGATTTGGTAGTCTAACTTGAGAAACAGAATCAGTAAGCAAACAATGATGACCAAGAAGATGATGACAAGGAATGGAACAATCACCTGTTTTCCAACGTTGCAGCTCTCAGTTGATACGCACTTTACTGCTCCATAAGAAAATGAGTAATTGGCTGCACAAGCAGCGCAAATAATTCCTGCACGATTATCGGGGCACTGGAAAGAAGGGAGTCCAGTAACGTCACAATATTCATCATCATCACTGCTAATATTACACGTGTTGCAAGTGCTGTTAATCTTTTCACATGATGATAAAGTACACCGAGTGTAAACTGTTGCGTTGTTGACTAATCCGACCCAATATTCTTTTCTTACGCAAGCTTGACCACTTCTGATGTTGCATGGAACCACGTCAGTGCTTTCAATGATGCATTGGCACCTGCCCTCGCTAACATTGTAAGAAAATCCTAGCGAACAGCTGCTGACGTTTAGGGTAATGTTGTTCAATATGTGGAAGTTGAGAACCGTGTCAGTTGTTGCGACGAGATTTAGTGTAACTTCTTGCGATTGCTGGTTAGGACCAGTGACGTAAAAAGACGACGGAGTGGTCCCGTTCTCAATAGAGAATTCGGACAATCCATCCAGAGAATAGTCACTATTCGAATCTGGGATAAAGGCACTTATTTGAGCTGAGGATGGATTTCGATAAAAATCAAGGACTTCAGCTTCCACCGGTATACTTTGTCCAGGAATGATATTCAGCATCCTCTGAAGGACTCGTACTTGATGAACACCAGAAGCAATGTCTCTTGTGGTGTTGGGAGAAAAGTTGAAATTTCTGTTCTCAAAGTCAGTTCTTGTGCAGTAGTCACTCGGCGAGTTAATGTAGATAGAATTCCCAGCAATGGCAGCAGTGTTGTTTACAAACCAGATTGTAGACAAAGAAGTGCTGTTAGAAAAAGAGAAAATGCACGTTGAATTAGCTGGTGACCATCCTGTAATACCGCCTCCATAGATTGCTCGATTTTTGATGAAGGAGAGATTTGACCGATGTGAAAAATATATGACTGAGTCACCTGCAAGAAACATACCACCGCCAAAATATCCGTGGTTATACATGAAATTTACTTTGCCTCCAACTGTGACATTTGCATTAGCCATGCAAATGCCAGCACCAGTGCTGTTTGAAAAGTCGGAGTCTATCACGTACGTCAAGACTCTCTCAACGTGAACAGCGCAAGAAGTAGCTTCCGATCCATAGAGTAGGCGTTTGACAGAGTTCAATAAGAATTGTGTGCTATTGATGACAACAGAGTAATCTTTTTGCCTTCTAGCATTGACGATCATGACAGCTGAAGACTCTTGAGCACTATTTCTTTCAAATTTGCAAGAATCTATTGTAGTGACATTGCCTGGGCATGACAAGAATAGGTCGGTCAAGTCAACTGACAATGCTGCCGCAGATATTTGGGCACTGTTGTTTACAAATCGACACTGGTTGGTAAACGTTGCAGTGTAGCTTTTTACATAAACAGCTCCACCTGTCATTCTTGCTGTGTTTTTCTCAAACAAACAATTCTTGAAGGTAACATGCGGTTCGGTAATGCATTCCTCGTCCATCATTCTTGGGCCTTCTATATACACGCCTCCTCCAAAATCAGCAGTGTTATCAAAGAATGTGCAATCTTCGAACAAGAACATTGCCTGGTGTTGCACTGTGTCCACATGCACAAATACTCCTCCGCCATACTCCGGATGCATTCTGTTATTTCGAAAGTGACTGGATGTGATTTGATAAACGTAAGTAGTGTTATCTGCACCAAACAGCTGACTCAAATCGATCAGAATACCTGAACCTCTACTTTTTTCAAAAGTAACATTGCTGATAGAGACGTTGCTGCATGACAGAAAGATGAGGCCTCCAATGTATTCATTGGTGTTTATAGACAAGGAATTATCTACTGACGTACCACAGCCGTACCATTTTATTCCAGTCACTGAAATCTGTGTGACAGTTTCAAAGACTATACCAGCTCTATCGCTGCAGTTAACAGTGACGTCGCCACCAATGGCTTGTATCTGCACTTTATCTAGATTCACCAAGGGGTAACTATTGTTCAGGTCAAGAACAAGCTCGCCATAGCTTCTTAGTGTAACAGTATACTGTATCTGACTGTCGTTTGGTCTGTTCTGTACTAGGTCCCTCAGCGCAGCGTCTAATCCATCGCAAATGTGGATTTCCTGTGAGCAACGGCAGCACTGCTTGTCAGGGGGACTGCTGCAATACTCTGCGCAGGCGCGTGTCCACGATAGGGCTCCGGGTGCTCTAGCACCCCCCTCAGCATTGAAGTTTTAAATTATTCATTGCATCAAAGTACACTGTGGCTATAAATTTATCACAGCTGTTATGTTATTGCAACAAGCTTAGCAGCTGCCAAAATCCCATTCTAAGGTAGTTAGGCTGTTTTTCCAATTGTTCAGCGATGAACAAATCCAATGCGCCATGATAATAGTGACGAAAATGACGTAATTTTAACGAATAAATGAATATTAATTAGATTTTGCGCGCGCGCTTCGCGCGCGCACCTCTCTTTCCTCATTCCTGGACACGCGCCTGCTGCGTCTCCACTACTGGCTCCGATCGACTCGTCTACGTAGCTGAGTTGGTAGGAGACGGAGTAGTTTGAACAGGACTGTGAAAACGCTAGAGAGGTAAGGCAGGAGACAATCAAGAGCACGGCTAGTTGGCTGCCAGCTGTCATGTTGATCGTCGAAGATAAAGTCGATTTGGCAAAACGAGCCACTCCCTGATGAGAAGCAAGACTATGAATAACAAGTGAATTGTTTTGTCGGTCAATGTTACCAAAATTCATATCTTTTGGTGACCCTTCCGAAGTTGCTGTTGTCAAATCCAGAGAGAAATTCAGACAATTTAAATAATCATACTACTCATAACTGATAACAGTTGACTTGTAAACAGTTAATAAAAGTTATGGTGGTGGTCACGATATGTAGTTCCTCAACCAGTGTACTGTTTAGGCTCTCCAGCATTGATCTGTGACTCTATGCCACACTCATCCTTGCCACGAACAATCTTGAAGTACCCTACAGAGTAGAAAGCAGAAATGATGGACTATAATTATTAGAGAAAGGGCAATTAATGCCCACCTTTGTCACCCCAAGATGGATTCCATGAATTGGCAACGAGCCTAAGTGAACATGTTTGTCAAAAAATCACAAAGTAACATTTCCCTCTCATCTTACCAGTATGGAGTGTCATTCTCTACTCCCCAGCCCAGGATTCTGATAGCGTGTCCTCCAAGAGCTTTAAAACTGGTCTTCTTGTACACACCTGTCAACGAAGCAGCATAACAGAGCGAACATGTTGAGTGTCTTTCAACTGACCAGTTCTGTATGTTGGGAAATCAGCATAGACTGTGAAGGCACCCTCGACAGGTCCATTGGTCATTATCTCAGTCATGATGTTCTCAACACCACGGACGCTGTAAGCTCTCTGTCCATAATGCTTATCCTGCTTATAGGTCTTGCTGTAACCGTTGATACACTCATCGGTGCACATGGGAGTGTGACTGTCGCCTGAGCAGTTCTGGTAAGGACCAGGCTCGTGGTGGTTGCAATGAGGAAGAGAGTATGGTAGACATCCCTCTTTAGTACCATACTGTCCACCAGTGACCAGACCATCTCTTACCCAGTACTCCCTACACAACAAAATAATTATCACCGATTAAAGAATGTACTCAAGTTAAATCTAGGTCAAAACTATCCAATCTAGGCTAGTTTTCGTAAAGCTTTCACCAATCACTACTAGTGCTTGTCTTAAAACAAATACAGTCCAGCTTTTTAAGGCTCCCTCTACATACGAAGTATTTGTAGCCTTTTAAGCCTTCAGCAGCCACTTAGTGCATAGCCATAGCAAATTTGTGTATAGGTCAATTAAATTCACAACTAGTACAATCACATGATCTAGCTAAAGTAAACCAGCGTGACATGACGCAACATACCAAGCACCGCTGAGGTAACCGCCTCCGCAGCTAAAGAAGAGAAAAATAACGATCATTAACAAAAAGTTTGCTATCAGCGCTTTACCCATTTCCACAAGTCTTGCAGCAGTCGTTCAGGTCCTCTGCAGAAATGTCCACTTTCTCTCCAAACTTGATGCAGTAACGATCACTCATGGATTCCACTGCACCGAATGCCTGCAAATGGCAACAATTAACAGTAGTCACACAACACGAGAGGTAAACAACTCACCCAGCAGCTGCCACATGCAGCTTGGTCACGAATGTCAGAGATGCTTGGGCAGGTGGACCATTTTTCGCGAGCATCAAAAGTGTCAGGAAGATCCTTGACTAGTTTAATGTCGATTGGATCCAGGGTAGGACCGCCCTCCTTCGCACCGCACATCGTACGAATGTGGTCTTCCTGGAGGCCCGGGTAGTTGAAACGATCAGGCAAGCCGGCGGTCCACGTGGTCTTGGCGTCGTTGACCGATTTGGCTATGTCTAGCAGCTCATCGCGGTAGTCGTTATACCTCGGAGCAGCAAGTACAGACGCAAATAGAGCAACAGCTACAACAAGTCGCAACATGGTGGAAGTTAATGTCGGCAAAACACAAACTATTCGATCGCGCCACAAACTGCTCTTTAGTAGTATGTAGTACACACGAGTAGTTATTAATTTGATCTCGTGACTAACAATAAACTAGGAAAATGGTGTCAAGCACACGTGGGTTGGCGGCGAGCTTACTGAAAAGATTTTCAGCCGTGCTTCGTGACTGGCCCGTAGACTCTTCAAGGAAAGGAAGAGATATCGCAGAACACCTTCACAATGTGTATCCTAAAAATCTCAAGAAGATCATAGGAGAAGACGTGAGTGGGGGCAGAGTTGAAAATTGACGGACCCTGCATAGTTACATTATGTAGCCAGAAAAGGCAACAGAAGCTGTACAATGCCTGGAGAGACTAAACTCGAATTACTATCGTAACCTATATCTGAGAGAGCACGAACATGCCTTTACTGGTGACGTGGTATTAAAACATCCAAATTTACTATCAAACGGTAAGCATTAGCAATCCTCAGTGTATTACATCACACCACACCTCTACAGAAGGACTAAAGGAATTAAACAAGAAACCACCTTCTCTCTGGAAACGACTAACAGGTCGAGCAAAAGAAGACACACAATCCATATTATGAACATTTCAAATTTTTATACAATTCAGACAATGATTGATGTGGTGTAAAAATGAATTTAAAGTTCAGTGTTTGAGTCCAGCTGCAAACCACTTTGGTTCTTTCCACCATGTGCACCACCACCAGTTTTAGTAGAGGCACCAGCTTCACCTCTTTCCTTTCTCAAACCTACAAAAAAACAACAGGAGTATATAAGTCAATATCAGCTGGTGGGCAGTACATGTACCTATAGATGGTAATGGATGTGATTGTTGCTGATGAGATTTCTCTAGTTTACTCTTGTACCTAAAACAAACACAAATGGATGATAAAGCAGTTGTTACAAGTCTCTACAAATGTTTACTATAGTAATCATCCACCCACACTCACGTTTCTCTAATAGTTGTAGAAGCGAGCTCGGCCAGTGCTGCGGAACAGCTACATTGAGCCAGACTGTCTGGTGATAGTAGTTGAGGATTCTCACTGTTGCCCTCTCCTGTGAGACCAAGGTGGATGTTAGCTGCGGGTACAAACCCCGCCTCGCCTAGTGTTGGGACTGAGCTCTTGAGAATGGTCTTGGGAGAAGCAGTGTCTGTAATTGAGTAGAGGGAATACAACCATCTCGAGATGTTGATTTGAAAGTACTTACACAAACAGAACTTCAGGTCAGGGTCTGCTAGATGTTGACGGACAAACACCACCACAGCCCTCACTGGGAGAAAGAGAACATGATAAAAGTGAATATACACAGAAAATAGCTGCATTGCAATAATCTGTAAACACCCGTGATCATGCATATTGACAAACAAGCATGCAATACAGTTGAATGGCTTCCATCTATTTATCATGCTACACAATTTGAGGCCGTAGAAAAGCTCGTAATAGTAAACACAGCACATTAGATTACACAAGAATTATGCATTGCCCAAGACAACAGATTAGCAGTGTTGACGAGTAACAGAGCAGACAATTGGAATTTTGACTTGAGCCCTCTGGAATTCATGCAGCCAGATCTATATCTGGTCAATTGTACAGTGGTGGTGGTACTGACAAAAGACATGAACCCTATTGTAAACCAGCACAGTATTGTTGAAGTGCTGAAGAAAAAAGGAATTTTAAAGCTAAATGTTAATGTCAAGTGGTCAAGGTGTTTGGAGATCAATCATTGTCAAAGTGCTACTGCTACTTTCTGTAGTGTATGAGCAGAATATTATTTGGCAAAGGCTGAAGTATTTACATAGAATCTGAATAGAGCAGAGACCGGTAGTATAATAAGACAAGATTGGGTGAATTAACATGACGTGTGTGCAAGAATATGAAGAGAACTGGTGGAACTAAAGGAAGCCGCTTGAAAGAGGATGGATAGCTGCTTGACTCAGGGACTCAGAATAAGTAGTCGGCAGGTGAGAAAGCCGGGTTTTTGCACACTAGATCGTCATTTAAAATTTTCCTGCGGTGGAAATATCTTGATCTCATCTGTGGTGATCAAGCTCAGTTGGTGATACTGAGATATCTAAAGCTATGTCAGAGAACTAGCTACAGCAGTTGGAGTCTCTCTAGCTCTGTACAAGCTATTGAATAGCTGTGCTGTACAAAACCCAGCAACAATTATTAAGTAAAGAATGCGTGCAGTCAGTTAGGAACAGATGAAGGCTCAGTCCGATATACATCACAGGCAACCTTGACATACAGTGCAAAACACGATATGTCACATCAATACGCACAAAGCGTATAAGAGTTCTTGACTTGAAAGAAGAAAAAGAGGACGTGATGGCAATGCTAGTATCTCGAAAACAAGACATGCGAAGACATTGAACACAGCACATTGCGAATCCAGATTGGGAACATGTCAAATGCTTGTCAAGTGGTGGCTATTCTATGTAAGCTGCTAGCAACAAAGATGTATGTCATTGAGGGTGCAAATGGCAGCGTTAGATTATACATCCACGTAGACAGAGAACTAGCTACAGCAGTTGGAGTCCCTCTAGCCTCTCTTTAGAATGTGTTAAGCATTTTGAGAGCTAATCAACACATCCTTAGTATGATTAAAGAGCATAGCTGGTACAACAGTTCCGCTCGGAATTGATGATACGAACTGATTGATACGAATACGAAGTGCAAAAAAGTGAAAACCATTGCAGTAGAGTTCTTCAATTGATTGAGAACGGAGAGAGGAAGCTGCACACTTATTACTAACTCAAAACATGAAATATTATAAATCAATGCCTGAATAAACTTCATGTCGGATCACATTTGCACCTATGAAGCAACCAGACATAATTATTCATTCATAGACAACTCTTAAATTTGAAGTGAGCTTGAATCATAATCAGGACTATAGTTGAGGACCTATTCTTAAGTATTTTCCGGTTTTTGGGTCTTCCAACGTGTACTAAATCTCAGAAAAAAATGCTGTAATGCTATAGAAGAGTATTGACCATATTCCAGTTGATTTGTAAACAGTTATTAATTAAAGTTATGGTGGCAGTCATGACTCAACCAGTGTACTGTTTAGGCTCTCCGGCAATGATGTGTGACTCTATGCCACACTCATCCTTGCCACGAACAATCTTGAAGTACCCTACAGAGTAGAAAGCAGAAAGAATGGACTATATTAGAGAAAGGGTAATCCCTACCTTTGTCACCCCAAAATTGATTCCAAGAATTGGCAACGAGCCTAAGTGAATATGTTTGTTAAAAAATCACAAAGTAACATTTTTCTCTCATCTTACCAGTATGGAGTGTCATTCTCTACTCCCCAGCCCAGGATTCTGATAGAGTGTCCTCCAATAGATTGATTACTGGTCTTCGTGTACACACCTGACCACAAAACAGCATAACAGAGCTAATATGTTGAGTGTCTTTCAACTAACCAGATCTGTATGTTGGGAAATCAGCATAGACTGTGAAGGAACCCTCGACAGGTCCATTGGTCATTATCTCTGTCATGATGTTCTCAACACCATGGACGCTGTAAGCACTCTTTCCATAATGCTTATCCTGCTCATAGGTCTTGCTGTAACCGTCGATACACGTCTTGGTGCACTTGGGAGTGTGACTGAAGCCAGTGCAGTTCCCGTAAGGACCAGGCTCATGGTGGTCACAATGAGGAAGAGTGTATGGCAGACATCCCTCTTTAGTGCCATACTGTCCACCAGTGACCAGACCATCTCGTACCCAGTACTCCCTACACAACAAATAATAATCACAGATTAAAAAGAATGTACCCAACCCAATCTGGGCTAGTTTTTTCCTTAAGCTTTCACCAATCACTACTAGTGCTTGTCTTAAAACAAATACTGTTCAGCTTTTTAAGGCTCCCTCTACAGAGTATTTGTAGAGTAGCAGAGCAGTCTTTTAAGCTTCCAGCAGACACTTATTGCATAGCCATATAGCAAATTTGTCAACTACTTCCCTACCTAGGTCAACTACTTGTACAGGAACGAATGACAGACCAAGTACCGCAACCTTCGCGCATGCGCCAAGGGTTAATCACATGACCTAGCTAAAGTAATCCAGCGCAGCATGACATGTCTCAACATACCAAGCCCTGACGGGGTAACCGCCTCCACAGCTACATGTAAAAGAAGAGAAAAAATAACGATAATTAAATTTACTACAAACGTTTGCTATCATCATTTACCCCTTTCCACAAAACTTGCAGCAGTCGTTCAGGTCCTCTGCAGAAATGTCCACTTTCTCTCCAAACTTGATGCAGTAACGATCACTCATGGATTCCACTGCACCGAATGCCTGCAAATAGCAACAATTAGCAGTAGTCACACATTAGAGGTAAACAACTCACCCAGCAGCTGCCACATGCAGCTTGGTCACGAATGTCAGAGACGCTTGGGCAGCTGGACCATTTTTCGCGTGCATCAAACGAGTCAGGGAGATCCTTGATTGGTGTAATGTCGATTGGATCCAGGGTAGGACCGCCCTTCATCGCACCGCACATCGTACGAATGTGCTCCTCTTGAAGACCCGGGTAGTTGAAACGATCAGGCAAGCCGGCGGTCCACGTGGTCTTGGCGTCGTTGACCGATTTGGCTATGTCTAGCAGCTCATCGCGGTAGTCGTTATACCTCGGAGCAGCAAGTACAGACGCAAATAGAGCAACAGCTACAACAAGTCGCAACATGGTGGAAGTCAAGCTAGGAATCCTAGCTTAACTTCCACCATGTTGCGACTCTGGATTACCCGAACTAATTTTCTTGCTGCCCTTGAAATCTACAGTGTCCTGGCTTTTCGTCATTGGGTGGAGTTTGCTACGCCCACAAGACGAATGGTGGATGATCGGTCAGTGATCAGTACGTGTGA
The DNA here is from genome assembly GCA_964017065.1 of Haliclona indistincta. Classification (NCBI taxonomy): domain Eukaryota; kingdom Metazoa; phylum Porifera; class Demospongiae; order Haplosclerida; family Chalinidae; genus Haliclona; species Haliclona indistincta. The sequence continues at coordinate 8,057,380 of OZ024785.1, forward strand.
CTGAGCAGCCTTCAACTAAACTGTAGAAACCGAGATATCGCAGAACACCTTCACAATGTGTACCCTAAAATCTAAAGAAGATCATTGGAGAAGACGTGAGTGGGGGCCGAGTTGAACATTGACAGACCCTGCATGATTCCAGAAAAGGCAACAGAAGGACTAAATGAATTAAACAAGAAACCACCTTCTCTCTGGAAACGACTAACAGGTCGAGCAAAAGAAGACACACAATCCATATTATGAACATTTCAATTTTTATACAATTCAGACAATAATCTTGCATGGTTGACGTGGTGTAAAAATGAATTTAAAGTTCAGTGTTTGAGTCCAGCTGCAAACCACTTTGGTTTCTTTCCTCCACCACCACCACCAGTTTTAGTAGAGGCACCAGCAGATGAGCCTTCGCCTCTTTCCTTTCTCAAACCTACAAAAAACAATAAGAGTATATAACTCAATATCAGCTGGTGGGCAGTACATGTACCTATAGATGGTTTGGAGGATTGTTGCTGATGAGATTTCTCTAGTTTACTCTTGTACCTAAAACAAACACAAATGGATGATAAAGCAGTTGTTACAAGTCTCTACAAATGTTTACTATAGTAATCATCCACCCACACTCACGTTTCTCTAATAGTTGTAGAAGCGAGCTCGGCCTGTGCTGCAGAACAGCTAAATCGCGCCAGACTGTCTGGTGATAGTAGTTGAGGATTCTCACTGTTGCCCTCTCCTTTGAGACCAAGGTGGATGTTAGCTGCAGGTACAAACCCTGCCTCGCCTAGTGTTGGGGCTGAGCTCTTGAGAATGGTCTTGGGAGGAGCAGTGTCTGTAATTGAGTAGAGGGAATACAACCATCTCGAGATGTTAATTTGAAAGTACTTACACAAATAGAACTTTAGGTCCGAGTCTGCTAGATGTTGACGGACAAACACCACCACAGCCCTCACTGAGAGAATGAGAACATGGTAAAAGTGAACATACACAGAAATAGCAATAATATGTAAACACCCGTGAAGCCGTGATCATACATAAATTATATTGACAAACAAGAATAAATAGCATGCAATACAGTTGAATGGCTTCCAACTATTGATCATGCTAAAGTATTTGAGGCCGCAGAAAAGCTCATAATAGTAAACACAGCACATTAGATTACACAAGAATGATGCATTGCCCAAGACAACAGATTAGCAGTGCTGACGACTAACATAGGTACAGAGAAGACAATCGGTTTTTTGACTTGAACCCTGTGGAAGTCGTGAAGCCAGATCTTTATCTAGTCAATTGCACAATTGACAGTGGTGGTGGTACAGACAGAAGATATGAACCCTATTGTAAACCAGCACAGTATTGTTGGAAATGCTGAAGAAAGAAGGAATTTAAAAGCTAAATGTTAATGTCAAGTGGTCAAGGTCACGGTGTACGGAGATCAATTGTCAATATTGCTTCTGGTACTTTCTGTAGATGTATGAGCAGCAGAAGAATATTTTAGAAGTATTTACAAAGAATCTGAATACTGGTAGTATACTATGACAAGATTGGGCGAATTAACATGACGTGTGTGCAATCATGTATGAAGAGAACTGGTGGAACAAAAGGAAGCCGCTTGAAAGAGGATGGATAGATCGAGGGATTAGAGTTCGGACTCAGAATAAGTAGTCGACAGGTGAGAAAGCTAGGTTTCCTCACGCTAGATCGTCAGTTGGTGATACTGGGAGATTTAAAGCTATGTCAGCGAACTAGCTACAGCAGTTGGAGTCCCTCTAGCTCTGTACAGCATCATTATGAGTGAATAGCGGAGACAGCCTTTAAGAATTATAATTATTACAACAGAGCTTCTTGATCTCGTCTGTGGTGATCAAGCTCAGTTGCCGATACTGAGAGATCTAAAGCTATAATCAGAGAACTAGCTACAGCAGTTGGAGTCCCTCTAGCTCTGTACAAGCTATATCAGGAACTAGCTACAGCAGTTGGAGTCCCTCTAGCTCTGTACAAGCTATATCAGGAACTAGCTACAGCAGTTGGAGTCCCTCTAGCTCTGTACAAGCTATATCAGGGACTAGCTACAGCAGTTGGAGTCCCTCTAGCTCTGTACAAGCTATAATCAGAGAACTAGCTACAGCAGTTGGAGTCCCTCTAGCTCCGTACAAGCTATATCAGGAACTAGCTATAGCAGTTGGAGTCCCTCTAGCTCTGTACAAGCTATATCAGGAACTAGCTACAGCAGTTGGAGTCTCTCTAGCTCTGTACAAGCTATATCAGGAACTAGCTACAGCAGTTGGAGTCTCTCTAGCTCCGTACAAGCTATATCAGGGACTAGCTACAGCAGTTGGAGTCCCTCTAGCTCTGTACAAGCTATATCAGGAACTAGCTACAGCAGTTGGAGTCCCTCTAGCTCTGTACAAGCTATATCAGGAACTAGCTACAGCAGTTGGAGTCCCTCTAGCTCTGTACAAGCTATATCAGGGACTAGCTACAGCAGTTGGAGTCTCTCTAGCTCTGTACAAGCTATATCAGGAACTAGCTACAGCAGTTGGAGTCTCTCTAGCTCTGTACAAGCTATATCAGGAACTAGCTACAGCAGTTGGAGTCCCTCTAGCTCTGTACAAGCTATAATCAGAGAACTAGCTACAGCAGTTGGAGTCCCTCTAGCTCTGAGCAACCTATCAGGAACTAGCTACAGCAGTCTAGCTCTGTACAGCATCATTATGAGTGGATAGTTGTGCTGTATTAAACCCAGCAACAAGTAAAGAATGCGTGCAGTCAGTTAGGAGCAGATGAAGGCTCAGTCCGTTATACATCAAAGGCAACTGTAGTGACTATTAACTGTAGTTGTTAATTAGTATGCACACATGCGTATTGTATTATTTAACACATGGTGATTTGTATGTCTTCCAATTCGCAGTCAGACTTTAAGTTCTGTAATCACACACATCATTTCAGTTTTATCATTTAGTCCATCTTGTGCTAATCCGAACAATCCTTTTGACTAAACATCACAGGCAACCTTGACATTAATTGTATACAGTGCAAAACGAATGCACAAAGCGTGCAAGGGTTCTTGACTTGAAAGAAGAAAAAGAGGACGTGTTGGCGTGTTGGCAGTACTTCGAAAACAAGACTTTCAAAGACACTGAACACAGCACATTGCGAATCCAAATGCTTGTCAAGTGGTGGCTATTCTATGTAAGCTGCTAGCAACAAAGATGTCTGTCATTGAGGGTGCAAATGGCAGCGTTAGATTATACGTCCTCGTAGACAGAGAACTAGCTACAGCAGTTGGAGTCCCTCTAGCAGCAACTTGATTAAAGAAAAACAAAGTATCATAAATCTTTTAATTTCCATCTCTATACAAAACAGAAGTTTTTTTTTCAACAGAAAATCTAGTAATGTCCTTAGCATTTTGAGAGCTAATCAACAAATCGCAGGCCTGGACACGCATCCTTTAATAATAGTAGCAAGAGCATACAGCTGTTACATGTACAACAGTTCCGCTAGGAATTGATGACATCAGAAGTGCAAAAAAGCGAAAACAATCACAGTAGAGTTCTTCAATTGAGAGAGAAAGCTACTTATTACTAACTCAAACGTGAAATTTTATAAATCAATGCCCGAATAAACTTGTAACTAGTAACTCTATCATGCAACATGATATCATGAAACAATCTCATGGAATAATCTTCATGCTTTCATAGTCTATCATGTATCTAGGTTCTCTCTCGTGGGTTGTGTGCCAACCCAAGGTATCTTCTCATGACTATCTTATCGTATTTGAAGCATGTAACAATAGAAGTGATTTAACTTGTAATTTATCTCTTAAAAGTAAAGAAGTAGCACCAATTTTAAGACAAGTTCAGATTTGGCTAAACCAAAATCAAGAGGAGTCGGTAGCTTTTGTGCTCACTAATTCTCTTGACTGGTCTTTTGGAATGGCAAAAAACAGAGATAAGGAATCAGTTAGTCACTATAACATTTCAACTGCTCGAGTTGGTATCTAATAATGTCTATTGGACATAGTCATGACCAAATAAGTAATATTGGCTCTGGATGTCCCTCACCTCTCCTGTCCACTTACAGCCTTCTCTATGGTGCTGGCAGCGAACTTTGAAGTAATTGATCTCACGCTGGAAGAATTTATCAAGGTGTGCGTTGGCTAGAACCTCACTCTTGCGACACACTGGGCACTCTTCATCGTCTTACATCAAGAGGCTAATCACAGAACATGATTTTGATACCAATAAGATGGTTAGTCAAGGGTATGATGGGGCTAGTGTGATGAGTGGTTGCTGCAACACTCGTTTGTTCATGGAAAAGCTCCCAAGCAATTGGAGACCTTTGACGTCGGTAGAATTGTAGAAATTATCATGCAAGACATGGAATTAGGCTCCAAGACTTTCCTACATTTAGGTGTATCAAGACCATGCAGCTGGTACATGTACAACAGTACCGCTCGGAATTGATGACGTAAGAAGTGCAAAAAAGCGAAAACAGTCGCAGTAGAGTTTTTCAATTGAGAGAGAAAGCTACTTATTACTAACTCAAACGTGAAATTAATTTTTATAAATCAATGTCCGAATACATTTTGCACCTATGAAGCAACCAGAAATAGTTATTCATAGACAACTCTTAAATTTGAAGTGTGCTTGAATCATAATCAGGACTATAGTTGAGGACTCAAGTGTTTCCAGGTTTTTGGGTTTTCCAATGTGTACTAAAACTCAGAAAAAAGAAGCTGTACTGAAGATACTACTATAGTTGAAGGCAGAAGAGTATTGACTGTATTCCATTCTTAAGTGTTTCCCGGTCTTTGGGTGACTACTGGTCTTCACATGCACGACACCTACACTGTTCGCGTGCACGTAGCTTCAGTCAATTGCTAGATTGACGATCCCAATCCTTTGCCATATACCCTTGAAAATTTATTGTCTGACGATGGAAATACCCTCGATGGTTTAGATTATTGACCACATTCCATTCCTAAGCGTTTCCCGGTCTTTGGGAGACTACTGGTCTTTCAACAAGTAACATAATCATCATTGGGTCATTTATCTCCTCGTTGTGAAGACGAATTTCGATGTGTAGACATCAAATGCAAACATGGAATGCCCATGACCAATTGTAAAACTAGATGCTGCAATCACAGAACAAAAGATCATCGATCACATTCCATTCTTGAGTGTTTCCCGGTCGTTGGGTGACTACTGGTCGTCTAACTCAAGAGATAGGTGCGCACAGCTGCTGCATTTAGCAAAGTCTTCTCAAAAATCAGGAGAGCTTCAGTATCAACAAGGAACCATTAATTTTGAAAGCAAAAATTTGTCAAGCAAACAATTATTAGTTTACACAAGGCATTAAAATTGATCCGCAAAGAATTTTTGAATATTGAAAGGTTGTCTTAGTTAAAGAGAAATTAATTTGCTTCATTGATTCTTTGTCCGAATCAAAACCAGCGGAAGCAGTCAATCATATATGGTATGCAATCATGCATATAATTACAAGTATAAAACATGTAATGGCTAGTTTAAGAATAACTGTAACGAAAAAGCGAATTTTTGAGAATGTCAATGTCCTACAAAACTCACTGGATCAATATACCATACAACTTCTCAGCAATAACTTTATGTCCTCACCAATAATGTAACAAGTATAAAGAAAAGATTCCTCATCAGCGAAATTTAATTCTTTTTTTTTTTTTCGCTAAAGCATCTCGCATCAAACCGGATCATAAATACTTCAGGACCAAATCTCTTTCTGAAATAACCTTTTTGTAGTTCCACTACAAGCAAGGAGAGAGACTGTAAACTGTCTTAATTTGAAAACGCACTAATCTGTCTAAACATCCATCATTGAGACAGAAGTATTGACTACTCTGTTGCAAAAATGTTGGCAAGAATGTATATCACAGGCAAGAAAGATGGCAGTAGTACACATGGACGAAACATGCAGACATGGAGAGCTGCGCTAGCAACAGTTGCTAGTAGTGACTTCAGCAGCTCAAATGAAACCTTTGTTTCTCCAGTTGATATGTGCCTTGTAGAAGAAGTTAGAAAAGAGGGAGAATCAAGGAAAGGATGCAAGTGAGGAACCTGGAGAATTGAGGGGGGTGAAACATCACGACCAGGCCTGCGAAAGATTTCGCCTCGTTTGCAGATATCTACATCATTTGAATGATGTGTTCACTTTTCTAACTTTGAAAAATGTTCGGAAGAATTTTGAATCATTATGCTCCAACTAACAGAATATCTATCTGTCTTAACAAATAAAGAGAATCCGGTAGTCAGTTCGAACGGAAAGACTACGACCAACAGAATATCTATCTGTCTTAACAAATAAAGAGAATCCGATAGTCAGTTCGAACGGAAAGACTACGACCAACAGAATATCTATCTGGTCTTAACAAATAAAGAGAATCCGATAGTCAGTTCGAACGGAAAGACTACGACCAACAGAATATCTATCTGTCTTAACAAATAAAGAGAATCCGGTAGTCAGTTCGAACAGAAAGACTACGACCAACAGAATATCTATCTGGTCTTAACAAATAAAGAGAATCCGATAGTCAGTTTGAACGGAAAGACTACGACCAACAGAATATCTATCTGGTCTTAACAAATAAAGAGAATCCGGTAGTCAGTTCGAACGGAAAGACTACGACCAACAGAATATCTATCTGGTCTTAACAAATAAAGAGAATCCGGTAGTCAGTTCGAACGGAAAGACTACGACCAACAGAATATCTATCTGGTCTTAACAAATAAAGAGAATCCGGTAGTCAGTTCGAACGGAAAGACTACGACCAACAGAATATCTATCTGGTCTTACAAATAAAGAGAATCCGGTAGTCAGTTCGAACGGAAAGACTACGACCAACAGAATATCTATCTGGTCTTAACAAATAAAGAGAATCCGGTAGTCAGTTCGAACGGAAAGACTACGACCAACAGAATATCTATCTGGTCTTAACAAATAAAGAGAATCCGGTAGTCAGTTCGAACGGAAAGACTACGACCAACAGAATATCTGTCATATCACAAAGGAACGCAAAGAAATAACAGTTTAAGAATAACTGTAAAAAAGAGAATGTCACCATGAATGTCCTACAAAACTCATCGGATCAATATACCAGATAACTTCTCACCAATAACGTAACAAGTATTAAGAAAGATTCCTCATCAGCAATTTTTTTTATTTTCGTACAAGCAAGGAGAGGTAATGTAAGCTGTCTTAATTTTTATAATAGTTGTTGCTGCATCTCCTCTTCGGCAATCACCTTCTCCTGTGCCACCTCCTCTTCTGCTGCAATCACCTTCTCCTCTGCAAACTCGTGAGTCATCAGTTACTATGACAATCTGATTAATTTTTTTATTGCAGCATATGACAGCATAGACCAAAACTTGCACTAAATGTTGGGTGTCACTTCAGCACATGATAACAAAGATTGAAACGAGATGCTCTCTTTACAAAAGCACTGAATTGGTCCTTTGGTGAAATCTCTGAAATCACTAGGCGAGGACGGGTGCCTTAACCCCTCGACTTGTACTGTATTATCTGTGGGGTAAACGAACGACTGGTTTTCCATATGCGTCCATATGGAAAAAATTAAAGTGGCAGTAAGAGTGAGGTCCCTTCGAGCTAGGGACCTATCTCATAAAAACCAGCCAGTGATTATACCATACCATATCATACCTCTATTGGCTGGTATTCACCTACTTTATTAAATGTAATGTCAGGAAAGCTGCAGAGGTCTCTGAAATATTTGAAATGTGGAGTAATTATATTCCAACACAGGAAATAACCAAAAACGTGTTTGCACAACAAATACAAGCAGTATAGGTTCCTAGGTACCTCTATAGTTGAGGTTCTCCGTTACCACATAATGGGTTTCAGTGTGTCTCCAGAACGAAGCACTGGACAAGTTTACAAAAGAATGAAGTGTTAGATTCACATTTTCTGTGTTTTATTATTTTAGTCATTATTTTTACCGAAAGAAAGTTATTAATTCGAGTTTATTTGAGTGTGAAAATTTCAAAAACGTGAAGTGTTAGAAAGAATTTACTCAAGTCTTTACTACCAAGAACTGATATAATGCTTATGTTAGTGAAACCAGTAAACCAAAGGCGTGCACTATCAAGAATCAACATCCATGTGCACCATTCTTCATGCTTCCGAGTAGCCAATCAAATTCCCTTCATAACCCTAAACCATAATTTTGCTCATAATTTTTAGGTCATCCTTACATCATTTCGTCAAAAAAGTCCACAATATTAATATGAACACCATATCTTCAAAAGAACTCCCTTCTAAACCCTAAACCCACAGAATTAATGACATTTTATCCAGTCGATCCATCTGGTCATCAAGATACAAAAGCACAAGTCGCATGCAAAACACTAAGGTTTCATAAGTAGTTGCATTGCGCGTGTCATCTCGATGGGCTCCTGGTGCTGCATACTGAAGCTTAATATAATAAGTCTTCAATGTTGAAATATTGTCAAGAACACAGGTAAGAGAGATGTTCCATTCACTATGGCTGAAAAAACCAGGACGAAGCATGCAGCGAGTGGCTTGAGAGAATGCAGGAGAGTTGTAGAAAGTAGACAAGGGAGAAGTGAAGTTGCAAGGACTTTTTAGCAAGTAACAATTCAAAATGGACTTGCAGATTTTGCCACAGAAAAGAAAGGAGCTTTCAAGTGCGAAAATGGTTATAAGAAGGAAATCTAGCCGAATGGGAATACTCTGCCAGAGGATTTAGCATACATGCTCAAGCAATGATGCACAGTGCAATTTGTTTCATTATGAAAGACTTCACAATTCTTCTGATTGTACATAGTACGTGTTGCAGTGCCTCGTGACCTACAACACCAGAACGACAAAGCAACGAGGATGAAGACGCTCATTAAGCAACAACATCACCAGATGAACTGTAAGGGGACGTGCAGGTTCAAAAAAGATCTTGTCAGATTGCCAGCTTACATACTAGAGTGCAGTCGATGAGTGTGATTCTTCCAAACGCTAACTAGACCAAGAACAGTTGATGGTTGCCTAGCAACTATTGTTCTGTGACACAGACATTTCTATGCGAGGCGAGGTGGTAGTTGCACTGTTTTTGTTTTGTCATTAGTTCAACATCAAACTTTGAAAAATGTTCGGAAGAATTTTGAATCATTATACTCCTTATACTTGAACTCCTTATACTCCTTATACTTCATTATACTCCTTATCATTATACTCCTTATACTTGTTCGGAAGAATTTTGAATCATTATACCTGAATCATGTGTCAGCCTTTCTCACAGATTTAATGGGAATCACAGATGGGACCAAAGAAGGTGTCTTTAGACTGTACACAATCCTTAGACAGACTTCAAGTTGGGATCCATATGCTTCGAGCCACCAAAAGAAAATTTAGTTTGGCTTCCTCACATCAAGCAGCCAATTCCGGTTAGTCTTAAATAATGGTGTTTATTTTGTTGACAGTACTAGTATTGTTACAATAGGCTTCAAGGTGTCTCTTTTCTCTCTCTTCAAGTTCTCACTTTTTGACATATACAACAAATGAGAGAGAAGGCAACAGTCTTTTTTCGCTAGCTTAAACCGAGTCTTAAGTCCTTTGACTCACCGTCAAACAAGGCAATAACAATCTTGTGTTTGATTTCATCTTTGTTGTGTAGGTCACTTCTCCGAAACATTATTCTATCTCTTGAAATGGGGCTTACGTTGCATGCTGCATACGGGAGCGGGTAGCAATAGTGTGTCGTCAATCAAGAGTCATGACCAGATATCCATGGTAACGAAACTAGCACACACTGACATTATACACAAGTCAAAGATTCAGAACAGGAAAACTTCATAAATTACTTCTCAGGTCAAAATTGAATCCTACATATTTACCAATAATGAAAATTGAGTTAATCAAGATCCAGTGATGATCGTCCTATGAGGTACTGCTCGAGCTACGTTCATAAACTACATCGAGTGTATGTGTCCAAGTCTTTGAGTGAACGCAAACTAGCACTATTCACCAAACATGGCTACCCTATAACAAAGTGCAGCATGGAGAAAGCTGATAACTTCGGTTCGAAGCACCTTACAATATGGTTGTTATAATGGTATGGCAAAGGCCGTAACCTTGTCAATGGTTTCATCATTAAGAACACATGCCCTTTGCGCAAAACATAATCTTCGTCTCAGCTGTCGCTGGCCACAATCGTCGAGGCGGTTCATCAAGCCTTCAACCCCTCCTCCCAGCCTGGCCCCTCTAATAGTGCAGCGGTTACTCCAAGAACTAAAACTTTCTGTGGTTGCTCATGGCTTTTTGTATCTATCTGCCTTTACCATCTCACACAAATGTTGAAGGAGTCACATGATTGTGCTACATGAGGTACATATCCTATACAGGAAATTGATCGTTCTTAGTTCACCAGAGCAGTCAAATTTTTCAAATGTTATGAAGCATGATGACGCTGTTTGTTGCGTGTCGGAACACAATACTGCACAGAAACAACCGAGAGAGGTTTTACAAAACTGGCTTGTTTCGTTTGCATTCTCTTTAATTCACTGCAGGAAATGACAAGGAAACATCGGAATTTGAGTAAGATAAAATCAGTGCCAGAATTCCCCTGGTCATGAATTTTAACAAGATCTCTGTTCATCCAAATCAATCTCTATAATTGTCACTCTAGACAATCCTTATTGTTTAGCTGACGCCCTCAAGCACTGTCAGAGAGGCAGGGAGCAGCAGCAAAACCACCGATATACATCACAGACAATCTTGACATACAATGCAAAACACTGTATGTCACATCAAAACACAAAAAGCAAGTATCATCAGACGAAATCACCCTCTGGGCTGTCGATCCGTCAGCTAACGGATCAGCCTGTCCTGATCAAAGATGTCACACTGAACTGCAGTGTGATAAGAACAGTAAACAGCCTACTCATCCAAAAACCGCGAATAAGCTGGATATATAATAATACTTTAAGTGTGAATATTATAGAACCTTAAAAAAAAACATTAAAGCAGTATTCATCGAAAAAAATTATTCAGTCGCTTCAACTGTAAGAATTAATGTCAGACTGATCGATAAGATAGAAATTCGCTGCGAAAGCAGTAAGGAATCACAAAAATTAAGGCTTAGTGCTGCAGGTAAAAATATTGTAAGCTAGATTTTTATAATCAAGTCAAGTGTACTAGTATTTTTGTGTTTTATTCTGAGAGCAAATCAACAAATCCCAGGCAGATGCTAACAGACTGTTAACTCATCGCACACTAACTGTTGCTACTATGTGAACCTGTGCATAGTATTTATGACGAACCTTATCACAGGCCCGAATTCGTCTATTTCAAAATAATTTTTATAAGCATAGACCGAGCAAGACAATTTAAGAATGACTCTCAAGGGCTAACAGTTTACTACATTAATAGGTTGTACCAGAAAGTTACAAGCAATCAGACACCTTCTCAGGAAAGGTACAGTGGAATGACGTACACAAGCAGAACCTTATACGTAGAACAATGGAGTGAAGTAACTTAAACAATCTTGTGTTTGATTCATCTTTGTTGTGTAGGTCACTTCTCCGAAACATTATAATTCAACTTCTATCTCTCGAAACACCGAAATGGGGCTTACGTTGAATGCTGCATGAAGGGAAAGGGTAGCGATAGCTGGTATTGTGTGTCAAGCAAGAGTCACGACCAGATATCCATAGTGATGAAACTAGCACACACTGACACAAGTCGATTAACATTATGTTAACAGTCTGAACAGGAAAACTTCAGAAACTATTAACGACAATTGAGTTAACCCTTCACAAGCGACGGGCGACTATAGTCGCCTAGCAAGTCTGACGTCACAGGAAGTGAAATTCGTAGATAGTTTATTTCGCCTATAGACAGTGCATATTATAACGGCCGGTCATCGGACAAATGTCCGGCCAAATACGAACTGTGACCGGTCAGTCAATGAATGGTCGGACAAATGGCCGGACGCAAACGTGGGCCAGCTACTCAGTTTGGTGACAGCGATGTACCAGCTAAAAAGCGCCAACTAACGAAGGCCACGTTCAACAAGTGGCAGCATGAGCACGAGAAGGACCACCTCACTCGTTCTTGGCTACGATGCGATCTACAACAAGACCAGCGCCACGTGGCGTCTCTTCGTTGCGAGGTATGCACAAAACATAGAAGCCACCTGGAGAGCATGAAGAACTTTTCGAAGACCTGGGTGACTGGTTCAACAAACCTGAAAGTTAGCAATGTACTTGAGCATGCTACTAGCGAGGTTCATAAAGCAGCAATGACTCGTATGCATAGTGAATCAGCGAAAGCGCGAGGCGAGTCAGTTGTACTACAGACGCCAATCGGGCGTAGCCTTTGTACGCTGGACGATGCTACAAGATTACAAGTGGCAAAAAGGTTTGATGTAGCCTACGTAATGGCCAAGGAAAGCGTACCTTTTGCCAAGTATCCATCGATCGTCGAACTGGAACAGCGCCATGGGGTGGATCTAGGTCACGCCTACAACACACAGGAATCTGCAAAAAAATTCACAGCTTATATAGCCAGAAGCCAAAAGCATGCATTCCTATCCAAACTGTTTAGTGAAAGCCACTTCTATAGCTTGCTAATGGATGGGAGTACAGATGCTGGCAATGTAGAAGATGAGCTGATAGTTCTAGTGTACTGCAATAAAGACGATGCCAACCAACAAATGAAGACATGCACACGTTTTCTAACTATTGAAGCTCCCAAAAAAGCTGATGCTAGTGGTTTAGTGAAGTGTGTAGATAAGGCTGTAGAGATCCTTGGTGTAGAGAATGTTTTGAATAGAGATAGTGTTCTCTCTGTTGAAGGCAAACATGTGTTGGTTGGTATGGGTACAGATGGTGCTAGTGTTAACATTGGCGATCGAGAAGGTCTAAAAGGACAGCTTCAGCGAGCTTTGCCATGGTTGTTCTGGGGTTGGTGCTATGCTCATAGACTAGAGTTGGCCTGTAAGGATGCATTTTCAAGTACGCTTTTCTCATCGGTAGATGAAATGCTCCTTCGCATCTACTACTTGTATGAGAAGTCACCAAAGAAATGCCGTGAGCTTGAAAGCATTGCAAAAGAGCTAAAGGAAGTGTTCGATCTAGTTAAAGGTGGGGATCGGCCTATTCGTAGCTGTGGGACTAGGTGGATTACTCATAAGCGCAATGCTTTGCAACGCATAGTAGACCGTTATGGTGTTTACATAGCACATCTTTCTGCACTTGTGGAAGACACTTCTCTGAAATCCACTGACAGAGCTCGCTTGAAAGGTTACCTGATGAAGTGGAAGAGCTCCAAGATACTAGTTGCGTGCTGTCTGTATATAGAAGCTCTTAAGCCAGTATCTATCCTTAGCCTGACAATGCCAGAAGATTCTACTGATGTTGTCAGCTGTGTAGAAAGCACTCTAAGATCATCCAGAGCTCTTCAGTCATTGACAGAGAAGAACCCTGGTTTGTGGTCTACTATTGAATCTTTAAAAAGATCTGTGAAGGAGGTTGATGGTGAGCTAGAGTACCAGGGTGTTGCTGTGGACAACATTGACAAAGTTGTTGATCAGTGCAAGAAACATGTACTAGCTGATATTGACAGGTTACAACAGAGACTCAAAGATCGACTTTCTTGGACAGACACAAGCTTGTTGAGGTCTCTGCTTGTTCTGATGGAAACTCAATCCTGGCAGCCTAGAGATGAAGATGATGGCAGTAAGGCTGTCTCAGATGTTAAGGAAGCAGCTGAGCACATTGTGTCAATATTCCGTAAACCGCTAGAATCAAGAGGTGTGTGCATTCCTAGCATCCAGGATGAGCTTGAGGAGGCAGTAGAATATGCCCAGCAGTACCTAGCAATAGGAAGAGAGAAATACACTCACATCTGGTACAAACTGCATACATCTCCGAATGCACAAAGATGGCCTAACCTCCTACTGCTTTGTGAGCTTCTGTTCAGCCTGCCGTTTACAACTAGCCGAGTAGAACAGATGTTTTCCATAGTAAAGAATGTCAAGACAAAGCGCAGGAACTGCCTTCACGTAAGCACTCTGTGTGACCTACTTGAATTGAACATTGAAGGGCCTTCTCTGAGTCAGTTTTCTGCTGATGCAGCTGTGGACTTGTGGTGGACAGATTGCTGTACTACACGCAGAGTAAACCAGAACCCACGTAAAGAATACACGAGAAGGGGAGGCACCACCAGTCAGAGTGAGAGTGTTGAAGACAATGAAGAGTCACAGCAGCCTTTTGTGCTTGATGACTGGGATAGTTGGATGTCTGCTGAAGACTGACTCATATACTATATTTCAATTCTTTGGGTTATTTTGGGCAGAATATCTCAGTTGTATCTCAACTTATTCACTGTTATAACACTTATTCACTGTTATATCACTTATTCACTGTTATATCACTTATTCACTGTTATATCACTTATTCACTGTTATAATCACTTATTCACCGTTAATTCACTTTTACTGTACTTTGCATGTGATCTGATTATAAAATTTAAAAAAAATTATGTCCGATCATTTTGAAAGAATGTCTGACCAAATCATGGGTTGATCTGACATTTGTCAGGACACGTACAAGATTTTATAATATGTTCTGATAGACCAAATACAGCTAAGTAGGGTGTGATGGCGAGCCAATGGCGGGGCCTGCGGCCCCGCCTAGCAGAGCTATGGCGGGAATACCTAGCACCACTGGGTCTCCAGGGGCTTCTTGACATAAAAGGCAGCCATACATGCACTAACATTGTCTCACACATGCTGTTTTGACCAAAGAAGTGGCGTTTTTTGCTCCAGTGGGAGTGATTCTAGCACACGACAGTTGGTAGATCGTCAAGTGGGCGTGGTTAACGGCACTTGTCATTGACAACAAGCCCGCGCATTGTGCAAGTTGATTTTGCATATTAACAGTGATCACAGCACTAGTTTATCTGTCTAATGGTTGCAAAGGTTAGTGAAATCCACAGAAACTAGAATTGCTGTCCGCACTTGAAGGGTTAAACAAGATCCGGTGATGATCATCCTATGAGGTACTGCTCGAGCTACGTTCATAAACTACATCGAGTGTATGTGTCCAAGTCTTTGAGTGACAGCAAACTAGCACTATTCACCAAAAAATGGCACCCCATATTAAGGTGCAAGCAAGGAGAAAACTTTCTGTGGTTGCTCATGACTTTTTGTGTCTATCTGCCTTTACCATCTCACACAAATCTTGAAGAGGATGGGTCACACGATTGTGCTACATGAGGAACAGTTGAGCAAATATCCTATACAGGAAAATTGATTGTTCTTCAAATTTTTCAAATGTTATGAAGCATGATGACGCTGTTTTGTTATGTTATAGAGATGAGTTCCGTAAAATACACACGTACAGTTGAAGATGCAGTTAATCATTACCCAACGTGTTGAATATGTAACTCCAACGATGGCAATCAAAGTTTCACTTGTACCAATTCAAGAACGCATTGCAAGCAAATACAGTCACAAAAATTTTTTTCGGTACTTGAACAAGCAAAGTTATTTGATGCTGGAACTTTTCCCTTGGAATTCAAGAGACAGACACTTACAATTATTTGTACCATAGGAAGCCTTATTTTCAAAGGCACCGCCAGTGGTGTATTTCAGATATACCATGGAAAGTCACATGATTTCCTGTGGAATAACTGGATATTCCACGGGAAATCATGTGATTTCCTGTGGTATATCTGGATATTCCACGGGAAGTCACATGACTCCCACTGGGCAAAAATGATCATAGAAATGATCTTCCTTCCAAAGAGAAAAATAGGAAGGGGTGAGAGTTGCGAGTCAACCTATAAAGAGTGCGCAAGCCACCCTTATTTATCCTATAGAAACCTAGACATCAGTGGGCATTGTGGTTGCCATGGTACAAGTTAGTTATACCATGCCTACCTGTGGTGTATCATGAATACACGAAGCAATAACCATTAATCCCTCGGGCTACCGTGGTGTATCATGCATACACGAAGCAATAACTATTAATCCCTCGGGCTACCGTGGTGTATCATGCATACACGAAGCAATAACCATTAATCCCTCGGGCTACCATGGTGTATCATGCATACACGAAGCAACAACTATTAATCCCGAGGACGTAGCCCGAGGGATTAATGGTTATTGCTTCGTGTATTCATGATACACCACAGGTAGCCCTAGGGATTAATAGTTATTGCTTCGGGTAGGCATGGTATAACATAGGACATTTTTCGTGTGTACTAAATGACCAACCAGGCTGAGCCTGAGAAACTGCCATGTTCAGAAGATCCAGTCGAGCCTGTTGAAGAACAAGATATGCAAGCAGCATTATGCACAAACTGGTTGATGTGTCAACTCCTCCATCGACCTGGAAATTATTGAGAATTTCCGTGTCAACTTGACCAAACCAAACACCAAACACCTGCCAATCATGGGACATCCAGCGCACCCGCTTTACAAACCAGAATTTGCAGCTGGTCGTGACTTACAATGAGCTCTTTTTGGAGCAGCATGCTATTACTGGTCGTGACTTACAATGAGCTCTTTTTGGAGCAGCATGCTATTACTGTTGCCTAATATACAAACCGATTTCAAAGCTCATAAACAGCAAAGTAAATCACATGTACCATAACCATGTAGTCATGTACCTACTTATGCACACCAAGCATTAGATTCATCATGCAGATTTTGAAAACAAAAGGACAAATAAAGCACACTTCATATACGAAAGCTTTATGCAAAAACTGTGATATTAGAGCACGCGTTTTCCAAACGTGACAACATGGAAAACAATCACACACAGGTAGTATGCTTACAGCTTTCTCCAGGTTTGAAGCATCCTTGCAGCACCCACTGATTAGGAAGATGAACACGTATCACTGTCATGGAGTAGTGCTCTAGCCTTCTTCTGTCCCTCTCTTGTCTCATAGCGTCCGTCATCAACTGACCTTCAGACAGATCCTTACTGCATAAAAGAACAAAATTGACATACAAGCTGCTATGTATCGTGACAGTATGATCCCGTGTGCTTTGTCTTACACTTGTCTTCTCAGGTCAACTTGCATATATTGTACGTCGCTTGCAGTTGGCTGGAAGAAATCGTCTGGCAACTGATCTGAGTAAGTAAGAAAATGCATCACTGCGTCTGAGTATAGCAGTTAGTCAGGTACTCACCTGAAGACGGTGTAGCTGGGAGAGACTCGTCTGAGCGAAGAAAGATCATTGGTTCACGCTCACAAGGATCCTATAGCAAGTACGTCAATACACAAAAATTTTCAAAGCCCTGCAGTCTGTACCTCATAACTACGTGTTTGACCAGCAGATGAAGCAGCCCCCTTACTAACAGGTTCTCTAGTAAATCCTGCTGGCTTGCTGACTGGTTGAGAGGATATAAAAATAATGTAAACTTTGAGGCAAAAGACAAGCTACTCAGTACTCACCAGGCTCTTCCTGGCTATCAACCACCATGCTGGCAGCAGATGGGTTATCATGTTCTTGTAGAGCAGTTTCCGCTAAGGACGCTAACAGTGCAGGAGACGACAAAATGTTCATCACTTTCTCCTCCAATGAAGCGCCTTGGTTTTCCTCTACTTCCATCAGTTCTTCCTCTTTGTCTACAGATGGCTGCTCTAGTTGGGAAGATGATGACAGCTGTTCAGTTATCACTGGTGGTTCCTTGGTTATTATTTGTGGTTTTTCAGTTTCTGCTGAAGGCTGGTCTATTGTCACTGGCTGTCTTTGTTCAGGTATGCCTGTAGCAACACGATAGCTTAGCCTCAGAGCAGCTTGTCCTCCTGTTAGCCCTAGGTCTCTTAGAGTAGTCAGGCGAAGTTCTTCGTCACCAATAACCTGAACACAGAGAATCATCACATCATATCACATACTTACGACACAAGTCATGCAAACCTTTTGCCTCATGTAGACTAGTTCAGGTACACTCTCAGGACTGGATGGTAGTAAATTCAACTGTTCCAGAACATTCCATAATGAAGTTGAAGAAAGAAAGGAGCCTGGGATCCTTCTACCATCCTCGACTTGTATCATTAGTGAGTTCTGCTGATCTGAAACGCAAACATAACTAGTTGTATACTATTACAGCGATGGTATTTCAACTCACCAGCACTCACTCGTGGTGTTTCAGAGCGAACCATTTCGAGTTTGGCGTTGTTGGCGAGTCCAGAAAATCGCACAGGGCACGAAAGATCCAACACGGTCCGGCCATGTCTGTAGATGGAATGGAAGAGTGATAAATATCTCTGGATAAAATAATAATACGGCAATTTCTCACTTTAGCACGTGATGATCAACTTCAAACCCTTGCTTGCGACAAGCTTCCTCAAGGATCTGTTATAACGTTAAACTAGTAACTTACAGATAAGTGGCGGCATACCTGCAGTAAAGGAGTATTGGGGCTTTTCTTCACGGTCACTCGCCTGCCGTTGGGACAGAGCACAATACAGGAAAACGATGCCATCACACACGTGAGCGCCGCATGGCGCGACCGACCGACCAAATAAATGCGCATGCACCATGAACCAGTACTACGCATGTGCTAGGCTTGCGCCGATTATGCTTTTAAAATTGCCTATTATGCTTTTTAGCAATGCTTTAATTTTCTCCCTATTATGCTTCAATTTTTTCCTATTATGCTACGTAATGCCAGGTGTCTAATTGATTATAATAACACAGTTCAGACGCTGTGGGCGCTCTCGGCCTGTCTAGTATCGATACCGAAGTGCTGGAAGTGCCCGTTCCTTCATTCACCTAAACTGCCACTTCACCGTCGGCCAGGTAGCCAAGTTCGTCATCATCGCTAATGTCTGGAGAGTCTACTAGATCATTTATCTATGACTAGATCAACACTCGTGCTCGAGCTTGCCGCCATTTTAGCACAGGCCTGCCACCACACCCATTGAATGACGTCATTTACAGGAAATTGTACCTATTATGCTAGCATTATGCTCAATGCTTTATCATGCCGAAAATGCCAAAAATTATGCTAGCATAATCGGCTCAAGCCTAGCATGTGCACTACACTTCGAAACTTATTGTCAAAAAATAATTTTTGTGAAAATAAAGCATAAACGCAACAGTTGGTCAATTTAACATAATCCATTCTCTAGATAAAATTGTCATCGTCCTATAATAAGAGAGATTGAAGCCGAGAGGGCATGATTGGCTGAGAGAGAAGAGAAGAAGAGAGCAAACTAAACCGATATTGTTCTATCATGTTCATAATGACCGTTCATCATTTCCTGTGCATTGGGGAAAGGGATGAAATGTAAAATCAGTCATAGTTTCACTTCATACCAGGTTGTTAAAAGCAGCATCAGCTAGTTGAGCTATTTCTAATGATTCTCGTTTCAACCTCAAGTCCACTATTTTCTCCATTAGCACAGATCTTCTCAACAAATTCTTTGTTTTTCTGCCTGCAAGGTAGCAAAAATATATACTCAACAATGCAAAAATGATAAGTTTTTATCACATACTTCCGTTTGAGAACTGAGCCATAATCCACAGCGCTAGATGTACATAGGAGGCGTCGTCTGATTGCATGAACCGTGAAACGAAGTCGATGGCTGACGGGTCTCCATCAAGCAAATGGACATGGTACTCCTCTACAGAGAGTTAGAGAGTGAGTCAGTGGGTGGGTGGGTGAGTGTGAGGGAGTGAGTGTATGAGGGAGTGAGTGAGTGAGTGAGTGTATGAGTGAGTGCATGAGGGAGTGAGTTAGAGAGTGAGTGAGTGGGTGGGTGTGAGGGAGTGAGTGAGTGAGTGAGGAAGTGAGTGAGTGGATTATTACCATTGATAGCAAGGTGACCTATCACTCCAGCACAGTTATACTGAACTTCCTTGTAGGGCGAGTCTGTTAACCGAATCAAAACTTTGTAAAAATTTCCACCAAACAGTTCCATGATTTGTCTTCTAGCAAGAGCTACGAAGCAATCGAAAACATTCTTATACAGTTGCACAGGAATTCAATACTCACGATGAGAAGCTAGGACAGCCATAGCTGCACTGGTCTCTGATAGGACCACTTCAGGAACGTGGCGTTGATCACGCAACTGCTCTGCTAACGTAACTAAGCAGCCAGCTTCTATCACCGCCTGCAGAGACGAAGAATACCAATAAGGAGGAAGTGGAGTTTGACGACAGTGAATAGAAGAAGAAGGTAGAATAAAGGTGCTTTCTCACCACACACTGATCCTCTGCTGCTAGGTTTCGAATCGTCCCAGCAGCGTGACACTGCACTTCAGGAAACTCCTGTAAAGACACCAGTCTACGTAGCTCAGACAAAACTCCACTTCTGACGATAGGAACCTACAACAGCATGGAGTCATCGTCAAGCTAGCACTAGACAATCAATCTCACCTCGTTCCCTTTTCTGATCGATAAGTTTCTAAGCGCTGCCACGGCCGCTGTGATTGTGTCCAAGTCCGTGCTCTTCATTAGCGGAATCAGTACGTTCAAGCCTCCCTCGGCAACTATTCTTCCCTGATTGCTCTCTGAATCAAAAATAGCACGTTTACACAATGTATGAAAAGCATGATTACAGAAATGCCTGACAAAATATGCAAGATTTGTAGTAGGTGGAATCAATAATGTAATAGACGAGCTTAAATGTAGTGATTAGACAAAAATGTGTATATCTTTCAAATAACAATGCACAAGACTCACCATCAGATGCTAGGTTTCTGATCGCGAGACAAGCTTGACAGCATACCTGTTGGGGAGTGTAGCATAAAATTATGAAACAATTTGTACTCACTCTTTCAGTATCTGTGGTCATCAGCGCGATGAGTAATTTCAGGACTTTCCCGTTGCCATATACCATCATGGCTTGTCTGTGGATGGCTACACAATAGTGGTAGCATAAATATGAGTACACACATAAACTGACAGCCTCGTTACAGACACACCTATACACTCCCACAAAAATAGAACATGGTTTGAATTCCACAAAAACAGTAAAAAATCAACTTTGAAGTAAAATGTTTGTCAGCACGAAGTCATGTTCATACTTTCTCGAAAATGAAGTCAGAATTATATCTCCTTTCTGGATAGAATTTTTTCCACAAAGGGGCAAAGCATACATTGGAAAAAATTGGAGTGAGCAATTTCTGGATCTCAACTGGTTAGTAAGATTCAAAAGGGACAAGAATAGCTCAGGGAGGAGGAGGCAGTGCCCTCCAGACAAAGCCCAAGTCACAACAGCCATACTACACACTCACCATGTACTGCTAAATTGCTGAGGGCTGCTGCGGAATAAAACTGAACATCTTTATCCTGCGACTCTAACATTCTGATAAAAACTGGGACAGCACCACCTTGCACCAGCTGCTGTCTATTGGACTCTGTAAAGAGCGTTGTGAGAAAAATGACAATGAATGGAAAGTTGAAAACATCCAGGAAATGTTCAACATCTATATTTATAAACATACCAAGGTGTGTCAGGTTCAGTAATGCTCCTGCTGCGTTTCTTTGCACACGTGAGTCCTCGTTGTGAGTGAGTCTAAGCAGGGCAGGGATTCCACCCTGGGCAGCTATCTCGAGTTTGTTGGTCTCTGTGGTAGCTAGCGTAGTGATGCAGCCACACGCATTGCACTGTACTTCAACATCTCTAGTACTGAGAAGAGAAATGAGAGGACCCAGAGCTCCGCTGTGAACGATGGTCACTTTGTTTTCGGCTAGTGAGAAGAAAAAAGAAAATGAAATTGTCAACATCGCAGTTTAATAAAGATCTGTTAGCCTAATATCTTTGATTTAGCACGTATTAGGTGAAGTGTAAATATGGATTCCGTTGGTGTACCTGGACCATGCAGAGCGAGATTACTGAGCGCCAGAGAAGCAGACTTTTGAGTATCCATATCAGAAGAGAGCAGTAAATGTACAACAGGTGCAAGAAAGCCCTCAGTCACCGGCTCTCTGACTATGAAACAGGAGGATTGAAAGAGAAAGATTTATGAAATGGTATAGTCGCTATGACTGTTTTCTCAGGAACTTAACATAATTTTTACACATACTAAACGTGAACAAGTTCTAGGTACACTTGTACAAACATCTTTAACTAACACTGATTAGCTAATGTAATGAATGAGACCAGTATCAGTTACCACTACTTACGTGTTTCGCTGATTTCTGAGTAGCATATAGCGGCTGATCTTTGCAGGTCAACGTTATCTGAGTAAGCTAGTGTCTGTAGAGATTGGAGCCTCTTATCACTGAGTCCATGGTTGTCTTCAATGAGAAACGGGAAAAGGTGAAACAATCGTGCACACTTTAAAATAATCAGTTTAACAACGAGTAATCAACACCTAAGTACGTTGTGTGTATACAGTACCAACACACTTATGGAGTCGGTATATAAACATTCAATCAGTTGCTGGGAATTTACTTTGGTCAAAGTATCGGAGCAGCGTAGATACCGCTTCTCGCTCACTGTCCTTGAGTAGAGGTTCTGTGGTCGCTCCCAGCCGTTCTCTGTGTGGCTGCTCGGAGCAGCAACAACCGCCCATGATCGACGAGGAACAAACTGTGTTGTGCTATCGATATGCCAGCAATTAAGACCAAGCTCCGCCTAGATCACACCCATGATCTGAACCACCACCACGCGTGACGCCCCCCCCCCGTATTGTACAACCACGTGTGTATTAACGCCGCCATGAGTAGAAGACGTGACAGTAGACATCGCTCCCGTTCTAGATCGCGCAGTCCAAGACGTCGGATCTCTCCACATAGGTTAGGGAGCTGTCAGTTTTCCGAAAACCGTCTTGTACAATTTGATATTTTCTTTCAGAAGTGCAGTTGTACGTCACAGAGACTTGGGTGACAAAGATAGGCGGTCAGATGGTAGAGATTCGATGAGAGGAAGGAGAGATAGAAGAGGAAGGAGTGCAGAAAATGTGAGAGAACATCGACAAAGAGACAGAAGTAGAGAGAGGCCTGTCAGAGACAGAAGTGGAGATAGGCCTGTCAGAGACAGAAGTAGAGAAAGACTGATCGGGGACAGGAGTAGAGAAAGACCCTTACATCGAGATGATCGTCGAAACCACAGAGACAATGCTGATCTAAGAACTTTTATCAGTGGTAGAGTGACTTATGACGATCCAGCATCACGGTTGGGATCTTCTCAGAATAATCAGAGTGTTTCTCAGCATCGTGAGGACTCTCGATTCTCTCGTTATGACCGTGGTCAGGATTGGTCTAGAGGGAGATCAACGAGAGGAGAGGATCGAAGGGAGAGAATAAGGTCTACCGGGTCACTGAATCTCAATCCAACAGACGTACCACGATCAGAGCGATACTTTGAGGTATGTTGAAATGTTAGTTTTACACTCACCGTCAGCTTGCTGTAGCATGATAGTCGAGGGGATGAACAGGGTGGTGGTGGACGGGAATTAGACAGGAGAAGGAGAAGAAGCAGTTTGCGAGGGGACAGTGCACCTGAAAATACTCCAGCCAAGTGGGGACATGACATGTTTGATCGTTACTACGGAGAAGGACAAAGCCCGTCCGCCACTGACGACGAACAAGACAACAACAATGATCAAGCTCCTAAGTGAGGAACCTATAATATGATATCCAAGTACTGTTTTCTTTTGCCTGGTGTTTCGTAGGTCGATGGTTTCGAAAGTGAGCAATGATACCAGCATTACTCCGCTGACCATGAACTGGGAAGGTGGTATGGACGTGTTTGTTGTGGAAGATGACACAAATCATGATCAGGTAACTATCATTATGTCAAATTCAGCAATTCCTACACTTTATTGCAGGACATGGACCAAAAGGAAGCATGATACAACACAAAGAACTTGAAAACTTGACAGTGCACACACTTTGTAAACACCATGCACACGTACGCGTACGCCCTCTTTTTAAGCTCCACCTACTACAGCTAAGTTAACCATGCCCAAAGTTGTGAGAAAGAAGCGTTCCCGCGCTGTAGCTGGAAGTACGCGCACGCTACGAAGCAGGTCTGCGAAAGCACTGGTACCTGAGCAGGGCAATCCACAGACATCGGCTGAAAGCGCAGAAGAGCAGCCAGTTCTGGAAGACTCTATTGGTGCCTCGACGATTGACATGACCAATGGGCCGCCAGCAACTATCGCCCGGGAACTCGTCAAGCGATTGAGAGACATTATGGTTGCTGCTACTGCAGCTCACAAGGATGATTGTGCGGTAAATGCGCCCGCTATGTCAAAGTACTTGCGAAATCAGTTCACATTCTTTGGATTCAAGGCTCCATTGAGAAGGCAACTGCAGAAACAGTTTTGGGAAGGCAATGGAAAATTTTTGAAGCAAAGGAACGTCCTCGTAAATTTTCTGCAACTCTTGTGGGAGGAAGACGAGAGAGAAATGCAGGGGATAGGCTGTGATCTTGCTCACCGGCAAAGAGGAGTGCTGCTTGGAGAGACGAAAGAGGATTTCACTGACGCCATGGCTTGCATGAGGAAGATAATAACCCAGAAGAGCTGGTGGGATACAGTAGACGCTCTCTCCTATCCAGGTGAGTAGAAATGCTTTTTGAAAAAGTCTATCTTTCTCTCTCAGTTGTCGGCTATATGGTGCAGCAGCGACCAGATAGTGGTACAAAGATGATGAAAGAATGGATCAGCGAAGAGAACTTGTGGCTTCGTAGAACAGCCATTCTTCATCAACTCATCCGCAAAGAGAAAACCAACAGTGACCTGTTGTTTAGTTTCTGCTTGCAGAGAGCGCATGAGAAAGAGTTCTTCATTCAGAAGGCTATTGGCTGGGCTCTGAGAGACTATGCTAGAGCTAACAGGACAGGTGTGAAGCAGTTTGTAGAGACTAATCGAGCCGCCTTGGCTCCTTTATCAATCAGAGAAGCATTGAAACACATACACTAATAATAAGACAGATTCTACCAATAATGTGCTCTGTACATGTGTGTGAAGAAAAAATAGTTCAGTTTGTTTAGTGTTAGATTCTTTTAGTACCGCATTCACAACAGAACTTTGCTTGAGGGACTGGGAACTTGAAGCCGCATTCGTAACAGTACTTGGACTTGGGCATGCCGTACTGGTTCAACTCATGGATGCCCTTCAGTGGTTTAGCTCCTCTAGAGGTGCTTAGGTCATCATCATGATGGTATACCATGGGGATATCTTCAACCCTTCTTCCTCGAGCTGGCGGCAGCTGTGGTCTCCTTGTTGTTGTTGTTGAAGTCCTCTGGCTCCCATTGGGGTCAGTGTGTGAGCTATGGGCGAGAAAGAAAGTCTTTATAGTGACAAGCAATGCTGTGTTACTCACTCTTGTTCAGCTGCAGGTTGTCTATCATATGTTGCTCGGCGTCTCCTTCCTTCCTTACCAGCTCCAGTGTTGGTGTGATCATTGCTACTCACTTGCTGCTGCACCCGTTCTTCATTATCAAACGAAGAGCTCTCAGAATACTCCAGCGCTGCCAGCAATCGGCGACTGCTTACAGAGTTTCTCAGATTTCTGTTAGAGGATGATGGTCGATTTCGCCTAGCTTGAGAGGGGCTAGTGGACGATTGTACAGTAGTGCTTCTGTCACTTGTTGGAGAAGGAAGTTTACTGAAAGCTGTCTTTTTGTCAGGGCTCAGTGTGGAATCATCACTAAAGCCTAGCTCCTCCTTGTCTTGTGAGGGTGAGTATGCATCTGCTTTGTACTGCTGTGGGCGAGGGAGTCTCTTTGGTACTGTTGGATTGCGTATAACTGGCACGGGTACTTTAGATCTGGTCTTCCTTGTCGAGGGTGTATTAGAAGAGGCAGGTGAGTGGTCTGGTGAGACGGTATATGTCTGGCTGAAGTTCCTGTTTCGCATAACTACTGAAGCTCCAGGAGGAGTTGAAAATGCAGAGGGAGAGTCTCTGTTGACTTGTGATGATTGTTTTTTAAGTGCAGGGGGCTTGTACTAGAAAGAGAAAGGTCTACAGCAGTAATAACATCAAGTGGTGCTTACAGTAAGTCTCTTTTGTAGGCCCTTGGCTGCTCTACCACCTGGAGTATTCGCTGCAATCCTGTTGGCTTTCTCCTTGCAGAAGGGAATGTGTCTCTCTGCACTGTTCTCCTCGAACCGACGCTGACAGTAGGGGCACATAACATAGTCAGGATTTGGAGCCGATGGAACATGAGGAGGTAGTCTGCCTGAAGACAAAATACAAAGTTTAGCAGTGTGCAGAAAAATTATTATGCATTGGTATTACTTGAACAGGTGAACTGCCTGTTAAATTTCCACCACTCACCATCTTTTGCTGGTATTGACACACTTCTTGCTGCTCTGAGAGACTGGACGAATTCTTCATGCTTTTCTCTCCAGGTTCTCTTGTTCTTCTTGAGCACTTTAGGAGTTGACGGTTTGTGAGTGGATAAAAAGTGTTCCAGTTCTGTTCCACGATGTCGCTGTTTTGTTGAGTCAAACACTTTTCTCTTTTGAGAGATCTTTGCACAAGCTTGTTCATGACGAGGCTGAAAAGAACAGAATTTTATCAATTAGTGTTCTTTATATAAAGCTTTGTCTTACCAGTACATCAGGGTTGAAGTTTCTGCCGCAGATACTGCATGGCGCTTGAGACATGCTGCCGCCTTGAGCTGTAGCGTTTCAAAAAAGCAATTTCCACAAGTAGCCTTAGAATAATTTTCAGTACTTACAGTAAGGCATGCTGTCCATATCCATCATTTTCGCGATTACTGGTGAGAGAAGGTGATCGTTAGAAGAACGAAGTTTTCAAAACAAAAGTCACAGCATGCGATCGAAACTGAGCGCGCTTCAAATGGAAGCTGTTTAGTGCATGTTATTACCATAGTAACAGCTGTTATTAAAATAAATTCATAACTAGCCTTAACCTTTTGCACGGGCGGGCGCGCGGGAACCAGCCGAATAGTCAAATTCACATAGCTGAAGAAAATGCTGGCTTCATCAAGTGGAACATTGGTCGACAGTGATCAAAAAGGACAGGAAGAAAAAAGGTTAAATTGTACATGTAAGTAATAAAAATTAATGTTTCCTCTCACTGCAGCAGCAGCAATGTTCCTATAATCAGCTGTAAGACATTTGTCTTTCTCTTCTTGATATCTTCTTTTTTTAGCTGATGCTAGTGTGAGCAGTAGTAAGGAGAGAGGAGGAGGGCTGTATCCACACCCATCTTTGTCAGCTGCTACTCTCACCAAGCCCTCTGCTACCAGCATGATGATGAAGTTTGGAAACAAATTTTTTGAAGTATGTGACATGCAGTTGTAATGATACTGACATTCATTCATTGCGCATTGTAGGTTGTTGAAGAGCTCAAGATGAGAAGAGTAAGTGTGCAGACCCGTTGCCATGGCGTTGCACAGTAGTGGTTTGTTGTTTTAGCACATGTTGTCATGCTGGTAATAGCATTCATACCATGACCTAATCTTTCCAGTCACACTTTGAATGTAATAGTATTTATAGAGTTCATGAATTCCATTTTCTGCTCCCCATTTTGTATGTGCTGAATTTTTTTCTGAAACACTTTTGTTCTCAAAAATTTTGAATTTGGCATTTGCTGACCATTTCAGGAGTGTGAAGTGGAGAGTGAAGAGAAAATAAAGTCTCTTGTAGCTGCTCAGCATAAACTAGAGCAAAGCCTGGTGAGTCACATTATGGTTGATGCACACACTCACTCGTGTCTCTTTCTTGTAGGAGGAGGAGAAGACAAAGTACAGCAACTTAGTGGAGCTGCAAGCTCAGCAAGAAGAACAGATGAAGAGAACACACGATGAACAGCTGAGGAGACTGGAGGAAGAAAGGGTGCGAGTGATAGAGTCTTTGTGCTTGATTGTGTTGCTCTGTAGCGTAAGTTGACGCTTACCTTGGCTGCAAAGGAGAAAGAATTTAAAGTGATAAAAGATGAAATCAGAACTCTTTATGTGAGTACTAGCGTTTATAAAATGTCTATTTTTTATATCCGATCGTAGATGACGAGATATAGCCACGAGAAGAAGCTGAAAGAACAGGTAAATCTTACAAAATTCGAACTTTATGATGGCTCCTCGTGCACACAGGAAAGAATGCTCCAACTATATAACACGTCCAGGGACAGCATCGTGTCCCAGATCACACAGCTAGAGCAGAACTGCTCCACTGCTTTCACCAAAGTGTCCGAGATCACAGAACAGATAGAAAAACTCGACTCTAATGGTATGCTGCATTACAGGCTATGGCTGTCATTGTTTATCTTCTCCACAGTGAAGCAAGCTGTTATATTCAACAAGAAGCTGAAGTATATCAACAGTCACCAGCAGTGTGTCATAGAAGAGACCAAACGTGTCTTCGAGACCACCAAGAGGCAGTTGCTGGATGCTCGAGTGTCCCGGGCTAGCAAAGAAGAAGACAACATCATGGCAGCAGATGGGCCGTGTAGACCAGAAGAGATTGCTCGCTTGAGAAACTGTGCACATGAATTAAAAGTGGTATGCTATTTAAACCTCTTGTTTTTATCCCTGGACAAGCTCTCTTCCTACCTTCCTTCTCTCTCTCTCTCTCTCTCTCTCTCTTTCTTTCTTTAGCAAGAGGAGTTTATTAAGCAGTTGCAGAACCAGTTGTCTCGGTCACGAGAGGAGCATAATTCTCTTCTGCAGCGTCTTCAGGAGGCTCACCAGCTTGTTGACCGCCATGCAAGTTCTAGCAGTAAAGCTGCTGCCAGTGAAGTGAGAGAAGAAGTGCTATGCTGTGGTTAATTCTTTTTCTGTGCACAGGCTGCCATGAAGAAGGAAGTGGATGAGTTAAAGAAAATAAAAGAGATGATTGAAGTAGAGTCACATGAGGCTTACACCATTCAGCAAAAACAACATGAGAGAAGTATACTTGAGACACAGCAACAAGTAAGGAAGTTAAATGTACACTTTTTCTTCACTTCTCTCTCTCCCTCTCTCTCCCTCTCTCTCTCTCCCTCTCTCTCTCGCTCTCTCCCTCCCTCCCTTCCCACTCTCTCTCCCTCTCTCTCTCTTTGTCTCTCTCTCTCTCTGTCTTTCTCTCTCACTCTCTTTCCTTCTCTCCTATCTCAGTATGCTGATCTCGCTGAGCAACTAAAGAGCCTACAAGAAGACTACGCTGCTCTTCAAAAAGCTCACGAATCTCTCGAATCAGTTCATCAACAACTAGTCATTGAAAAACAGACACTGAAGAGTGAACTGGATGTTAGCAAAGAAGATAATGCCCTGCTTGACCAAAAACTTAAAGAACTTCAGAAAGAATTGAGCCAAAATAAAGCAGCAATGGTAGAATAATGGCTGTTAGCTGTTTGGAGTTATCAAAGGTTTTGTGTTACAGGAATCAGTCACTGACAACAAGAAGCTGGCTGATCATGGAGAGAATCGTGAAAAGCACAATATTGATGAGTACGAGAGTCTTGCTTATGTGCTAATGGTTTCAGCTAACCTTTCCCTAGTCCTCCTCAATGCCCTGCTTCCTCTGAAGTCACTCCTGTCTTCTCTCCTAAATCAGTGTCTCCTGTGTCTGAATCAAAAAAGGTTTTGTATGATCATGATAGTATGTTTCACTATGTAAGGATGCATACTGTAGGACGAAATAACCAAACTCTCTCCTCGGCTCTGCATTACAAACATTCCAGGTCAATAGAATTCAATTTCACTGTCAGTAAAAAAACTGCACATTTGTACGTACTCAGGAGTTGTGACAGAGGAGCATGATGAATCGCCTCATGCTGGTGCTACAAAGCGGCCCTGCCCTGACCCGTCACTGAGCAAATCTGATAAAGAGCAGCTTGAAACACCTTCATCCTCTCCCGCCAAAAAATCACGCCTGGTGAGTAACCATGGTATATACAGGAGCAGTAGTGTAAGCATACTGCTCAGTACATGTGTGCATGTAAATGATATACAGTGCATGTGCTAAGTCTTCTACGGTCTGTTGTAAAGGCACATGTATTTCACTACGGAATTTAATCCTTAAAACGGTAAGCTCATTTATCATGCACACAGGAGTGTGATACTGCAGAGAGTAGCAGTGGAGCCACATCAGTACCAGTGGACACTGCAGCCTCCTCAACAAGCGAAACAACTCACTCGCTTACTGTCGGAAAAAATTCCGAACAGAGTTCTGCACAGGCTGAAGAGAGAAAGAGTGATGGAAGACTAGCGGATGAATCAAAGGACTCTTCGCTCTCTGTCGTTTTCTCTGACGACGAAAGTCTTTCAGGAGACGAGGATAGACTAATGGATACTCAACTCAGCAAGCAGATCAGTAAGGTGCAGTCATTTCTGAAAATGGACCGACTAAGAAGAACCAAACTGAAAAAATAATCACTCATCAAAAATAGTGAGCGTGTGCTCACACACAGATATCAAATTAGTCAACACTCTCATAAATAAATAACACAACCAATCACTGACATTGAAATTGCCATACGTCACCTTTGAAAATATTAATAGTATTAGGCAGAGTATACACTGCATCAATCCTCCACGCGTACTTAACCAGTGGTTTTAGGGGGCCTGGGTCAAATATATTTGCTGGCGTTCCCATATCAACTTTAAACTCTGGCGAAGATGTGTTAGCGCTAGTGACTGAATCTCTGTCGCTGCCAAAGTACACATGATGTGAATTGGCTTCATATCCAGAAAGCCACATTAGGTGAGCATTGCACTTTGCAGTGGTAGTATTATTGGGAGGGATAGGCGTTGATGTAATTAATCGTTGTCGTCCTGGTATCCAGTAGACTCCTCCGTTCTCCTGACTCTCTTTGCCGTAGGGGCCAACATCCAGTTCAGAATCGCCAACTGGTCTGAAATCTAAATTGTCTGGGTCTCGAAGGAGTTTTCTCACATCTCCCTGCAGATTGTCCTGGGAAATAGCTGTGATAGGAACTCCGCCACGTCGCGATGCACTTGACCCTTTTTGGAGGAAATTTTTGGATACAACTGTGTGCTTGTTTTCTCCTGGTGCTCCTTGACCAGGAACTCCCAACACGACCAGGTCCACCGTGGTGTTGCTTTCTCCATTTTGATTATCAAAGGAGAGGTTATCTTCTACTGTATGGTAGTCTCCTTTCACCATGATTCCGTTACTGTTCCATGCTACGTTACCTTTGACTGTAGCATTGTAGCCCCATTTGGCATTTTCTTGAATTTCTCGGTCAAAGCGGAAAGCGTTCTTCTTTGTGTCATAGGCCCAATTCTGTGAAATGATTGTACCATTTTGAACATTGGTTGTTAACTGTACATGACTACCATCATGTTGCAAATCCTTCAGATCATAGAAATGGTTCAGTTGAATGAGCGATCCAGCATAACTCCCTGATTCTATATCTCCTTGTCCAGGAGTGTATCCTACGCTGGGGCCATTGCTGTGTACTGTGTTACGTATGAAAGTGTCTCTCATTCCCATTGAGCAGATTGAGCCACAAGAGGTATGTAGAGCTACACACGAGAAGTCATTGTGGTGCCAAAGGTTGTTTAAAAACAATCCATCTGATCCCCGGTACACCAGAGCCTGGCCATCGCCGTATTCAAAAGTGCAATTGAAAAATTGGAAGTTAGTTGGCGGCATCATGTCCAAGTTACCGTGAGCAAAAACGTAGGTACTGTTAGGAATATCCACTAGTCCCAACATTCTTTGAGAATAGGTCGGATAGCTGAAGTACAGTGACTCAAAACGAATATCATGAACGTTTTTGTCGTGTGTGCTGGCAGCCGATGCACTCAAGGTAGTGGCAAAGAAACTCATGTCAGAGAACACAAGATGGCTAGAACCACTTGTAATATTGAGAGAGTAGCTTCTCACTTTTCCTCTTATCTTTCGAACAGTAGGATTCTCACCATCATCTGGCCATAGGTATAGTTTATATGTGTCCTTGTCAAAGAACCATTCAGTTGGAGCATCCAACAACTCTAGCTTGTCTTCAAGTATGTATCGGTTTCTAGAAGGTTTAAAACTCATCCCGCCTGGGTTGTCTTGTAGATCAAACATAAATGAATTCTCCCCTGGGCTGTGTTTTACAACTTTTCCTGCAAATGTGAGCCAGCTGCCAATGTTAAGAAGTGCCATGGCTCCAGTACAATCAAACCCTGTATCGGCAAGATTCTTCTCTCCATCATCCACCATAACACCTGTTGCTGAGCTAGGATCGTATGTAGAATTGCTGGCTGAAGAGGCCCAAAAAGATTCGTTAAACACAGTGAAATTATGCCAGAATGCGTTTGGCCAGCGCGCATTCACCTGCATCTTGTCGTCGACAAATAGCTGCCAGATTGGCTGCTCCAAAGTGGTGGTGTAAATGGAGCCTTTGTACACACTCCAGTTTCTCTCGATATCCATCGTGCCGTCAAAGACTACATCTTCACCAGGATACGCTCTGAATACAATGGGTTGATCGGGGGTTCCTTCCAGCGCTACAATAGGTACGTACTCGTCGTAGGTTCCGCCTCGTATGCTGCACAGATCACCAGGTTTGAGGACCTCTACTGCCTTCGCTATGTGACGAAAAGGCTCGTCTGCGCTTATGCCCGAGTTATTGTCGGAGCCATCCAGCGAAACATAGTACTCATTGGCACAAGACACGGCAAACAAAACGAACAGTGAGCACAGCTTGACGGTCGACATAGCTAGCTGTCACGAGATTATGGGCGGGGCTCGTTTTTTGCATTGCTTTATTATTATGATTTTTCATAAAACTGCTATATTGCTGTGATTACTACTAGACTGCCACGCAGTTGTTGATTGACCTCTTTAATTGTCTTCTCTTGTGTTAGATATTTCTCATAAATGTCTTCTACCACCTGTTGTTGGTTATGCTCCGTTGGTTCATCTCGCATTCTTCTTTGGTACTTCACTGCAACGATGACAAACATTACTGTGAAAATGAGTGACAGCAAAGCCTTTATACTGGCAATTCCTAAAAAGCAGTCAATTTGTTCCAAGGCAGCTATGCTAAGGTTAACCATGTAAGCTGAATACCAAATACCAATAAGAAGTCCTTGCATGTTATGTGGAGACTGAGCTAGAATAAACTCGAAAACTGTCAAGAACACAAGTAGGAAGGTAAGTCCTGTTAGCATTTGTGGTATCATGACCCACTGATAGCTGAACGGCAGTTGAGTACTGTTGTTACTGACAATGAGTCTTAGAGTAAGGTTATCATAGTATGAGCAAGCGTCAACACTATAGGTTGTCTCTATATGGTGTGCTAAAAATCCTTCAAGCACTTGCAAAGTGCAGAGACTCGAAATTTGAAGGACAAATCCAATGAATACTCTTTTGAGCATAGTTGTCAAGTATCGATAAAATAACGGCTTTATTAACAGCTGGTAAATAGGAATTCCAAAGAATATGACGAACATACTCATTCCAAATATCTGAATTGTGATAAAATTGAAACCGTACTCCTGCATTTGTTCAGGTTGAGCTAGTGCCCGTATGTGATTGCTTGTGAGGCTTGACTGGTCTTGGAAACGAAATGCAAGCAGAGACACTAGCAAGAGAAAGATCCTGAGAAATGATTTCACATCTTCTACCTGCTCGGTAGTGAATGGTCCTCCATAACGTTGCTTGGCTAAGTCCATGCGAGAGGGCAGCTCTCCATAGGTGAATGCACTTCTCAGTTCAGGGTACTTGTGCTTGGCAGCGTATCTAAGCACATTTTGAACCTGTTTCAGAGGATTTATTTGAGGAAGTTTAATGGACAGAATCCACCTGTACTTCCATGCTAGTAGAAATACTACTGGAATGAACACAAGTTGAGCAATGCATGCGTATAGAATAGTGTATCGAGCTGCTGTTGGGAAATCAAAAAAGATTGTCAGAATTGTAAGCAGGACGTTTATCCAGCCTTGGCCAAAAAGCAGAGTCCAGAAGAACCAGTGCACGTAGGCGCTCAACTGATCTGATGATGCTGTCGGCATCTGGATTGAGCCCATTTGCATCGCATTGGGTTCAAACAGTGCTAGTCCAATGCGCACTAATCCAAAGCAGCATATCATCACAGCCCACAAGTACCAGAGCTCGCGTGCTTCATCAACGTAGTTCATAGTGAACACGAGCGCAGTGATGACGATGGTCGCCACTGTTTGGAAGCAAAGACCAACTACCATAACTCCTAGTCTGCTCCACGTGTCTGCCAAGATGCCCGCTACCGGATAGAACAAGAACCCGACTAGCTGCGCCAACGGGAATATTATGAACAGGTACCGAATGAAACTCGGCGGTCCGTACGTACCCAGCACCACATATCCAATACTGTAGTCCGTCAGCTGATGCATTAGAGTGCCCCATATCAGCACGATCACGGCTCCTCGCGAGGTTACTGCGTGCCTCCTCCATCGATTCAAGAGACGCATCTTCAAAGTGCTTGAGTATTGGTAGGCGGGGCTGGTTGCTGCAGTCCAGACGTGTCGTCTACACCGAGGTTTACACTACCACCACCACACTACTACACTACCGTTGCTGCTGTTGCTTACTACTACCACTACCACTACTACTACCGCTAAAACCTTTATAGCACACCTTGAGCTAATACGATAATAAGGGTTGCCGATTGTCCACAAAAATAAAACAGCTACTTGTTGTTCTATGTTACTGGTGTGATCACTACCAGACTTCCTTCATCACGCGTTTCATTGGCTTTTACTGTCCTTTCCTGTGTTAAGTACTTCTCGAAAATGTCTTCCACGACCTGTTGTTGGTTATGCTCAGTTGGTTCATCTCGTATTCTTCTTTGGTACTTTACTGCAACTATGACAAAAAATATTGTAGAAATCAGCGAGAGTAAAGCCTTTACACCTGTATTCCCTAAAAAACAGCCAATTTGTTCCAAGACAGCAATAGCAAGGTTTGCCGTGTAAGCTGAATACCAAATACCAATCAGAAGTCCTTGCATGTTATATGGAGACTGAGCCAATATGAACTCAAATACTGTCAAGAACAGAAGTAGGAAGTTAAGTCCTGTTAGCATTTGTGGTATCATGACCCACTGATAGCTGAACGGCAGTTGAGTACTGTTGTTACTGACAATGAGTCTTAGAGTAAGGTTATCATAGTATGAGCAAGCGTCAACACTATAGGTTGTCTCTATATGGTGTGCTAAAAATCCTTCAAGCACTTGCAAAGTGCAGAGACACAATATCTGAAGGACTAATCCAATGAACATTCTTTTAAGCATTGTTGTCAAGTATCGGTAAAAGAGAGGCTTTACGAACAGCTGATAGATAGGAATTCCCACAAATATGACAAAAATACTCATTCCGAAGATTTGGATTGTGATAAAATTAAAACCGTACTCCTCCATTTGTTCGGGTGAAGCAAGTGCCCGTATGTGATTGCTTGTGATACCTGACTCATCCTGGAAGCGAAATGCAAGCAGAGACACTAGCAAGAGGAATATTCTGAGAAATGATTTCACATCTTCCACTTGCTCGGTGGTAAATGGTCCTCCATAACGTTGCTTGGCTAGGTCCATGCGAGAGGGCAGCTCTCCATAAGTGAATGCACTTCTCAGTTCAGGGTACTTGTGCTTGGCTGTATACTTGAGAACATTTCGAATCTGTTTCAGAGGATTTATTTTAGGAAGTTTAATGGACAGAATCTTCCTGTACCTCCATACTAGCAGAAATATCACTGGAATAAATATGACTTGAGCAGTACACGTGTAGAGAATAGTGTAGCGAGCTGCTGTTGGGAAATCCAGGAATATTGTGAGGATTATAAGCAATATGTCTATCACGCCTTGTCCAAACAGCAGAGTCCAGAAGAACCAGTGTACATAAGCACTCAACTGATCCGATGATGCTGTCGGCATCTGGACTGAGCCCATTTGTATCGCATTAGGTTCAAACAGTGCTAGTCCAATGCGCACTAATCCAAAGCAGATTATCATTACAGCCCACAAGTACCAGAGCTCGCGTGCTTCATCGACGTAGTTCATAGTGAACACGAGCGCAGTGATGACGATGGTCGCCACTGTTTGGAAACAAAGACCAACTACCATGATTCCTAGTCTGCTCCACGTGTCTGCCAAGATGCCTGCGACCGGATAGAACAAGAACCCGACTAGCTGCACCAACGGGAATATTATGAACAAGTACCGACTGAAGCTCGGCGGTCCGTACGTACCCAGTACGAGGTATCCAATGCTGTAGTCGGTCAACTGGTGGATCAAGGTGCACCAAACCAACACTATCACGGCTCCTCGCGAGGTTATCGCGTGCCTCTTCCATCGATCCAAGAACGGCATCTTTCCGAGCATGCACGCGTAAGTGGGGGCGGGGCTGATTTGCGCAAAAAAAATTATGACAACCACTTGCAAATACAATGTAGCTAGCTCTACAGCATGCTAGTGAAGGTGCGCTCGAGTTTCCCAAACGTGGGTCGATCAGCTGGATTGTAGTTCCAGCATTTCATCATGACTTGGTAGACCTCTTGTGGGCAGTTTCTTGGACGTGACATCCTGTAGCCTCGCTCGATCATTGCCAGCAATTCCTTGTTATAGATTCCTGGATAGGGCCTGCGTCCCTGAGTGAATGTTTCCATGAGGAGTATGCCGAATGACCAGACATCAGACTTAGAAGTAAACTTGTTTTCTTTAGCAGCTTCAGGTGCTGTCCACTTGATTGGAAAGAAGGATTCCGTCGAGTGGAGAGTGTCACTGATGTGAATAGCAAGACTGAAGTCAGCTATTTTCACTTTGTTTTCTTCACCAATTTGTATGTTTCTTGCTGCAAGATCCCTGTGAATATATTGTCGTTCTTCTAGGTACTTCATTCCACTCGCAATCTGTTGTGCAATAATGGTTAGCTGCAACATCTCGAGATTCCGTCCCTCCATTTTCTGCAGGTAATCAATCAGCTGTCCTTGAGCCATGTACTCAGTGACCATGAACGCTGGTTGGCGTTGACAGAAGCCATAAACCTGCAGTAGATTCTCATGGTTGAATTTCCTCATCATCTCTGCTACTGCAACAAAACGACTAACTGTCATGCCCTCTGAGCTGTGTATCTTGATCGCAACTGTGAATCCCTTCCACATTCCTTCCCAAATCTCACCAAAGTGATCGGCACTAGTACAATGCCTGAAACTAACTTGAGAGCGTTGAATCTCCCAATTCGTTGCTGAAGGGGTCTCTGACTTAGGGCATGGAGCGGCTAGTCGACAACAAATTCCATGAGAATTTGTCATGTGTTCTTTTACAAACTCTTCTACTGAGTGGAACTTGTTCTTTGGAGACACACAGAAGAGGCCCTCTTCAGTGACTTTAATACGATAGTGTTTGACTTCATCATAAAATCGAACTACCAGAGAGTAGTTGTCAAGATTTGCGTCACTTTCTCTGATAAGAAAAGATCCATTTGGGTCTCCACATAGGACCAATTTCTTGTTGGCATCCGCTTGTTTGATTCTTCCAAAATACCATCTTTAGTGACAATAAATAATTATTCATCAATAAAATCGCAGCTTACTTCTCTGGGCACACATGGTTACTGGGTATCCATCCCTCTTTGTTTGTTAGTAAGGAACGGGCTAGCCACGTGATTCCATCAGGCTTATAGATTATATTCAACTTTTCTCCTGAAGTAGTATAATGAATGACAGGTCAGTAGTTCGGTATTAGTAGTACCTTTAACAAAGCTGAGATTTTCTGCTAGATATTGAGCTTCAAACGTGTACAGAGCCACTACAATATCATATTTCTTGCTGCTTCTCCCTTTAAAATGTGAATAGTTATTCAAATTAGCAGTACATGTACACACAGCAGTTCAACAGTACTTTCACTCTAAGAATATTGTTTTGTAAATGTATTTTTAACAGTATCGTGTACACATACCTACTGGCTTAGGTGCAACTGGTGGACCTCG
The DNA here is from genome assembly GCA_964017065.1 of Haliclona indistincta. Classification (NCBI taxonomy): domain Eukaryota; kingdom Metazoa; phylum Porifera; class Demospongiae; order Haplosclerida; family Chalinidae; genus Haliclona; species Haliclona indistincta. Next base: position 8,095,215 of record OZ024785.1, read on the forward strand.
TGATGGTCTAGGAGATTGTGGTTTAAAGGAAGTGTATGGTACAATAGGATCTGTTGAAGAGTGACTCGATGAGAGGAAGCGTCACTAGTTGCCTTACCTTTAGAGTTGGGAGCTGAGGGTATTGAGGAAGTTGATGACTTGGATGAGAATGGTGTACTGAAGGGAGATGAATTCTTTGATTCTATACACGAGAGTTGTGTAACAAGTTGTTTAAGGTTAATAGTGGCGCGCTTACGTTTTTGACAGATGAGCTCATGCCGTGATGGATAGGAGCCAATGGTTTCTGCTATAGACTGCAAACTAGTAAGTACATCTCTAGCACTTGGACGTGATTCGGGATCATTCTGAAGGCATTTGTGAATTAGGTTTCTGTGTGAATGGTCCTCCTTGAGCTCTGCCAAGTAGTCCTTCCTGCGATCAATCTCTGGTACTCTGCGGTACACATTGCTGCTATTTGATGCACTGACAAACTCTTCAGTAGGAACAGGCCATTTGTTGACACACATGTGAAGTGTGAGGACTCCGAATGAGAACACATCCAGTTTAGTGTTGTAGGTAGGCTTTGCTGAGAGAGCCTCTGGTGGCATGTAGGCTACTGTGCCAGGCTGTTTAGTGAACTGACGTGAGAAATGATTATCAATAATAATCTTAGCCACTCCAAGATCAGCAATTTTAGCAACAAAGTGGCTGTTGAGCAGGACATTGTTGGAAGTGAGGTCGCGATGAATGATGGGAGGACTCTGATTGTGCAAGTGGAGCAGTCCCTGAGCTACATCTATCAGCATGTCATTCTTTAGCGTCAGTGCTAAGCTAGGATACCTATCCAGACACTTTGATAGTGTCATTTCCATCATCTCTAACACCATCAAAGGCAGGCTTGCTTGAGGAGAGGGGAAATATACTCCTAGTAACTGGACTATCTTAGGATGGCGCTGACGACTGTGCTGAAAGCATTCTTCTACAAACTGTTGGACAATCTGTCCGCATTCCTCACGACTTGTTTCCAGCAGTATCTGATGAAGTTTCTTTCCGGCGCATCGCAGTCCATTAACATCGACTTCCACAACCACTCCATATGAGCCACGACCCAGCTCATTGTCCTTCACTGTCACACCAGAGAGCTGCAGAACCTTTAGCTGCTCACGAGCATTCACAGCCATAACAGTCTATTTGGAAAAGAAGTCTACAATATCTGATTGTTAACATGCACTTGCCTTGTCTGCCGACGAGAAAAATCACTCAGTTTACTGATGCTGTGTGTGACACCAAATATGGTTCATGTTATATAGTAGGGTTTTGGTATATGATGACGTCACATGTATTGCTTAAAATAGCCTTCTTATAAATCCTTTATCGACCGTTTGTGCATAGAATATTCTGCTACTAACAATTGTTTTGCCTCGCACACTATGGGCTATGTCAACTATTGGCTGTGTAGTTTATAAGGTTTAGCATAACTTGTTGTGCTGTTTTTGTTATGAATCGCATTTGGAGTGGTAAAATTTGCATTGCACTTGGTTTCACCATCACAACGCGTGCAGTATGGACATCCGAGAACAACTGAAAGAGTTGGAACTTACTGATGTTGCCGTAGTTGGTAAAGAGCTTGGTCGCGGCTCTTATGGTGTTGTGATAGAAGTGAAGGTGAATGGATTGCCGTGTGCAGCCAAGCAACTGCACCAAGTGTTGCAGGAAGCGGGTCAGGAGCTTATTAAATGCCGTTTTGTGGAGGAATGCCTTCAGCACAGTCGTCAGCGCCATCCTAAGATAGTCCAGCTACTGGGGGTGTATTTCCCCTCTCCTCAAGCAAGCCTGCCTCTGATTGTGCTAGAGATGATGGAGATGACTTTGACTAAGTGTTTGGAAAAGCATCCAAACTTGCCATCGACACTAAGAAATGACATACTGTTAGATGTAGCTCAAGGCCTGCTCTATCTCCACAATCAGAGCCCTCCCATCATTCATCGTGACCTCACTTCCAACAATGTCCTGCTCAACAGAAATTTAGTAGCAAAAATCGCCGACTTGGGTGTTGCGAAATTATTCAACTTCAACCCAAGTCACTCCAGCCAGCTCACCAAAACGCCTGGTGCAGTGACCTACATGCCTCCAGAGGCTCTAACATCTAGACCTGTATACGACACTAAACTTGACATATTCTCATTTGGAGTGCTCATCTTGTACGTTTATACGAACAAGTTGCCCACACCAACCGATGAGTTTGTAATGGAACCAGAGACAGCGCTGTATCGCAGGGTCACGGAGATCAAGCGCAGAGAGGAGTACCTATTGGAGATGGGAGATGAACACACACACGCTGACCTAGTACGCAATTGCCTCCAAAATCAGCCCAAGTCTCGTCTGACAGCAGAATTAGTGGTCCGCTGTTTGCAGGCTATATCTTCAAAAATTGGGTGCTTCCCAAGCAGGCTAGACTTGCTTGAAGGCAAGCAATAACTTTGCAATAAAGCAACTAAATTTTCTTTTTTTTCAGATCCTGGAAATTTTTCCTTCTTTCCATCTTCTTCTCTCCCTCTAACTACTCCTCCCAGCAACACTAAAAGCTCTTCTTCCTCTTCTACTCAATCTGAAGCCTCTCCGCTCCCTGTTTCTCCCTCAACCCCCACGTCTCCCACCACTGATGAAGCAGACAGTGATTCTCCACCTGTCAGGGCCTACACATTTTCTAGAAGAAGCGCTGTCATTTATACCAACAAGTTCAGAGCTAGAAAATTGACTGGTCCAAGTTCTGATTCAGCACTCTCTAAGAAAATATCATCTTCAGGTGTGTGTATAGTAGCATACATTGAGAGATCAACATGCATTTTTGTGAAATGGTTACAGAAAATAATTAGTACTGTGCAGAGGATGCATTGCCAGTTATTATTTTGCAAAATCAGCTAGTTAATTGGTTTGTTGTCAATACTTTGGACTAAAAACACTGCCTACGCTCATGATAAACTTTCACTACCTGATTGCGTAACAGCAACTTTCACTGCCTGATTGCGTAACAGCAACTTTCATTGCCTGATTGCGTAACAGCATAACTTTCACCACCAATAGCTCATTTGGAGCCTAGCATAATTATTGTGAACTAAATCTATAATGATCTTGTTTTGATGAGTGTGTTCTTGTGTACTAGGTATAGGTGATGATGTTACAGACTTGGGAGGAGATCTTGTTGTTAAAGCCCTTTACAAGTATGACCCACTAGGTCCTAGAGATCTTGCCTTCAACAAAGGTACCTTGTGTCCCTAGAACCTTTTCTAGAAGTCCATCTTCTTTGTAGATGAAACACTTCAGATACTGAACAAGTCCAGTAGGATGAAGTGGCTAGCTCGCTCTCTCAAGACAGGAAAGGAAGGGCACTTACCAAGCAGCTATGTGATACCAGCTGAGTGAGTCCCTTTTCCATTTGTAAAGCACATTAATTTGTCTTTTTTCTTGTATCGCAGATGGTATTTTGGTAAAATGAAAACCACCACAGCTCAGAAAAAGCTTCTCCAGGATGGTATCGAAACAGGCACCTTTCTGATTAGAGAGAGTGACAGCTATCCTGACAACTTCTCTCTGTCTGTTCGATTTCATAGAACTGTCCGTCACCACACCATCAGTAAGACACCTAACAACAGTTTCTACATCGTTCCTAAGTCGATGTGCAATACAATAGAAGGTCTAATCAGGCACTATATGACAGCGTGCAATGGACTGTGTTGCCAATTGACAGTGCCTTGCCCGAAAAATGATCGCCCGTCAGCTTATCGATGGGAGACAGATCACTCACAGATCAACCTCAAACGTTGTATCGGTACGAGCATGCTTGGTGAGGTGTGGGATGGAGTTTGGAAAGAGACCATTCCAGTTGGTATCAAAATCAGAAATGCCGACGTGATGTCATGCTCTCGGTTTCTCTCCATTGCTGAGATCATGAAGAAACTCAATCACGTGCAGTTGATACAGCTCTATGGAGTGTGTACTACAGAGCCGATGATGCTCGTGACTGAGTTCATGAAGTACGGCTGCCTTGTTGAATATCTTCAAAGACCAGGAAGGGGTTGTAACCTCAAGCTACCAGTACTCGTCGACATGGCTAAACAAATAGCCAGCGGAATGTCATATCTGCAATCCCAGTCTTACATTCATCGAGATCTTGCTTCCAGGAATATGCAAGTAACTGAAGGCAACAGAGTGAAGATAGCTGACTTTAGTCTGACGATACACAGCAGTAGTCCTCCATCTCAATCCACCTTGGTACCTGTCAAATGGACCGCCCCTGAAGCTGTCAAGGAGAATCGATTCACTAGCAAGTCCGATGTTTGGTCGTTTGGTGTTTTCCTCATGGAACTAGTCACTCGTGGGTCCATACCATTTCCACAGAAGCCGATCGAAGAGGTGCTGCTCATGGTTGAGCAAGGCTATCGCATGCCTTGCCCGCATCAGTGCCCCGATCCCCTCTATCAGATTATGATGGATTGCTGGAAACTAGACCCTAAAGAACGACCGACATTTGATCAACTGTATGCAACTTTGAAGGACTTCTGAATTGCACATCAAGTGAATAGACTAATCGTAGTTATGGTTTTTGAAATACGCGCGTTTTCTATCATGTATCATGAATAATGTTGAAGACAATACGCTCCACCCAATTAATTAAGCATAACGAGCAAGATGTTTTGGTTGTTGACTAGAAACTGGCTGTGGTGGCTTTTCCTGTTACCTTTAGCCTACCTAGTCTATCTGTGTGTACAGAGGGCGGTAAAGAGCTTTATAGCTTATCGTCGCCTCTGTCGAGTCATCAGCAAAATACCAGGATGGCCGACGCACTGGCTGTGGGGAAACGCCCACCAGGTACATGCTCAATGTACGTGTAAGGCATCACATGTTTGCATGCTCTAGATCGAAGCTACAGCAGCATTCTACAAGAAAGTAATGCAAGAGAGGATTGAACTAAATCGTCACATTGGCAGAGTATGGCTGGGCCCTTTCATCTGTGGAGTGTCAGTGTCTTGTCCAGAAACAATCCGTCTGATGCTCCATAGTGAGTGATAGATGGAGTGAGTATTTTACTGTTATCTACTGTCTATTCAAAGCATCTAAAGCGAGTGATGTATACGGCATGATTGAACCATGGCTGGGTGAGTAAACATCACTTTACTACTTGTGCAGTACATGCTCTGTGATGTAGGCAAAGGCTTGTTGATAGCAAATGGAGCAAAGTGGTACAGAAATCGCCGCCTACTAACCCCGGCTTTCCACTATGAAATCCTTAAGCCTTACGTACAAGTGTACAATGACTGCACTAACATAATGCTGGTGAGCTGATGTGCTGCTCCTTGCTCGAAATCTTTATCCACATTCAGTCTAAGTGGGAGAAGAAGGCAGCTCGAGGGGAACCAGTCATGGCGTACCAGGGCGTCAGTCGGCTCACTCTGGACGTGATTCTGAGATGTGCATTCAGTTATAACAGCAACTGCCAGTTGGAAGGGTAAGAAACTAGCTAGCTAGCTATAGTTTCTAATAAATCACTGTCAATATTCAATCTACACAGACAAGATTCCGACTACATAACTGCAGTGTATGACCTGTGCAATCTCTCAGCTGCTCGATTTGTGTGAGTTTTGAGCTTTTGTAACCAAGTCAGTGTTCATTCTCTCCTATAGATCACCTCTGATGCATAACAAGTGGATATTTTTCTACTGCACAGCCATGGGCTGGCGGTATCGAAGAGCATTGAGCCTAGTGCATGGTCACTCTGAGAAGGTGAGTCAGTCATGGATGAAGAAGCGTGTGTTTATAGTAGTTTCTTCTTCTTGACAGGTCATTAGGGATAGAAAGCAGATATTGAACCAAACGGTAGGATTTGCAGATTTCATATTTTTGGTCTTGTTTGACACTTTCCAACTGTGTAGAAAAATGGATCATTCCCTTCAAATGGTGACGTAGGGGAAAAACTCAAGTCTGGTTTGAAGCATCTCGACTTTTTAGACGTTTTACTAGTAGCTCATGTGAGTATGGATAATGATACAAAATTTAGCAGTAGCTGTCATTTACCACACAATTTTTGTGAATGTTACGCAGGATGAGTTTGGATGTGGTCTCACTGATCTTGAGATTAGAAATGAGGTTGACACCTTCATGTTTGAGGGACATGACACCACTGCTAATGGTACGTGAGTGCTCATGCAAGCAACTGCACAAAGCGTATCGTACGTGTAGGTCTGATGTGGACACTGTATCTGCTAGCCAAGCATCCTGAACACCAGGACAAGTGCAGGGAAGAGATCAAGAGTGTGCTACAAGGGAGAGACAGGATAGAACAGTCAGTTTCAAGTAGCTTCACATTCAATTGCTTCAATTGTTTTAACTCAGTGACGATCTGTCTAAGCTACAGTACACTCTCTGGTGCATAAAGGAGTCAATGAGGATGTATCCTCCTGTTTATGAGGTCTATAGAGAGCTAACCGAGGACGTGCAGACAGAGAAATACCTCATACCGAAAGGTCGAGCAAAGCTTTGAATAATTCACATTTTGATACCACGATCTGGCTATTTCAGAAGTGTCTTGGGTGGTCATGAGCATATCTGGCGTGCACTATAATCCTGATCATTGGAAAAACCCTGAGGTATGAGCAAACACAAATTATCTACAATGTAGAGGTTAATGTGGAACTGTTAGGAATTTGATCCGCTCCGATTTCATCCTGAAAACACAGCTGGTAGACACCCGTATGCGTATATTCCTTTCTCAGCAGGACCCAGGTTCGTTGTTTGAATTTAGCTCTGCTCTGTGAAGCTTGAAATTTTATTTCTTTTATAGAAATTGCATTGGTCAAGTGTTTGCCCTAAACGAGCTAAGAGTTGTTATTGGGTCAATCTTGAACAGGTGCAGTGTAACTCGTGCCTGGTAGCACACAAGTCTTACTGTCTTGTATCGTTCAGGTTTTCACTATCTCTAACAGCAGGGCAAACTATTGAGCCAACACCAATGGTAGTATTGAGGAACCCTAGTGACATATCACTATACCTCACACCTCTCGACACATAGCACACGCTATAATCTCATCATGTTCTTGTGTTATCAATCTTTGCAAAATTGTACTATATTACACTTGCTACAGTGGTAGTACTAGCGCTACAAGTAATAAAAACATTTTAACCGAGACATGTAGTATGGAAACAAGATTGTGAAAAGGTAAATAAACAAGATATGAAAGAAAAATTATTGTACATGTAACAATAGCAGTGTAATGCTACCTTCCGTATCACAGCTATAGAAAGCAGTTAATTTAGGGAGGTAGCAGTACACTGCTATTGTTACAATAATTTTTATTCCATATCTTGTTTACTTACCTATTTCACAATCTTGTTTCCATACTTTTTTGATATTTCAACCCTAAATTTTTTGCATTATTAAATAATGTTTCTTCTTAGCAAGCAGTTGATGCGTTGGGATTCTTAGCAAGCAGTTAATACCAGTACCCTCCACCATTAGCTGAGTTTGGCCCATCTTCATCGTCACGTCGTTTTGAATTTGTCCAGCCATGCCAATAAGGTGGGTCATCATCGTCATCATCAATCTCAGATTCTTTCTCTTCTAAATACGCAATGTGTTCATCCATGAGTAATCTTTGGGTTTCTGTGTCACGATCTGATAAAGCGTCTATGGTAGAATAATACGTTTTCAATAGTGCTTGTCTTAGCTCATCACTAGGAGCTTGTGTTACTAGGTATTCCAAAACAAAACGTGTATTCCATGGTTCCAGTTGATAACCTTGCCGATAAAGTTTTCTAATTTCAATAAAACCTACAGATTTCTTCGGGTGCATATAAACCCACGAAAATTGTATATTCGGTCTGGGGTTATGCAAAGTTTCAAATATTCTGACACACTTGCTACATGGAGAGAAACTAATCCCAATTCTATACAGTTGATGCGTTGGGATGTTATCAATTACTTTTACTTCAGCGTGTAAGCCACTATCACTAAAAAACACTCCCAGAATTTCCCCTTCGCGGTTCATTCCATATGCAGCTGTAAGACTAGGGAAGTACATATAGTCAGGGTCTTGTCTGATATTCCTCTCAACATTCCTGTCATAGGTGTTGCTTGCCAAAATGTTCATTATTAGCGGGTGAACGAGCAGTTCTCCATTCTCATTTGAAAGTATAGCTCCAGTAAACACAGCACTTAGTAGTTTTTTCCACTCTTCTTCATTAAGCTGATAACGATGAGGAGCAGATGCATTTGTAATCAAAAACAGGACAACTAAAACAACTTTTGAAGCTACCATACTTTCAGAGAATCAACTGCTGAGACACTAGCTTGTTCAAACTGTAGAGATAGATAATTAACCAAAACTTTACCAAATAATACATGTACTTTTAATTATGGAGTTCTTGTGTGTGGTGCACAGTCACCTAGTGGTCTCCTCTTATTATTCCAAGTTTGAGTGCTGTTGCATAAACAGCATTAGCGGGACGGACGACGCCTGCTGCTGGCGAGTGTTAGGTACACTATGTGCGACAACGGCACAAGACAGATGAGAATAAATACTATAGACACACTTGTCTTCTTGTGCTTCACATGCATTTGTATCGTTTTTCCCGAAATAAAGTCTGGTTTCTTGAATATTAGCACTCACGTGTTGATATGCAGCTATTATACGGAAGATCTTTGTTAATGTCTATGGCCCGATGTCTACTCAATGATGAATCCAGCTAGCAACAGCAGCCTACGTCAAGGAAATTGTCCGCCATGATGGTGAGCGCGCGCCGCAAAATTAGTATTACGACTATTGGGCATAGCCGGTTGACAATCGATAACTATGAAAAACGGTGAATATTATTATTTTTCCGCGGGTGCGCATGATTAGTTTTTGCTAACCGTACAGCGGTTTTCCGAGATCTTGCATGTATACTATAGGGATAGACTAAGTTCACCCAACCTGAGGTGCGGATGTGTGACGTCACGGGAAGGAAGCACGTGACATGCCCGCGCATGTGTATTATAATAGAATATCACTATAAAGCCTAGTTCCAATGTCAAGTCGGCAACAGGTCTCTGTGGCGCAATGGGTAGGTGTTGTCAGGAGCCCATAACGAGAAGGAGCGTCCAACGTGCAGGACCAACCTATGACCAAAATCCTTAAGTAGGAAGTCCATATATGGGGACCGCTGTGTAAACTGTTGGGTTAACATAGGGTCTCCAATGAAAAAAATCGACAGTCACAGATTCAGCGGGCTTGCATCTCGGTGTGTAGAGTGGTTCGACCCGAACATAAAACGGACAAACAGAGAAGCGCCAAGTCCTTCCTTTTCGCAGGAAAAAATAAAAACACTCGATATAACTGGACGGAGCTAGCCAATCGTAAGTAAATACTTTTTGTTCAAACCACATTCAGCGCCAAAGCTTATTTTTGTTGGTAAGGATGCACAGCATCATGCTGTCAAGATTTCCAAGCTCTTCGACGACGCAGCGATCTTTATGCGCTGTTTCCAGGCCATACATTGAAAGAGGGCGGGCCCTAAGACGATGACGAAAATAGACTTAGGACTCCAGCGCTTTTGTAAATTGTGCTGTAGCAACCCTAATGCAGATTTTACTTAGTTAGGTATCAATACATCTGCACAGCAAGTTTTATGAAGTTCATAAACTTCCTTCCATCTGGCTCAAAATTTTTCTGTTTAATTTTTGGTTTTCTGAGCCAGATGGAAGGAAGTATATGAACTTGATAAAACTTGCTGTGCATATGTATCGATACCTAACTAAGTAAAATCTGCATGAGGGTTGCTACAGTACAATTTACAAAAGCGCTGGAGTCATAAGTCTATTTTCGTCATCGTCTTGGGGCCCCGCCCTCTTTCAATGTATGGCCTGGAAACAGCGCATAAAGATCGCTGCGTCGTCGAAGAGCTTGGAAATCTTGACAGCATGATGCTGTGCATCCTTACCAACAAAAATAAGCTTTGGCGCTGAATGTGGTTTGAACAAAAAGTGTTTACTTACGATTGGCTAGCTCCGTCCAGTTATTTCGAGTGTTTTTATTTTTTCCTGCAAAAAAGAAGGACTTGGCGCTTCTCTGTTTGTCCGTTTTATGTTCGGGTCGAACCACTCTACACACCGAGATGCAAGCCCGCTGAATCTGTGACTGTCGATTTTTTCATTGGAGACCCTAGGTTAACATTAATGATATTCATAACTACTTCGTTTTCGTAGTAACATACGTACACAACCACGAGTACGAGTACGATCGAGTGCTAGTTCAGCGGTACGCGGTGCATGAAGTATGGAACCAGCTGTCAGCGTTGTAGATGTCGAAACAACACCTACTACACCTCTTTCGGGCCAGAAGCGGGCACACACGGCTGACCATGACAATCCAACAACGCCCCACGCCACAATTACACGTATAATGTACGTACGTACAGAACGAACAATTGTTTTGACAGTGGCGTGGCCTTGTTACAAGGGGCTGGACCTGGTCTGCCAAATATGGACTTTCTACTTGAGGATTTTGGTCATAGGTTGGTAAGGGAGGGCGGGGTAATTCCGCCCACACTTCCGTGTTTCCAACTTAAGAGCTGCTTTACTCCAGCAGAGAACAATCTTTCCAACCAATAGCAGGATCTTGTAGGTCAATCTAAGTACTCTTAGTGGTTGCAACTAGAGCAAGTCACTATCACCGTTAATAATAACAGCAGCTTGACTTTCCTAATTACTGAGAAAATTCCAAAATTATTTTTTCGGGGTAATTCCGCCCACCACGTTTTTTCTATTGTGAAGAGGAATTGCTAGTGGAAACGGTTTTTAGCCGTGAAAGAAAGGTTCTATACTATTTCCCAATAATCTCTGAAAGTATTCGTGCGCAATCATGTGAGTCAGCAGCCAATTATTCGTGGAATATGAACATGAAATCAGAATGCTGAATAAACATGGATGAATAAGTGATGAGTCATAGAAAACCGAGTTCCAGTTGTTGTGAGTAACAATCATGTCGCTGACAGAAGGCACAGAGCCATTCTTCCTCCTCGCTCAGCATACTTTTCATTTCCTGTCGTCATTTCAGCAAGCCACACCTCTTAAAATTTCCTTCCTCGTGAGTGCGCTCCAAGGCCGCTTGCAGCCAGAGATCTGGAGTGTCTAAGCATCCCAAACTGTTTTTATAGTATAATTGACTGTTAATAATTCATTCTATGCTTACACGAGGCTTTGAGTATAAAGCATGATTGAGCTAAGTAAGTTTTAGGAAGTTTTTTGTAGTTTTTCGTCTACCGTGATGAATAGATATTAATTTTTTTATCAAAAGAAAGCAAGCTCATGCGCTTGCTTCAGCAGTTCAGTATAGCTATATAGTGTAGCTATTTATTCAGCACTTTGCTGCTGCCGTTCGCTTGCTTGTTTGCAGGCATCAGGTGCTCGAACTTGGAATGAGCGGAATTACCCCGTGGGCGAAATTACCCCGCCCTCCCTTACCGAGGAAATGTATTAGTGTTGGACGCTCCTTCTCGTTATGGGCTCCTGGTGTTGTGCATAGCAGCATGGTGTGCTAGGGTTCAATCCCTGGTAAATACTACTTTTTTGGTTCTTTTTTTTTCACTAAAAATACTGATAGGCAGAGACTAGTGCTCTTACAGCGGGTCAGTAGCGCTGTTAGCCACGGGTTTGCGCTGTTAGCTCCGTAGGACGACCCTCCCGACGATCCTTAGTTAGTTAGGAAGACACTCCCGACGATCCTTAGTTAGGAAGACACTCCCGACGATCCTTAGTTTGGAAGACCCTCCTGACGGTCCTTAGTTAGTTAGGAAGACCCTCCTGGCTTTTCGCAGTTAGGCGAAGTGTTTTAAGGTCTTGGGTTTAGGATTTAGTTTTGTTTAGCACGTGAATACCATAGCAACGAGCGTGACGTAACACATCCGCACTTCAGATTGGGTGAACTTAGTCCATCCCAGTGGTTCACCCATACCGAAGGTGAGGTTGGGCTAGGTATGCTCGCTTCTTATACAAAGCTTTCATGCTGATACTAATGGGACCTCATAAACGATTGACCTCATTAATTATGTCAATGGTTGCTATGATAATATTCCATGCCCACCTGGTATGTATACCATTTACACTCGGTATTGTGCTAATAAACCCTCGTGTATATGGTATACACACCTGGTAGGCATGGAATAACTACTACATGGACAATGACAAGGTGATTTTCGAGCTATTCAATGAGCCTTTTCCCGATGGTGGACAATGGAACAGCACTGAAGGATGGAGATGCTTCAGAGAAGGTGGTTCCTGCTCTGGTGTGAACTACCAAGCAGCTGGCATGCAGACCTTGCTCAATGCTGTAAGAGGAACTGGAGCTAAGAATGTGATTCTAGCTGGGGGCTTGGCTTGGTCTAACTCTCTAGCCCAATGGCTGCAGTACAAACCCACTGATCAGCTCAACAACCTTGGTGCCTCTTGGCATAGCTACAATTTCAACTACTGCAAGGAAAAGAGTTGCTGGGAGACCTCTGTGGGCAGAGTGAAGGCACAATACCCAGTCGTGGCAACAGAGTTTGGAGAGAATGACTGTAGTGGAGGATATGTAACTCCTCTCATGCAATGGATGGATTCGGTCGATATGAGCTACCTTGCCTGGACATACAACACATGGGACTGTAAGTCAGGACCTGCTCTCATTAGCAGCTATGATAATGGGGGCGTACCCACCGGATACGGCACTGCTGTCAAGAACCACTACTCAAAGCTGACTGTGCATGTCTAACTACAGCATGGGAATCAAGTTATACTAACAATACTACATAGTGTGAACAGGCGTACATTGTAATTATTGAACATGTACACAATGTGAACAGTTCTTGGTAACACACACTAAGTATGTTACTTTAACTAAAATTATATTAACAATAGCTATAATTAAACATGCTACCTAACTTGCAACAAGGCTGAACACATGGTGATACAGCATGTTGTGGCGTGCAGTGCAAAACATGGTCACATTGCCAGATACATGTATGTAGGAGTCCATATATGGTAAGCCAGACCATTACTGTTCCTGCTAGTTACGGCACTATCAGTGATCTTCAATAAACTGTCAGTGCTTGCTGCAATGGCTAACACATGTTGCGTTTTAATTGTGCTACTCCTGATAGTGAACTTGTGCCAGAGTCAAATCTCCTGTGATGAGTCTGAATGTAGAGCTAACTTGACAAGAGTAAACTGCAAGTGTGACAATGATTGTGGACTCTTTAATGACTGCTGTTCGAACTACACACTAACTAACCAATCACGACCAAGCTATCTGCACCAGCTGTTAGAATGCCAGGGAATGGTAACTATCAACAAGACAGACTTTATTGACTTATTATCTCATAGCAGTGTGCTAATGGTGTCAAGATGCCCATCAGAAATGAACAATTCTCAATGCGGCAATCAATCACTCTTCCTACCAGTCACTGATCCACGCTCAAACTTCACTTTTCGCAACATCTACTGTGCTCTATGCAACAACATTACCCTGGAACAAGTCGTGCTGTGGGAACCTCAATTCTTTTGTCCTGATGTGTCTGTTTTCCACCTACATAATATAACATATGATACTGTTCTAAAGGAATGTGACTTATTGACAATTTCCACTGATCTCCCATTCTCTCGGATTCGTACATGTGTACCACACATTTCCACGTGCTCTAACACAAGTAGCTCAGAGCTTGAACACAACTGTACCAGCAAATCAGTCAATCTGGTTGTAGATCGGACTTTTGATGGTGTAAAAGTATACAGGAATCACTACTGTGCACTATGTAATGGAGCTTCTTCCACACAATGCTGGATCAAGTCCCCTCATCCATTTTTTGATTTCGGTAAGTTACACTTAAAATTCAGGGGCGGTGGCAAGGGGAAGCAATTGTTCCACAGTAGGGAAGCACTGTTCCCCTACTGTACTGTACTCACTCAGCTGACTACAGATATATAATTGCCTAAACAGCATAGCTACTTAAGTGGAAAGACTTATATGATGTTTTTTATTATTATACAGGACCGTATAAAACAAAATTGAGTGTATCGTGGAACCACTTCTTGACCATCAATGTAACAGTCTCTGGTTTTCCACCCCCTCCACCCCTTCCACCCCCTCCACCCCCTCCACCCCTTCCACCCTCTCCACCCCCTCCATCCCTTCCACCCCCTCCACCCCCTCCACCCCCTCCACCCCCTCCACCCCCTCCACCCCCTCCACCCCCTCCACCCCTTCCACCCCTTCCACCTACTACTAGTCCTAGTCTTCCACCTACTATAGCTACTAGCCCAACACAATTTTGCTCGAGTTTGTATTCTTGCGCAGAAAACAATACAGAACGGATATGTAGCTGTGATGAATCATGCTCCTTATATGGAGATTGTTGTCATGACGTACAACAACTGAACAGTACAAGCAATATTAGCAGCGGAAACATTTATAATATGGTGTCTTGTGTTCAAACGAGCTTTCCAGACCAACATGGTTATGAGAAGCCAGCTTACTATTACAATGCATACTTCATGGTCACCGCTTGTCCTCAGCAGTGGGTCTCCTCCCATTCAAACCAACAAACAGCACAGCAAATCCTCCATTCCTGCACTAACTCGTCTCTCTCACCAGTAACTGATCTAACAACCAACCTCACCTTTCGCAACACATACTGTGCTCAATGCAACAACATCAATCATACCCAACTAGTGCATTGGAGTGCAAGCTACATCTGTGACACAGACGGCTCAATCGTTATCAACAGCTTATCAAGTATCAGGAAATATTGCCAAATTTCGGATTTCAGTACCACTGTTAAGACTAGATCTTGCAAAAGACTGGTTTCATCATGCCCAAATACTTTTGACAATCAAAGTGTGATATTCCAGTGCAAAAATAATGGATTGGAAATCAACATAGAGGATCAAGTTCTTTTCAAAAACAGGTGGTGTGCAGAATGCAATGGAGCTATCAATTCTGGATGTTTTGTACTTTGCAGTGAGTGCTTAGCCAATTCTCCTGGACAATTCCCACCACCAAGTAAGTGACAGTGCTAAATAAAATTGTACTTTCTAGGTAAAAATAAAAATTATGCTGCTGTAATAATAAAGCACCAAAGGTGCAGATGTCTCGGTGGAATGCCACCATTTCACATACACAGTACTTTAGCTATTATACCTTTCGGTACAGCAAATCAGCAATCACAATGCAGTAATACCCGTACTTATCACCTTGTCTGCTCCTGTAACACATGTCATTCCTCTGGTCTTTATATTTATTGTTTAGTGTAGATTAATTTTAATTATCACGATGTTTCTGTTTTATTTCTTGTGCATTTGTTTTGGTTTGTTGTTGTTCTGGATCTATATAATTATTATCTGTGGAGTCCATCAGCAGTAAACTTGGCTTAATTTTCGGTCTATTGTACTTCCTTTCTGTATGCTGGTGCAAAGTCTGATAATAATAATAATAAAAATTCAACTCCCACAAAAATATACATATAGTTAGGTTACAGTAGACCCTCACTAATCCGATCAGCCCCGTTCCGGGGGGTGTTCGGATTAGTGAATTTGTTCGGATTAGAGAAATGGGCGTATTTATTCACTACTGACCACGCCCCTACATGAATTTTCGCGTTTCACGGCAATAATGGCGACTACTAGCGCGCAGTTCTCTGTCCACAGCAGGGGCGTAGCTAGGATCTGAACATTGGTCGGGCACTTGGAGCGCACTGCAAAAATGTTGCTCGTTAATGTTATGGTATACTTGCGTCCTGAAGATCGAAAGTGATGATCAGGGTCCAAGACTGTCGAAGTAGTTAATAAGAGCGCTTGCATGGGCATTATGTAGGAGTAGCCAGTAGTCTGGGGTTCAGGCAACGTTTGGAATCAAAACAGGAATGGCTGGGCACAGCCTATGATTGGGTGGGCACAGGCCCACCCATAGCTACGCCACTGGACTCCAGTGTTGTTCGTGGTCATCTTGTTTACAAGAAGATATGGACACCGCATCTTGGAGAAATTCTGGACCTGCATCCAGAAGTTGGCAACAGGTACGATAGACTTGCTGTCGTAGTCATTGCGCAGCTAGCTCCCTACTGGCGCTCAAATAGTTGGACGCGTACCGATAGAGTTGTCAGAGCGCTTCTGCAAGTTTTTAAGGGATGGTGGCAGCCTGGCAGGATTGTCTACGCTACGCGCGCAAACACCAATATACTTTTTTTTTTATGGCAATTAAGACAGGTACATGATGTAACGAGTAGGTAAAAATAAAAATAAAATTTAAGTAGGACCAATTCAGATTTTGTTAAGAAAAATATTAAAGCAGTTTAACCGGATCCATTGCCCTCTGCAATGGCTAAAGTTAGAGTATCTGTCTTTAGGTTAAAGGGCTTAGATTTTGTGGATCTGGTTCCTTGCAAGCACATGAGTGTGGAGCGCAGTAGAGCGAAACTCACTCGACTCCTCAGAAAACCCATTATCTGACCATAGGAAGAATCATGTTTTTCAGCGAGAAGGTTTCCAATTCTTTTCAGAGTCAAAGTAGCGGCGGGGCCTATTCCTCCAGTACATGCGTATGCCTTATTACACAACAAAAAATTTTTTAATGTAATGATTCATGAATATTAATGAGCCGAATCTTCATTCGGATTAGCGAGGGTACGGATTAGGGTTGTTCGGATTAGTGAGGGTCTACTGTATTGACAAAAGCTACTGGTAAAGGGATTGCAAGTTGCTTGACCAGAAATTTGCTGCTAGCGCATGCGCACAGTACGATTTCTGTACAATTAGTATACAGAAACACGCTATGGGCATGCACTAACAGGAAATAGTTTGTCAAGCAACCTGCAGTCCCCTGTACAGCAACAGTATATGAATCTTAAACTACAAATTAATTATAATTTTCTTAATCTAGAGTTTGAATTCAGCAGATTTCTTGATGTTACTGGCACCGGACAAATAACGCAGAAAGTTCAATACACAATCAGAGTTTACTGCAAACTTGGTGAAGTGTACGATAGAAACACAGGTCAATGCAGGAGTATATTTGCCCCATTACCCAATATAACTCTCGATTATGAAGACAAGGAATTGAACTATACAGCTGAAGAAACAAACAGTAGCAAGACTACAGACACTATCACACCTAATAATGATCCATTCAACTGTACATTAACTCTGATTGCACTAAATTCAAGTGAGTACGTGAGAGTGGATAATCACACAATACTCTACCAAGATCAACCATTCAAGATTGTCACTCGAGATCATCTTGATAGACCTGTCATCTGCATTAACCTGACTAACAATGGAACACGGTTAGTGAATGCTACTATAGTAGTAACACCACTGGCATTCATAGTACTAACATACATTGGTAGTAGCCTCTCCATCCTCGGTAGCATAGCAATTCTACTAACTTATTCTATCTTTCGTGAGCTAAGGTCTCTGCCCAGTAAGATCCTCATGAACCTAGCCACAGCATTCCTAGTGAGTGATCTACTCATTCTGCTGTATGGTGCATCATCTGTCAGTCCATTCACACTGGAAGGTACAGCTACAATGGCTATTCTTCTTCACTTCTTTATGCTCAGTCGGTTCAGCTGGATGAGTCTCATGGCATTTGAGTCTTGTAGAGTGTTTGGTCTTGCTGTCAAACTGCAGTCAGACATTTCAAAGAAATCTAAAACCATACTCCTCATGGCCTATCTGGTCATTGGTTGGGGTCTCCCCCTCACCATCACATTAATCACTATTATTATCAACTATGCTACTGATGGTCTAGTGTTGTATGGCGAGACCAGTAATGGTACCGTAGGCCCTCCATGGATCAACCACCCACCCTCTGCTGCTGTAGCTTTCTTGGCACCTATTGTTCTGGCTCTTCTGTTCAATGCTGCAGCTTTCATAGCATCAAGCGTGCTACTGTGCAAAGCAGCTTTTAGTGAACAAAGAAGCGGCAGTAAAAATGGTGCAAACTTGCGTTATTTCCGTGTTATTGTAGCTCTCTTCTCTGTCATGGGTCTGACATGGCTGTTTGGGTTCCTGGCTCTGATCGGTCAAATGAATTGGGCATGGTACCCATTCATTATTCTGAACAGCTCTCAAGCACTGTGGATCGCTGCCACATTTCTACTGACAAAGAAGATCATCAAACTCTACTGTCACAAATTTAAACCAGAAGAAACTAAAACGTTTGAGCTTAAAGACAACAGTAAAAAGAGTCTCAACCATTAAAACAACCCACCAACTGTGTAACAGTCTTCTAATAGTATAATAAATGTATTTAAACCATAGTATGAATAATTCTCTTTGATGTAACGAGCGTTAATGAGGGCTATAAATCGTGTACAGCCCGCACGCGTTTCAAGATGGCCGCCGCGTTCGAGAATCCACAAAGAAACGGCGCTTGGGCTGCTCTGCGGTCTTCCTGCGACGTAAGATAGCCAGCTAGACGTCAGGCAAGCAGCGCACTATGGTTTAAAGTAGTTATATACCTCACAGTCGGTGTTTAAGCATTTAAAGCCCTTGGGCTACGCCCGCGGGCTTTAAATCGCTTAAACACCTCCTGATCGGTATATAACTACTATTTGTACCATAGGAAGCCTTATTTTCAAAGGCACCACCAGTGGTATATTTCAGATATACCATAGAAAGTCACATGATTTCCTGTGGAATAACTAGATATTCCACGGTTTATCATGTGATTTCCTGTGGTATATCTGGATATTCCACGGGAAGTCACATGACTCCCACTGGGCAAAAAAGATCATAGAAATGATCTACCTTCCAGAGAGAAAATAGGAAGGGGTGAGAGTTGCGAGTAAACCTCACCAGTAAACTATAAAGAGTGTGCAAGTCGCCCTTATTTATCCTATAGAAACCTACTGGCATCAGTGGGCCTTGTGGTTGCCATGATACATACCATGCCTACCTGTGGTGTATCATGAATACACTCAGCAATAACCATTAATCCCTCTGGCTACGCCCTCGGGATTAATAGTTATTGCTTCGTGTATTCGTGATACACCACGGGTAGGCATGGTATAACGTATACTAATCTTGTGCTGTTATCTTTTCACAAGAAAATTAAAAAGATTTCTATCGAAATCAATAGGATGTAGGGTTGTGAAATCTACCACTGGTCCACAATGTAAACTAACAAGGAACAAGCATGGAATGGTAACACGATTGACTTGCTAACAGACCATAGATCCCTACATCAGTGGCTACTGTGGTAGACTATAGCTAATACAGCTATAGTTGCTGTTGACTGACACCAGATGTGCATTCAGCTTGTGACAAAATATTGATCTTATGTACAGCCACTGATGTAGGGATCTATGGTCTGTTAGCAAGTCAATCGTGTTACCATTTCATGCTTGTTCCTTGTTAGTTTACATTGTGGACCAGTGGTAGATTTCACAACCCTACATCCTATTGATTTCGATAGAAATCTTTTTAATTTTCTTGTTTGTGTCTTTTTTTCTTTTTCAGTGAAGTGCAGTTCAATATCATGCACGTACTGAGCTGTCTTTGCTTCCACCATTGGTTTAGTGTTCCTGTTGCTGATGGCTTTTCTTTATTATTAAGCATTTTAAAATTGTAGCTAAAAATAATCGTTATATCAGCTCGCCTACGCATGCATGCATGCATGCAGTGGATACGAGCCCCGCCCACACTTGCTTGTAGAACTGTACGGCGGTTGAAATTATCTGGCAAGCGCAGAATGGTGATCCTATACGAGCTTACCGTTCTTCGAAGACTCCAGACAAACTATGTGTTCTCCGTGATCCATACGGCGCGACGATACTCAAGTTAGTGCCTGGTCACGTGCGCTAACCACTGCTTGGTCACGTGCGTATTGCGCAATCACAATAATGGCGTCTAACACTTAGCCGACAATGGATCACGATCGAGAAATCGCTGAATTTATATCGCCGTTACGCTAAAAACAAAGTTCAAAAGGCACCTGCCAGGAGAATTTCACGACTGTTCGTGAGTGTTTTGGTCTCAGCACCGCTCGCGTAAAGGCGCTAGGCGCGCTGAAGAAAGAAGAAGAAAGAAGAAGACGAAGATGACGAAACTCGATTTTCACCGTTTCCAGGTTCGTCACTTTAGCAACAATTTCGAGCAATCTCCTTGCTACTGTAAGATGGAGCAACGCCAGATAGCAGATCTAAGTGTCTTTGGACGTATAAAATTCATCACCAGGGGAAATATCAGCGTTTGAACGCTAATACATTGTATGTAGCCGCCATCTTGTTTTTCCGTTCAACCCTACATAGGGAGTCACTACCGTGCCTCCCTAATATTGTTGTATTAGCTCCAAAAAATGCTCCCTGACTCTTATGTATTTTTTTAAATCTCCACTGTAAACACCAGTGAATAAATAATAAGAGGAACTGGAGCTAAGAATGTGATTCTAGCTGGGGGCTTGGCTTGGTCTAACTCTCTAGCCCAATGGCTGCAATATAAACCCACTGATCAGCTCAACAACCTTGGTGCCTATTGGCATAGCTACAATTTCAACTACTGCAAGGAAAAGAGTTGCTGGGAGACCTCTGTGGGTAGAGTGA
The DNA here is from genome assembly GCA_964017065.1 of Haliclona indistincta. Classification (NCBI taxonomy): domain Eukaryota; kingdom Metazoa; phylum Porifera; class Demospongiae; order Haplosclerida; family Chalinidae; genus Haliclona; species Haliclona indistincta. The sequence continues at coordinate 8,115,801 of OZ024785.1, forward strand.
AGGCTCAATACCCAGTCGTGGCAACTGAGTTTGGAGAGAATGACTGTAGTGGAGAATATGTAACTCCTCTCATGCAATGGATGGATTCGGTCGGTATGAGCTACCTTGCCTGGACATACAACGCATGGGACTGTAAGTCAGGACCTGCTCTCATTAGCAGCTATGATAATGGGGGCGTACCCACCAGATACGGCACTGCTGTCAAGAACCACTACTCAAAGCTGACTGTGCATGTCTAACTACAGCATAGGAATGAAACTATACTAACAATACTACGTAGTGTGAACAGGCGTACATTGTATTTATTGAACATGTACACAATGTGAACAGTTCTTGATAACACACACAATGATTGATACTTAGCCTCGTACCCAGGCGCTAAAAGGGGGTGGAGCGAAGGAAGAAATATGCGCTTGGTATACACTGCATACGCATGCGCGACTAGCGGTGGAATTCCACCGCCGCCGGTTCCGGTTATCATCGTACACGTTTGTAGTACGTGATGAATATTCATCAGTTTTTTAGCAGTTCGTAAAGCTTTCCTGTTTGCAATCTACTGTCATGACTGTATTCTAGCGGCTTTTCTTGAAGCTCTAGCACAAGAGCAGAAGTACAATTTAACAACTGGGTGATCCTGGTAGCGGAAACGAGCGACATCGATTGACAAGAGCGGCATGAATGACGCGATTACGCCTACTATTGCGTATGCACGCTCACCACAAAGTTATTTGTCGAATCCAGAGCTAGAGCTGACGATCGAGTTGCTACTCAGTCAGTTGTTTGTAAGCTTAATAATGGAGGCGTGGTCTGAATAACCGCTACCACCTCGGCTACCACGTTTTCATGACATAATCGGAATATTTTACAGTAAAATAAACGGATATTTAGCGCATGCGTGTGCAGTAGATACAGATACCAGGCGCTTATTAGGGAGGCACGGTAGTGCCTCCCTATGTAGGGTTGAACGAGAAAACAAGATGGCGGCTACATACAATGTATTAGCGTTCAAACGCTGATATTTCGCCTGGTCATGAATTGTATACGTCAAAAGACACTTAAATCTGCTCTCTGGCGTTGCCCCATATTACAGTAGCAAGGAGATTGCTCGAAGTTGTTGCTAAAGTGACGAACCTGGAAACGGTGAAAATCGTGTTTCGTCATCTTCGTTTTCTTCTTTCTTCTTTCTTTCTTTCTTTCTTTCTTTCTTCAGCGCGCCTAGCGCCTTTACGCGAGCAATGCCGAGACCAAAACACCCATGAACAGTCATGAAATTCTCCTGGCAGGTGCCTTTTGAACTTAGTTTTTAGCGAAACGTCGATATAAATTCCGCGATTTCTCGATTGTGATCCATTGTCAGCTAAGTGTTAGACGCCATTGATGCGATTGCGCAATACGCACGTGACCAAGCAGTGGTTAGCGCACGTGACCAAGCACTAGCTTGAGTATCGCCGCGCGCCTTATGGATCACGGAGAACACATACATGTACATTTATTTGTCTGGAGTCTTCGAAGAACGGTAAGCTCGTATAGGAACACCATTCTACGCGTGTATACGCTTGCCAGATAATTACAACCGCCGTACATGTCTACAAACAATTGTGGGCGGGGCTCGTATCCACTGCATGCATGTGTAGGCGAGCTGATATGTACAGCATAACAATTATTATTAGCTACAAGTTTAAAATTCTTAATAATAAAGAAAATCCACCAACAACAGGAAAACTAAACCAATGGTGGAAACAAAGACAGCTCAGTACGTGCATGATATTGAACTGCACTTCACTGAAAAAGAAAAAAAGGACACAAACAAGAAAATTAAAAAGATTTCTATCGAAATCAAAAGGATGTAGGGTTGTGAAATCTACCACTGGTGCACAATGTAAACTAACAAGGAACAAGCATGGAATGGTAACACGATTGACTTGCTAACAGACCATAGATCCCTACATCAGTGGCTGTACATAAGATCAATATTTTGTCATAAGCTGAATGCACGTTAGGTGTCAGTCAACAGCAACTAGCTGAACTAGCTATAACCAACCACAGCAGCCACTGATGTAGGGATCTATGGTCTGTTAGCAAGTCAATCGTGTTACCATTCCATGCTTGTTCCTTGTTAGTTTACATTGTGGACCAGTGGTAGATTTCACAACCCTACATCCTTTTGATTTCAATAGAAATCTTTTTAATTTTCTTGTTTCTTCTCTGATCTCCTCACTAGCGCCTGGGTACGAGGCTAGATTGATACTTTAAACTAAAATTACATGTATATTAACAAGAGCTATAATTAAGCATGATACCTAACATCTGAACTCATGGCGATACAGCATGTTGTGGCGTGTAATGCAAAACATGGTCACATTGCCAGATACATGTATGTAGGAGTCCATGTACGGTAAGCCAGACCATTACTGTTCGTTACGACACCATCAGTGATCTTCAATCAACTGTCAGTGCTTGCTGCAATGACTAATACAAGTTGTGTTTTAACTGTACTACTCCTGATAGTGAACTTGAGCCAGAGTCAAAGCTCCTGCGATGAGTCTGAATGTAGAGCTAACTTGAAAAGATTAAACTGCAAGTGTGACAATGATTGTGGGCTCTTTAATGACTGCTGTTTGAACTACACACCAACAAACCAAGCAAGCACTGATCCTGCTTGCTCTGCTCCCTATGCATCTGCTTCTCCTGGCTCTACTTATGTCTATGCAATAGGAGACAACCTGAAGGCCCAAATGTCGCCACAAAGCTTCATTGGTATCCGAGATCTCGTGACTCTTGGTCCTGCCAGCTCTCCTATTGATTTCTCTTCGGTCGAACTCTCCGAGCCAAACCGTCCTACGAAGAAGATGTTGGTGTCTTCAATTCAATCGTCATCTGATTATGAAGAAGCCTTTACTACATCTTCTGAAGTTCAGGGAAGCTATGGAGGATTCTCAAGCTCTGCATCAGCTAAGTACATGCAGAGTAGGACCTTGACCTCTACCACTTCACTCTACACGATGTCTTACGAACACCAGCTTGGAGACATGTACTTAAACTCTAACGCTAAGTTGATCGAAAGTGCCAAGAACATGCTTTTGTATAGTCCAGAAAGGTTTGTCGAATTATACGGACGATACTACATCTATGGAATTTCAGTCGGTTGCCAGGCATCTGCTACTGTACAACTCACAGCCAAGTCTGAATACCATAAGAAAGAATTGGATTTTGCTGCTAAAGCTTCGTTTCAGGGCATGTTCAGTGCCTCGTCTAGCTTTGAGAGCGATATGAAGTCTCAGAGTAGCTTCAATGGTCTCAGTTTGAGTGTGTTTTCAAATGGAGGAAACGTTCCATCCATAGCCTCTTCCATCCAAGAAGTCAGAGATAAAATCTTAATGCCTTTGGATACTGGAGGCAAGTGTTCCAAGAAAAATGCAATTGCCTCTCGAGCCATGATTCGAAGTTGGTTGGCATTTCAGTCCATTGCTGATCTAGCTCATGAGAACCCAAACATAACCAAGATCCTCTTACCCGAGTACCATGTGGCACCAAATGTGCTTGGTCGTATGAACAACATCATTATGAAAACCAAAACACTCGTGCAGCAGTCCGATAAGTGCCACGCTAACGTGTTCTCATGTTCGACTAAACAGTGGAATGAGCCAACAGAAAAAAAAGAAGCCCTCTACACTGCTGCTCTGCATGATCTCACAATTTTCCAAAAAAAAATTCACCAGGTGACTGAGGCCACATTGGCAGATATGGAAGCTGTGTTTCACTTTGAACAAGAACTAGAAAATATCTATCTCAAGCATCTGAGGCCAGCAGAGAAGGTAACTCCTTTCACCTTTAATTTCGAAATTCGTGTACTGAATGACTATGATAAATATCGTGATCCTCCTCGCGTTGGTACAAAAAATGAAACTGGTAGCTTCCCTATCAATCCTAACCGTCAAGACACACTCAACAGTGAAATACAGTGGAACACTCAGCCACAGCTAGATAATGGACATAGCAACTGTCGTCATTTCTACGGCAAGTTCTATGCCAGTTACAAAGCAAACGTGCTCTATGTGTGGCAGGTGTGGAATAGAGTGTGTGGAGGTAAAAACAAGAAAACTAAGAAAGTTAAATACCATCCCGGAGGTAATTCTGACGGTACGTCCGACTATGCTCGTACTGTTCGTACAGCCTTCAGTTTTACTGTTGACTACAAATAGAGACTGAATGCATGGCGATTGCAAAACAGTTAGTAGTTGAACTAGTAGATAGTGATTGCTAAACAGTTAGTAGTTGAACTAGTAGATAGTGATTGCTAAATAGTTAGTAGTTGAACTAGTAGATAGTGATTGCAAAATAGTTAGTAGTTGAACTAGTAGATAGTGATTGCAAAATAGTTAGTAGTTGAACTCTGTATGTATAAGTAGTTAGCTGCATAATGCCATGTTATAACAGAATTGTTGTTTTCATCAACTAAAATGTATGAAACAGTAAGGGTACAATTCAAAATTATGATATTATGTGCTTTCTCGTCTTTTGATGTTCACTATATTATTATCACTTTCAATGTCTATGATTGATCGAATTTGATCTCTATACTACCAGTAGATATGTTTCCTAGTGACATCAGTCTATCACGCATTCGCCGAGAACCAAACGATCTGATGCTATCTATTGACTCTCTTCTGGTACTCTCACTATGTCTAGACCGAAGCTCTGGTAGCCTGCTCACCACTCCAGCAATACCCTTAGGCTTCCGCGCATTATATACAGTGCTTCCAGCTTAGAGAGTCCAATTGTGATGTTTTTACATATTATGCTGTAAAAATTTTGTCAAAGGTAATACAATCCTCAAATCAGGTCTGAAGTATGGTATATCATTGTAGATTATGTGCATCAAATATGACAGCTCACAACCAACTATTGCAAAAGTTATCAACTATTAATTATAGGTCACTGGCTAAGCTCAGTAGCTGAAGTTTTTAGGCTGGGAAATGGTCATTTGGCTGAGTTAAGAAAATTCACTCTACAAACAGCTCATAGAATGGCTCAACTTTCACTACAGCAAGTTTGCAAGCTGAAGTTCCTCGCATAACGTTGTACGGTGCAGAAATGCACCAAAAACGTAGTACTAACACAGAGAACACAATGAGAGACTGCTACAGTGGTAGTACTAACACAGAGCACACAATGAGAGACTGCTACAGTGGTAGTACTAACACAGAGCACACAATGCTACAGTGGTAGTACTAACACAGAGCACACAATGCTACAGTGGTAGTACTAACACAGAGCACACAATGCTACAGTGGTAGTACTAACACAGAGCACACAATGAGAGACTGCTACAGTGGTAGTACTAACACAGAGCACACAATGAGAGACTGCTACAGTGGTGGTACTAACACAGAGAACACAATGAGAGACTGCTACAGTGGTAGTACTAACACAGAGCACGCAATGAGAGACTGCTACAGTGGTAGTACTAACACAGAGCACATGATAAGAGACTGCAATAGCAGTTTACATTAGCACATGTCATGTTCCCTAGTACGGTAGTGTCATGCGTGCATAGCTACATAGCTATCCAGCATTGTTAGGTAGACATGGTCAGTAAAGCTGAAGTGTTGTTGCTGCTGTTAGTGGCTGTGACTGCAGGTCACAGCTATGACTTGTCTGGTATTAGAGTGGATGGAAACAAATTCATGAACAACAAGAATGAAGTTGTAGTGCTGCGAGTGAGTTCATTCATCATGAGTGAATTTATGGTGGTGACTATCATACATTTTGCAGGGCCTGGACCATTCTGGTACTGAGTATATGTGTGTGCAAGGTTATGGTATATTTGATGGTCCTCATAACAGCACTCTAGTCAATGGTCTGAAAGAATGGGGCAGTAATGCAGTACGAGTACCATTGAATGAGGATTGCTGGTTAGGCATCAATGGTGTCAAGCCACAGTATGCAGCTGAGAACTACCAGAATGCTATAGGAGAGTATGTCCGTATGTTGACTGATGCTGGCATGGTAGCTATTGTGGAACTGCACTGGACAGCGCCTGGTAGTGATAAAGCTACTGGGCAGAAGCCTATGCCTGATATGGACCATTCTGTTGAATTCTGGAAATCAGTTGCTAAGTTCTTTATGGACAATGACAAGGTGATTTTCGAGCTATTTAATGAGCCTTTTCCCGATGGTGGACAGTGGAACAGCACTGAAGGATGGAGATGCTTCAGAGATGGTGGTTCCTGCTCAGGTGTGAACTACCAAGCAGCTGGCATGCAGACCTTGCTCAATGCTGTAAGAGGAACTGGAGCTAAGAATGTGATTCTAGCTGGGGGCTTGGCTTGGTCTAACTCTCTAGCCCAATGGCTGCAGTACAAACCCACTGATCAGCTCAACAACCTTGGTGCCTCTTGGCATAGCTACAATTTCAACTACTGCAAGGAAAAGAGTTGCTGGGAGACCTCTGTGGGCAGAGTGAAGGCACAATACCCAGTCGTGGCAACAGAGTTTGGAGAGAATGACTGTAGTGGAGGATATGTAACTCCTCTCATGCAATGGATGGATTCGGTCAGTATGAGCTACCTTGCCTGGACATACAACACATGGGACTGTAAGTCAGGACCTGCTCTCATTAGCAGCTATGATAATGGGGGCGTACCCACTGGATATGGCGCAGCTGTCAAGAACCACTACTCAAAGCTGACTGTGCATGTCTAAAGTTATACTAGCAATACTATAAAGTGTGAACAGGCGTAATTATTGAACATGTATACAGTGTGAACAGTTCTTGATAACACACACAATGTATGTTACTTAAACTAAAATTATATTAACAATAGCTATAATTAAGCATGCTACCTAACAAGCAACAAGGCTGGACTCATTGTGATGATACAGCATGTTGTGGCGGGCAGGGCAAAACATGGTCACATTGCCAGATACATGTATGTAGGAGTCCATATATGGCAAGCCAGACCATTACTGTTCCTGCCAGTTATGACACTATCAGTGATCTTCAATAAACCGTCAGTACTTGCTGCAATGGCTAATACATGTTGTGTTTTAATTGTGCTACTCCTGATAGTGAAGTCGTGCCAGAGTCAAAGCTCCTGTGATGAGACTGAATGTAGAGCTAACTTGACAAGAGCAAACTGCAAGTGTGACAATGATTGTGGACTCTATAATGACTGCTGTTTGAACTACACACTAACAAACCAAGCACGACCAAGCTATCTGCACCAGCTGTTAGAATGCCAGGATATGGTAACTATCAACAAGACAGACCAAATTATTAAATTTCATAGCAGTGTGCTAATGGTGTCAAGATGCCCATCTGAAATGAACAATTCTCAATGCAGCAATCAATCACTCTTCCTACCAGTCACTGATCCACGCTCAAACTTCACCTTTCGTAACATCTACTGTGCTCTATGCAACAACATTACCCTGGAACAAGTCATGCTGTGGGAACCTCAATTCTATTGTCCTGATATTACTGTTACCCGCCTACAAAATATAACATATGATACTGTCCTCAAGGAATGTGTCTTATTGACAATTTCCACTGATCTCCCATTATCTCAGATTCGTACATGTGTACCACACATTTCCACGTGCTCTAACACAAGTAGCTCAGAGCTTGAACACAACTGCACCAGCAAGCCAGTCAATCTGGTCATAGGTCTGACTTTGGATGGTATAAATGTATACAGGAATCACTACTGTGCACTATGTAGTGGAGCTTCTTCCACACTATGCTGGATAAATTTCTCTCCTAAAACAGTAGCTTTAGGTAAGTTACATTAAAATTTCAGGGGTGGTAGCAAGGGGAAGCAATTGCTCCCTCAAAATAACAGTAGGGAAACACTGTTCCCCTACTCAAGTACTGTACTCACTTAGCTGACTACAGCTATACAATTGCCTAAACAGCATACTTATGTGGAAAGACTTATCTGATGTTTTTTATAATTATACAGGACCGTATAAAACAAAATTGAGTGTATTGTGGAACCAGTTTTTGACCGCCAATGTAACAGTCTCTGGTTTTCTACCCTTCGTTCCACCTACTACTAGTCCACCACAATCATGCTCAAGTTTCTATTCCTGCGCAGAAAACAATACAACACAAAGATGTAGCTGTGATGAATTGTGCTCCTTATATGGAGACTGCTGTCATGATGTGCAACAACTGAACAGTACAAGAAATATTAGCAGCAGAAACCTTTATAATATGGTGTCTTGTGTTCAAACGAGTTTTCCAGATCAACATGGTGAAGAGAAGCCAGCTTACAATTACAATGCATACTTCATGGTCACCGCTTGTCCTCAGCCGTGGGTCTCCTCCCATTCAAACAAACAAACAGCACAGCAAATCCTCCATTACTGCACTAACTCATCTCTCTCACCAGTAACTGATCTAACAACCAACCTCACCTTTCGCAACACATACTGTGCTCAATGCAACAACATCAATCAGACCCAGCTAGTGCATTGGAATGCAACCTACTTCTGTGACACAGACAATGGATCAATCGATATCAACAGCATGTCACGTATCAGGAAATATTGCCGAATTTCGAATTTCAGCCCCACTGTTAAGACTAGATCTTGCAATAGACTGGTTTCATCATGCCCAAATACTTTTGACAATCAAAGTGTGATATTCCAGTGCAAAAATAACGGATTGGAAATCAACATAAAGGATCAAGTTCTTTTCAAAAACAGGTGGTGTGCAGAATGCAATGGAGCTATCAATTCTGAATGTTTCGGACTTTTTTTGCAGTTTATGCTTTTTCGATTCTCCTGCACCACGCCCACCACCAGGTAAGTGACATTGCTAAATAAAATTGTGCTTTTTAAAGTAAAAATTTATGCTGTTGTAAAAAACTCAGCTCCCACAATAAAGTATTATTAGGTCAACAAAAGCTATTAGTACAGCTATATGAATCAAATCAGTTACAATTCTCTTAATCTAGATTTTGCATTCAGTGGACTTCTTGATGTTACTGGCACCGGACAAACAACACAGAAAGTTCAATATAGAATCAGAGTTTACTGCAAATATGATGAAGTGTACGATTTTAACACTGATCAATGCAGGAAAAGATTTGTCCCACGACCATTACCCAATATAACTATCGAGGAATTGAACTATACAACTGAAGAAAGAAACAGTAGCAATACTACAGACACTATCACACCTAATAATGATCCATTCAACTGTACATTAACTCTGATTGCACTGAATTCAAGTGAGTACGTGAGAGTGGACAATCACACAATACTCTACCAAGATCGACCATTCAAGGTTGTCACTCGAGATCATCTTGATAGACCTGTCATCTGCATTAACCTGACTAACAATGGAACACGGTTAGTGAATGCTACTACAGTGGTAACACCACTGGCATTCATAGTACTGACATACATTGGTAGTAGCCTATCCATCCTAGGTAGCATAGCAATTCTACTAACTTATTCTATCTTTCGTGAGCTAAGGTCTCTGCCCAGTAAGATCCTCATGAACCTAGCCACAGCATTCCTAGTGAGTGATCTACTCATTCTGCTGTATGGTGCATCATCTGCCAGTCCATTCACACTGGAAGGTACAGCTACAATGGCTATTCTTCTCCACTTCTTCATGCTCAGTCGGTTCAGCTGGATGAGTCTCATGGCATTTGAGTCTTGTCGAGTGTTTGGTCTTGCTGTCAAACTGCAGTCAGACATTTCAAAGAAATCTAAAACCATACTCCTCATGGTCTATCTGGTCATTGGTTGGGGTCTCCCCTTCACCATCACATTAATCACTATTATCATCAACTATGCTACTGATGGTCTAGTGTTGTATGGCGAGACTAGTAATGGTACCGTAGGCCCTCCATGGATCAACCACCCACCCTCTGCTGCTGTAGCTTTCTTGGCGCCTATTGTTCTGGCTCTTCTGTTCAATGCTGCAGCATTCATAGCATCAAGCGTGCTACTGTGCAAAGCAGCTTTTAGTGAAAAAAGAAGCGGCAGTAAAAATGGTGCAAACTTGCGTTACTTCCGTGTTATTGTAGCTCTCTTCTCTGTCATGGGTCTGACATGGCTGTTTGGGTTCCTGGCTCTGATCGGTCAAATAAGTTGGGCATGGTACCCGTTCATTATTCTGAACAGCTCTCAAGCACTGTGGATTGCTGCCACATTTCTACTGACAAAGAAGATCATCAAACTCTACTGTCACAAATTTAAACCAGAAGAAACTAAAACATCTGAGCTTAAAGGCAACAGTAAAAAGAGTCTCAACCATTAAAACAACCCACCAACTGTGTAACAGTCTTCTAATAGTGTATTAATCTTGTGCTGTTATCTTTTCATATTGTTGTAGTAGCCCCAAAAAAATTGCTCCCTGACTCTTATGTATTTTTTTTTAATCTCCACTGTAAACACCAGTGAATAAATAATAATAAGAGGAATTGGAGCTATAAGAATGTGATTCTAGCTGGGGGCTTGGCTTGGTCTAACTCCCTAGCCCAATGGCTGCAGTACAAACCCACTGATCAGCTCAACAACCTTGGTGCCTCTTGGCATAGCTACAATTTCAACTACTGCAAGGAAAAGAGTTGCTGGGAGACCTCTGTGGGTAGAGTGAAGGCTCAATACCCAGTCGTGGCAATAGAGTTTGGAGAGAATGACTGCAGTGGAGGATATGTAACTCCTCTCATGCAATAGATGGATTCGGTCAGTATGAGCTACCTTGCTTGGACATACAACACATGGGAGGACCTGCTCTCATTAGAAGCTATGATAATGGGGCGTACCCACCGGATACGGCACTGCTGTCAAGAACCACTACTCAAAGCATGGTTATCAGGTGTGGTTAGTAGCCACACCTGATAATATGAAGCCCTGTATTGCCCGTACTGCCATATATGGTAAGCCAGACCATTACTGTTTTAATTGTGCTACTCCTGATAGTAAACTTGAGCCAGAGTCAAAGCTCCTGTGATGAGTCTGAATGTAGAGCTAACTTGCCAAGAGTAAACTGCAAGTGTGACAATGATTGTGGACTCTATAATGACTGCTGTTTGGACTACACACTAACAAACCAATCACGACCAAGCTATCTTCACCAGTTGTTAGAATGCCAGGATATGGTAACTATCAACAAGACAGACTTATTATTTCATAGCAGTGTGCTAATGGTGTCAAGATGCCCATCAGAAATGAACAATTCTCAATGCAGCAATCAATCACTCTTCCTACCAGTCACTGATCCACGCTCAAACTTCACCTTTCGTAACATCTACTGTGCTCTATGCAACAACATTACCCAGCAAGACGTCGTGCTGTGGGAACCTCAATTCTTTTGTCCTGATGTGACTGTTTCCCACCTACAAAATATAACATATGATACTGTTCTGAAGGAATGTGACTTATTGACAATTTCTACTGATCTCCCATTCTCTCAGATTCGTACATGTGTACCACACATTTCCACATGCTCTAACACAAGTAGCTCAGAGCTAGAACACAACTGTACCAGCAAGCCAGTCAATCTGGTCGTAGATCGGACTATAGATGGTGAAAAAGTATACAGGAATCACTACTGTGCTCTATGTAATGGAGCTTCTTCCACACTATGCTGGATCAAGTTCCCTCCTAAAATATTCACTTTGGGTAAGTTCACTAAAAATTCAGGGGTGGTGGCAAGGGGAAGGAATTACTCCCCCAAAATAACAGTAGGAAAACACTGTTTCCCTACTCAGGTACTGTACACACTTAGCTGACTACAGATATATAATTGCCTAAACCAAAATTAATGATATTCATGATTTTACTGGGTACTGTTATTTTCACGACAAGACTGAACTTGGTGGCTGCTACGATCGAACGCCAAACTTTTTGGCGTTCGATCGTGTATCTAACGAACAAAAGAGAGATATCGAAAAAGCATCCTTGAAGTCCTAGATCCTGGGGTGGTAAGCGTGCTCATGTAGCTGTAAGCTCTTCGTTTAGCATGCAACTCGATAAAAACTGCACTAACCTCCTCGCGATGGTCGGTCTTGTAGCTTCGCGACGGCGGGGAGCATAGGCTCGAAACTTACATTAATCAGGTCCTAGAGACAGCGCGAGTAAGACTGAGTGCAAAAAGCAGCCACCAAGTTCAGTCTTGACGTGAAAATAACAGTACCGAGTAAAATCATGAATATCATTAATTTTGGTTACCCGCCACCTTAAGTGGAAAGACTATTTGATGCACAGTTTTTTAAATAATTACACAGGACCGTATGAAACAAAATTGAGCGTATCATGGAACCAGTTCTTGACCGCCAATGTAACAGTCTCTGGTTTTCAACCCTTCGTTCCACCTAGTACTAGCCCAACACAATCTTGCTCAAATTTCTATTCTTGCGCAGAAAACAATACAACACAAAGATGTAGCTGTGATGAATCGTGCTCCTTATATGGAGACTGTTGTCATGATGTGCAGCAACTGAACAGTACAAGCAATATTAGCAGCGGAAACCTTTATAATATGCTGTCTTGTGTTCAAACGAGTTTTCCAGATCAACATGGTGAAGAGAAGCCCGCTTACGATTACAATGCATACTTCATGGTTACTGCCTGTCCTCAGCAGTGGGTCTCCTCCCATTCAAACCAACAAACAGCACAGCAAATCCTCCATTACTGCACTAACTCCTCTCTCTCACCAGTAACTGATCTAACAACAAACCTCACCTTTCGCAACATTCACTGTGCTCAATGCAACAACATCAATCATACCCAACTAGTGCATTGGAATGCAACCTACTTCTGTGACACAGACAATGGGTCAATCGTTATCAACAGCTTATCACGTGTCAGGAAATATTGTCGAATTTCGAATTTTAGAACCACTGTTAAGACTAGATCTTGTAAAAGACTGGTTTCATCATGCCCAAATACTTTTGAGAATCAAAGTGTGATATTCCAGTGCAAAAATAACGGATTGGAAATCTACATAAATGGTGAAGTACTTTTCAAAAACAGGTGGTGTGCAGAATGCAACGGAGATATCAATTCTAAATGTTTCGGACTTTTTGATTGTGATCTATGCGTTCTTCCTGCACCACTCCCACCACCCCCACCACCAGGTAAGTGACAGTGCTAAATAAAGTTGTACTTTTTAAGTAAAATTTATGCTGCTGTAAAATCTCAACTCATGGCTACTGGTATAGCAACAGCATATGAATCTTAAACTACTAATTATTTACAATTCTCTTAATCTAGATTTTGCATTCAGTGGATTTCTTGATGTTACTGGTACTGGACAAACAACACAGAAAGTTCAATACACAATCAGAGTTTACTGCAAAGATGATGAAGTGTACGATACAAACACTAATCAATGCAGGAGTATATTTGTCCCACGACTATTACCCAATATAACTATCGATCATGAAGATGAGGAATTGAACTATACAACTGAAGAAAGAAACAGTAGCAATACTACAGACACTATCACACCAAATAATGATCCATTCAACTGTACTTTAACTCTGATTGCACTGAATTCAAGTGAGTACGTGAGAGTGGACAATCACACAATACTCTACCAAGATCGACCATTCAAGGTTGTCACTCGAGATCATCTTGATAGACCTGTCATCTGCATTAACCTGACTAACAATGGAACACTGTTAGTGAATGCTACTATAGTGGTAACACCACTGGCATTCATAGTACTAACATACATTGGTAGTAGTCTATCCATCCTCGGTAGCATAGCAATTCTACTAACTTATTCTATCTTTCGTGAGCTAAGGTCTCTGCCCAGTAAGATCCTCATGAACCTAGCCACAGCATTCCTAGTGAGTGATCTACTCATTCTGCTGTATGGTGCATCATCTGCCAGTCCATTCACGCTGGAAGGTACAGCTACAATGGCTATTCTTCTTCACTTCTTCATGCTCAGTCGGTTCAGCTGGATGAGTCTCATGGCATTTGAGTCTTGTCGAGTGTTTGGTCTTGCTGTCAAACTGCAGTCAGACATTTCAAAGAAATCTAAAACCATACTCCTCATGGTCTATCTGGTCATTGGTTGGGGTCTCCCCCTCACCATCACATTAATCACTATTATCATCAACTATGCTACTGATGGTCTAGTGTTGTATGGCGAGACTAGTAATGGTACCGTAGGCCCTCCATGGATCAACCACCCACCCTCTGCTGCTGTAGCTTTCTTGGCGCCTATTGTTCTGGCTCTTCTGTTCAATGCTGCAGCATTCATAGCATCAAGCGTGCTACTGTGCAAAGCAGCTTTTAGTGAAAAAAGAAGTGGCAGTAAAAATGGTGCAAACTTGCGTTACTTCCGTGTTATTGTAGCTCTCTTCTCTGTCATGGGTCTGACATGGCTGTTTGGGTTCCTGGCTCTGATCGGTCAAATGAATTGGGCATGGTACCCATTCATTATTCTGAACAGCTCTCAAGCACTGTGGATCGCTGCCACATTTCTACTGACAAAGAAGATCATCAAACTCTACTGTCACAAATTTAAACCAGAAGAAACTAAAACGTCTGAGCTTAAAGACAATAGTAAAAAGAGTCTCAACCATTAAAACAACCTACCAACTGTGTAACAGTCTTCTAATAGTATAATAAATGTATTAATCTTGTGCTGTTATCTTTTCATATTGTTGTAGTAGCCCCAAAAAATTGCTCCCTGACTCTTATGTATTTTTTAAATCTCCACTGTAAACACCAGTGAATAAATAATAATAAGAGGAACTGGAGCTAAGAATGTGATTCTAGCTGGGGGCTTGGCTTGGTCTAACTCTCTAGCCCAATGGCTGCAATATAAACCCACTGATCAACTCAACAACCTTGGTGCCTCTTGGCATAGCTACAATTTTAACTACTGCAAGGAAAAGAGTTGCTGGGAGACCTCTGTGGGTAGAGTGAAGGCACAATACCCAGTCGTGGCAACAGAGTTTGGAGAGAATGACTGTAGTGGGGTATATGTAACTCCTCTCATGCAATGGATGGATTCGGTCGTTATGAGCTACCTTGCCTGGACATACAACACATGGGACTGTAAGTCAGGACCTGCTCTCATTAGCAGCTATGATAATGGGGGCGTACCCACTGGATACGGCACTGCTGTGAAGAACCACTACTCAAAGCTGACCGTCTAACTACAGCATGGGAACTAACAATACTACATAGTGTGAACAGGCGTACATTGTAATTGTTGAACATGTACACAATCTGAACAGTTCTTGATGACACACACTATGTATGTTACTTTAACTAAAATTAGCTATAATTAAGCATGCTTCCTAACTTGCAACAAGGCTGAACACATGGTGATGATACAGCATGTTATGGTGTGCAGTGCAAAACATGATCACATTGCCAGATACATGTATGTAGGAGTCCATATATGGCAAGCCAGACCATTGCTGTTCCTGCTATTATCAGTGATCTTCAATAAACCAACCGTCAGTGCTTGCTGCAATGACTAATACAAGTTGTGTTTCAATTGTGCTACTCCTGATAGTGAACTCGTGCCAGAGTCAAAGCTCCTGTGATGAGTCTGAATGTAGAGCTAACTTGACAAGAGTAAACTGCAAGTGTGACAATGATTGTGGACTCTATAATGACTGCTGTTTGGACTACACACCAACAAACCAAGCACAAACAAGCTATCTGCACCAGCTGTTAGAATGCCAGGGAATGGTATCTATCAACAAGACAGACTTTATTGACTTATTACCTCATAGCAGTGTGCTAATGGTGTCAAGATGCCCATCAGAAATGAACAATTCTCAATGCAGCAATCAATCACTCTTCCTACCAGTCACTGATCCACGCTCAAACTTCACCTTTCGTAACATCTACTGTGCTCTATGCAACAACATTACTCGGGAAGAAGTCGTGCTGTGGGAACCTCAATTCTATTGTCCTGATATTACTGTTACCCGCCTACATAATATAACATATGATACTGTTCTGAAGGAATGTGACTTACTGACAATTTCCACTGATCTCCCATTCTCTCAGATTCGTACATGTGTACCACACATTTCCACATGCTCTAACACAAGTAGCTCAGAGCTAGACCACAACTGCACCAGCAAGCCAGTCAATCTGGTCGTAGATCGGACTTTAGATGATGAAAAAGTATACAGGAATCACTACTGTGCACTATGTAATGGAGCTTCTTCCACACTATGCTGGATCAAGTTCCCTCCTGAAATATTCGTTTTGAGTAAGTTACACTAAAAATTCAGGGGTGGTGGCAAGGGGAAGCAATTGCTCTCCCGTAGGGAAACACTGTTCCCCTACTCAAGTACTGTACTCACTCAGCTGACTACAGATATATAATTGCCTAAACAGCATAGTTACTTAAGTGGAAAGACTTATCTGATGTTTTTTATAATTACACAGGACCGTATAAAACAAAATTGAGTGTATCGTGGAACCACTTCTTGACCATCAATGTAACAGTCTCTGGTTTTCCACCCTTCGTTCCACCTACTACTAGCCCTAGTCTTCCATCCTTCGTTCCACCTACTACTAGTCCTAGTCTTCCATCCTTCGTTCCATCTACTACTAGTCCTAGTCTTCCATCCTTCGTTCCACCTAGTACTAGCCCTAGTCTTCCATCCTTTGTTCCATCTACTACTAGTCCTAGTCTTCCATCCTTCGTTCCATCTACTACTAGTCCTAGTCTTCCATCCTTTGTTCCATCTACTACTAGTCCTAGTCTTCCATCCTTCGTTCCACCTAGTACTAGCCCTAGTCTTCCATCCTTTGTTCCATCTACTACTAGCCCTAGTCTTCCATCCTTCGTTCCACCTACTACTAGTCCTAGTCTTCCATCCTTCGTTCCACCTACTACTAGTCCTAGTCTTCCATCCTTCGTTCCACCTACTACTAGTCCTAGTCTTCCATCCTTCGTTCCACCTACTACTAGTCCTAGTCTTCCATCCTTCGTTCCACCTAGTACTAGCCCTAGTCTTCCATCCTTCGTTCCATCTACTACTAGTCCTAGTCTTCCATCCTTCGTTCCATCTACTATTAGTCCTAGTCTTCCATCCTTCGTTCCACCTACTACTAGTCCTAGTCTTTCACCTACTATAGCTACTCCCCCAGCACAAACATGCTCAAGTTTCTATTCTTGCGCAGAAAACAATACAAGATGTAGCTGTGATGAATCGTGCTCCTTATATGGAGACTGTTGTCATGATGTGCAACAACTGAACAGTACAAGCAATATTAGCAGCGGAAACATTTATAATAATATGCTGTCTTGTGTTCAAACGAGTTTTTCAGATCAACATGGTGGAGAGAAGCCCGCTTACTACTTCATGGTTACCACCTGTCCTCAGCAGTGGGTCTCCTCCCATTCAAACCAACAAACAGCACAGCAAATCCTCCATCACTGCACTAACTCATCTCTCTCACCAGTAACTGATCCAAAAACAAACTTCACCTTTCGCAACACATACTGTGCTCAATGCAACAACATCAATCAGACCCAACTAGTGCATTGGAATGCAACCTACTTCTGTGACACAGACAATAGGTCAATCGTTATCAACAGCTTATCACGTATCAGGAAATATTGCCGAATTTCGAATTTCAGCCCCACTGTTAAGACTAGATCTTGCAATAGACTGGTTTCATCATGCCCAAATACTTTTGACAATCAAAGTGTGATATTCCAGTGCAAAAATAATGGATTGGAAATCAACATAGAGGATCGAGTTCTTTTCAAAAACAGGTGGTGTGCAGAATGCAATGGAGCTATCAATTCTAAATGTTTCGGACTTTGCAGTCCGTGCATGGTCGATTCTCCTGGACGAACTCCACCACCAAGTAAGTGACAGTGCTAAATAAAATTGTACTTTTTAGGTAAAAATAAAAATTATGCTGCTGTAAAAATAAAGCACCAAAGGTGCAGATGCCTCAGTGGAATGCCACCATTTCACATACACAGTACTTCAGCTATTATACCTTTCGGTACAGCAAATCAGCAATCACAATGCAGTAATACCCGTACTTATCACCTTGTAACACATGCCATTCCTCTGGTCTTTATATTTAGTTTATTTTGTTTAGTGTAGATTATCATGTTTTATTTCTTGTGCATTTGTTTGCTTTTGTTGTTGTTCTGGCTCTATATAATTATTATCTGTGGAGTCCATCAGCAGTAAACTTGGCTTAATTTTTGGTCTATTGTACTTCCTTTCTGTGTGCTGCTGTGAAGTCTGATAATAATCAACTCCCACAATAATATTAGGGAGGCACGGTAGTGCCTCCCTATGTAGGGTTGAACGAGAAAACAAGATGGCGGCTACATACAATGTATTAGCGTTCAAACGCTGATATTTCGCCTGGTCATGAATTGTATACGTCAAAAGACACTTAAATCTGCTCTCTGGCGTTGCCCCATCTTACAGTAGCAAGGAGATTGCTCGAAGTTGTTACTAAAGTGACGAACCTGGAAACGGTGAAAATCGTGTTTCGTCATCTTCGTTTTCTTCTTCTTCTTTCTTTCTTTCTTTCTTTCTTTCTTCAGCGCGCCTAGCGCCTTTACGCGAGCAATGCCGAGACCAAAACACCCATGAACAGTCATGAAATTCTCCTGGCAGGTGCCTTTTGAACTTAGTTTTTAGCGAAACGTCGATATAAATTCCGCGATTTCTCGATCGTGATCCATTGTCAGCTAAGTGTTAGACGCCATTGATGTGATTGCGCAATACGCACGTGACCAAGCAGTGGTTAGCGCACGTGACCAAGCACTAGCTTGAGTATCGCCGCGCGCCTTATGGATCACGGAGAACACATACATGTACATGTATTTGTCTGGAGTCTTCGAAGAACGGTAAGCTGGTATAGGATCACCATTCTGTGCTTGCCAGATAATTACAACCGCCGTACATGTCTACAAACAATTGTGGGCGGGGCTCGTATCCACTGCATGCATGTGTAGGCGAGCTGATATGTACAGCATATAAACAATTATTATTAGCTACAAGTTTAAAATTCTTAATAATAAAGAAAAGCCACCAACAACAGGAAAACTAAACCAATGGTGGAAACAAAGACAGCTCAGTACGTGCATGATATTGAACTGCACTTCGCTGAAAAAGAAAAAAGGACACAAACAAGAAAATTAAAAAGATTTCTATCGAAATCAAAAGGATGTAGGGTAGTGAAATCTACCACTGGTCCACAATGTAAACTAACAAGGAACAAGCGTGGAATGGTAACACGATTGACTTGCTAACAGACCATAGATCCCTACATCAGTGGCTGTACATAAGATCAATATTTTGTCACAAGCTGAATGCACATTAGGTGTCAGTCAACAGCAACTAGCTGAACTAGCTATAACCAACCACAGCAGCCACTGATGTAGGGATCTATGGTCTGTTAGCAAGTCAATCGTGTTACCATTCCACGCTTGTTCCTTGTTAGTTTACATTGTGGACCAGTGGTAGATTTCACTACCCTACATCCTTTTGATTTCGATAGAAATCTTTTTAATTTTCTTGTACTAATTAGGTTATTGACAAAATCTACTGGTACAGGGGATTGCAAGTTGCTTGACCTGCTAGCGCATGCGCACAGTACGTTTTCTGTACAATTAGTATACAGAAACACGCTATGGGCATGCGCTAACAGGAAATTGTTTGTCAAGCAACCTGCAATCCCCTGTACAGCAACAGTATAATTATGAATCCTAAACTACATTATTAGTTATACTTTTCTCAATCTAGAGTTTGAATTCAGCATATTTCTTGATGTTACTGGTACCAGACAAACAACGAAGAAAGTTCAATACACAATCAGAGTTTACTGCGAATTTGGTGAAGTGTACGATAGAAACACAGGTCAATGCAGGAATATATTTGCCCTATTACCCAATATACCTATCAATGATACACCTAATCATGAAGAAACAAACAGTAGCAATACTACAGACACTATCACACCTAATAATGATACATTCAACTGTACATTAACTCTGATTGCACTGAATTCAAGTGAGTACGTGAGAGTGGATAATCACACAATACTCTACCAAGATCGACCATTTAACGTTGTCACTCGAGATCATCTTGATAGACCTGTCATCTGCATTAACCTGACTAACAATGGAACACGGTTAGTGAATGCTACTACAGTGGTAACACCATTGGCATTCATAGTACTAACATACATTGGTAGTAGCCTGTCCATCCTCGGTAGCATAGCAATTCTACTAACTTATTCTATCTTTCGTGAGCTAAGGTCTCTGCCCAGTAAGATCCTCATGAACCTAGCCACAGCATTCCTAGTGAGTGATCTACTCATTCTGCTATCATCTGCCAGTCCATTCACACTGGAAGGTACAGCTACAATGGCTATTCTTCTCCACTTCTTCATGCTCAGTCGGTTCAGCTGGATGAGTCTCATGGCATTTGAGTCTTGTAGAGTGTTTGGTCTTGCTGTCAAACTGCAGTCAGACATTTCAAAGAAATCTAAAACCATACTCCTCATGGTATATCTGGTCATTGGTTGGGGTCTCCCCTTCACCATCACATTAATCACTATTATCATCAACTATGCTACTGATGGTCTAGTGTTGTATGGAGAGACTAGTAATGGTACCGCAGGCCCTCCATGGATCAACCACCCACCCTCTGCTGCTGTAGCTTTCTTGGCACCTATTGTTCTGGCTCTTCTGTTCAATGCTGCAGCTTTCATAGCATCAAGCGTGCTACTGTGCAAAGCAGCTTTTAGTGAACAAAGAAGCGGCAGTAAAAATGGTGCAAACTTGCGTTATTTCCGTGTTATTGTAGCTCTCTTCTCTGTCATGGGTCTGACATGGCTGTTTGGGTTCTTGGCTCTGATTGGTCAAATGAGTTGGGCATGGTACCCGTTCATTATTCTGAACAGCTCTCAAGCACTGTGGATCGCTGCCACATTTCTACTGACAAAGAAGATCATCAAACTCTACTGTCACAAATTTAAACCAGAAGAAACTAAAACATCTGAGCTTAAAGACAACAGTAAAAAGAGTCTCAACCATTAAAACAACCAACCAACTATGTAACAGTCTTATAATAGTATAATATCAAAGTAAATGGTATTTATCTTGTGCCGTTATCTTTTCATATTGTTGTAGTAACCCAAAACTTGCACCCTGACTCTTATGTATTTTTTTAAATCTCCACTGTAAACACCAGTGAATAAATAAATTGTAAACTATTAGCTTGGAGCACACTTGTATTGCTGAAGTTACTCTGGGCTCTGCTAGTCTGACCAAGTTACTCCCAGTGTTCGAGCAATGAAACCATACACATCAGCTATCTCGTCAATCTGCAGCAGGCACACACAAAATATGAACTTGAAAATGCATAATGTAGATCTATCTGTGTTACATTCAATGTTTATCAAGTATCAAAAGTGATTGACTTTGATCGAAAACAAGTCTTGTGAAGGCTTAGTCGTTCACTATCCAACTAAGTTATCTATGCATGCATTGTGGTGATAAGAATTAAACGTTCACGCAGCTTCATTTGAGAGGTACAAAATATACCACAGCTCAGTTCATGCAGCACTCACCACTTTAGAGGTAGGCTTGCCTCCTCCATGACTTGCCTTCTAACAAAATTTTTAGGGGCAGGACATGTGCTAGCTGACATTGATCCAATCAGTATATGTACTGTATATCTATCGTATAGTTGGTATGCAACTAATAATTTCAAACTGATATTGATCAAAAAAGGAACAGGAACAAGTTAAGTAAAAAGTTTTAATAAAAAAAACTAATAAGTGTAGGGATGACTCTAGCCGCAAGTACAGGAACAAGAAATTACCATTAAGTAAAGGAATTACCCTAAAACAGTTGAGTTATTCTCTCCTAAATTAAATGCTCTTAGTCAGGGCCTAGACTATAGTCTATGGTATTTATCTTGTGCCGTTATCTTTTCATATTGTTGTAGTAGCCAAAATTGCACCCTGACTCTTATGTACTTTTTAAATCTCCACTGTAAACACCAGTGAATAAATGAATTGTAAACTATTAGCTTGGAGCACACTTGTATTGCTGAAGTTCCTCTGGGCTCTGCTAGAGCATTTAATTTAGGAGAGAATAACTCAACTGTTTTAGGGTAATTTGACCCCAAGGAATAAGATGTGACATGTGCAAAATTGTCTATCCACTGCGAAATACTCGAAAATGACTACGCCCTTTTTAACGGCAGTGTCACTAACAATAATTCCTTCATCTTCTTAACCATTTTTACTAACATACTTTCTGGCAACTGTTCTAAGGTAATATGACCCTAAGAAATGTATTGGGATGTGTGCCAAAACCAATATTCACTCAAAAGAAAACAAAATGGCTACACCTTTTTCAAAAATGCCGTAGCATCTCTATTTTAAAGAGTTTAATATTTTAAGATTCTGATGGTTTGAAAACAGTACAAGTACAGGGTATTATCAACAGGACACAATTTATTAACATGAGGAGTCAATTAAATATAAACTTAGGCAGTATTTAGTATTAGTTCACAAAAATTAATGATAGAGTTTTTGCAGCCTTGGATTCACCTCCTTTATACTAGCAGTATTTGCAACACTTTATTCCAGCTACCCTGCAGCAACATATCCATTCTTTTGGGTGCATTTACCACATGTACAAAGATCAAGAAGGTCTTCAGGCTGGCGGTAACAATACCAGGAACTATTAAATTTTCAGTCTTGTTTTTTCACAAAAGTGAAACCATACGACTCAGCATTCATTTCTAAACTGGCATCTTTAAGTGGGGCTTGCATCCTTAGCTGTTGCTGATAATATGCCCCATATGATTTCTTGCATTGGCTGACGTGCAGGGAATTTTCTCAAAATCCATTTTGAGGGAATTGTCAGCAAGATGCTAGTCATCAAATGTTTCCAAGCCTGTTGTTGGCTTGAGACACCTTACTACAGCACTGGGGACAGGCTTGCATGGTGTCCCCCATGCACTCCATGCTCTGACTGGATGTGATACAACTAGCAGGATTGCTACAGAACTTTAACAACTCAGAGTTGACAGAGAGTATGATACAGATGGCATAAAAGCTTCTAGTACATAAGGTGTCTCAAGCCAACAACAGATTTGGAAACATTTGATGACTAGCATCTCATCTAGCATCTGACAAATCAAGATACGAAAACTCACAAACAGACCAATCAGTGATACAAAACTAACAGACAAACCACTAAAGACCAAGATACATTAACACAAAACTACACAACTAACCAAAGACAGTTAACACCAACTTAGTACACACATACAGTCCTACCACAAGCTACACATAGACAAAGGAGATTGTCACAATTACACATGTATTTTTTCAATAATCATAAAAAAAAATACTTTTTACTTGACCTTTTGAATGTTTAAAAGTTCTAGGAGGCTTATAGTTATAAAATAACTCAGAATTATTGTAAAAATACTCAACTCATGAATTATTAATTATGTTGGTTTAACCCTTCAAGTGCGGACACAATTCTAGCCTCTGTTTCTGTGGATTTCATTTCACTAACCTTTGCGGCCATTAGACAGACCAACTAGTGCTGCGATCACTTTTAATATGTAAATTCAACCATGGATGAAGGACCTGCCGTACAGCTCTATGAAGATAACCGCCATTGAAAAGTTGCTAGTACGCTCCCTCAAAGACTTTTGTTGTACTTCCAAGTCATTTTTTGATCTTGCTAGTGAATGAGTAGGCTGTCTAGTCGGATATACGAGCAGCACTATGAAATGACACTTGCTGTGTCGATGTTTGTTTGTGAGCTAGCATCCACGCAGTGTTGTGGAACAACTTAGAAATCATGTATGCTGTGCATTGACTATTAGTTTAAGTCGTGCATGTGTTTTTAGAGCGCAGTGTGTGTCTTAAAAAATTTCCTGGCGCTCACAAAACGGTGCATTGGGTCATAGACAGCTATGATTGGGCTGGGCACCATGATTTTCCCATGTTTAGGAATAGAAATGACTAACAATAGTTTTCATTGATTGCATGAACACACAGGCTACTGATATAAATGATACCATTACATGTATACTTTGTGTCACTGACGGCCGATTTTGTTCCAAATTTCTCTCATCTTGCAATCTGGCATTTCGTCACATTCTGCATCCACTGGTTACCAATTACTCAAGCAATTGTTTACCATTCTTGTTGCAGATGATGTCAGATAAACCATCTTCACTGTTCGCTCTAGCTGGAGTAGATACAAGCCGGATCTCTTACTGTCTTATCATCATTGTACACTGGCACTACTTTTCGTAGTATTATGCTGTGTTACACTGACTAGAGTATTGTAATATATATTATCAGACACTAGTTGTATCTGCATAGCTCAAACATACACACACTGACACTATATACATGCTTGCAGCACACTAGTCTAGCACGCTATGACCCTCTCCCGCAAAAGAAAAAAGGGGGCGGGTCAGATGCGGGAGAGGGTCTAGCCAAACTCGCAAGATACAGTTCATTACCCGAATTTCGGTTAACTATATTATGCACACGTGATTTTTAGGCTGTAATTATGCGCACGTGATTTTCGAATGCATAGCTAACGTAACGTTCCATCGTGAGGCGTGGCTCAATGGCGCTAGCATACAGCACTCGAAATCATCCATGGATTCTTTGTAAAATTGTATTGCATAGAGCTTGATTACTGGTCTTACTTAAAGTTATGATCTTAGAATACTGGTTTAGCTATTTTGCATAGTGCACTGCACCAGTTTCTGTGCTCAGTATGTCGTGAAATTTAGGAAGAAGTAGGACAGCTCCAGTAGACAGCACACTTGTGCTGGAGCCAGGAATCTTTCTGCTGTGAAACAGGTTAATTTTAAGCAACTTTCTTAGTTCTAGCTCTGACCAGGTCTCGTCAGCTGTATATTGGGTTTTGCAGATAACAATGGAGCTGTCTCTTCGCTCGCCCTTTTAAAATTCGTTAAATTCTGTCCAGAGAATGTGGGTAAAATTGACAACTAAGATTCGCCATACATTTTGATTTGGAGCTTTACATGTCACGTGACTGAATATTAATGCTTCCAACCAGAGATCCTCCTCTGATTTGGTATAGGTGAAATAAAATAAACTATCTTCGAATTTATTACAATTAAAACACAACTTGTATTAGCCATTGCAGCAAGCACTGACAGTTTATTGAAGATCACGTATCTGGCAGGAACAGTGATGATCTGGCTTGCCACTGCCATATATGGTATATACAATTACAATTTTTGACACTTCCCCTCACGGGACTTTTAGCATGTTATTATAGAGGACATTTTTCTGTGTAGGAAACAGTTAAAAATGTTTGTGTTGCAATTGGTCAGAGGTCAAACTCTAATTCGCCTGTACTAAGATAGCATATATGGCAGTGGCAAGCCAGATCATCACTGTTCCTGCCAGATACGTGATCTTCAATAAACTGTCAGTGCTTGCTGCAATGGCTAATACAAGTTGTGTTTTAATTGTGCTACTCCTGATAGTGAACTTGTGCCAGAGTCAAAGCTCCTGTGATGAGTCTGAATGTAGAGCTAACTTGACAAGAGTAAACTGCAAGTGTGACAATGATTGTGGTCTCTATAATGACTGCTGTTTGAACTACACACTAACAAACCAATCACGACCAAGCTATCTTCACCAGCTGTTAGAATGCCAGGATATGGTAACTATCAACAAGACAGACTTATTATTTCATAGCAGTGTGCTAATGGTGTCAAGATGCCCATCAGAAATGAACAATTCTCAATGCAGCAATCAATCACTCTTCCTACCAGTCACTGATCCACGCTCAAACTTCACCTTTCGCAACATCTACTGTGCTCTATGCAACAACATTACTCAGGAAGAAGTCGTGCTGTGGGAACCTCAATTCTTGTGTCCTGATATTTCTGTATCCCGCCTACATAATATAACATATGATACTGTTCTGAAGGAATGTTACTTAGAGACAATTTTCACTGATCTCCCATTCTCTCAGATTCGTACATGTGTACCGCACATTTCAACGTGCTCTAACACAAGTAGCTCAGAGCTAGAACACAACTGCACCAGCAAGCCAGTCAATCTGGTTGTAGGTCGGACTTTAGATGGTGCAAAAGTATACAGGAATCACTACTGTGCATTATGTAATGGACTTTCTTCCACACTATGCTGGATCAAGTCCCCTCATCCATTTTTCGATTTGGGTAAGTTACACTTAAAATTCAGGGGCGGTGGCAAGGGGAAGCAATTGTTCCACAGTAGGGAAGCACTGTTCCCCTACTGTACTGTACTCACTCAGCTGACTACAGATATATAATTGCCTAAACAGCATAGCTACTTAAGGTGGCGGGTACGCTAATTAATATGCATAATATTCATAACCTGTGGTCACCACAAAAATGCGCTAGTGTAAACGCAGTGCAAACCGGCCTCTGTGTGTAGAAACCACAGAAATTAACTCAGCTTTACACACGCTACATATTTTACGTTTTACTTTCGTTTGCAACAGTTTTAGCTATCAAACGTCTGGCTGCAGCATCATAAGTATGTGTACCACAATCGGTTGGATCCGTTTGGCCCGATCTTACAGAGTTTGTATTATATGAATACTAACAGTTGTAAGTAAAACAAAATAATAGCTATTATAGCGACAAAAATGCTTCAGCGCAACTGTACGCCAAATCCATCCAACCGTTTTTGGACATAGGTAATCTATTGCTACTGGGGAAATTTCAGCATCTGCAGACATTTCCTGTAGAAAGAAAACGTTAAATCATAATAATTAAGGGAGGGCGGGGTAATTCCGCCCACACTTCCGTGTTTCCAACTTAACCCTTTAACCCCTAATGTCGCCTTTTGGCGACATACATACTTCAGACACCATAACTTTATCAAAAAGTGTTAAAATATCCCAAAATTAAGCCTAATTGAAGAATACAAATAACCGCAAAAAATTGACCGGTTTTCGGCGCGCCCCCTGCGCTAAACGTTATGGCGACGGCATTTCTATGGCTTCAGTGCAAAATTCACAACATTTTAGGAAAAACAACATGGCTGCCAAGAAAATTGGGACATTTTATGGCTTCAGGGTGCTCGGAAACACATTTTTGGACATTCTCTATGATCTGGGCTACATTTTGCACTCACCAAAACCACTGCTATTTGTGTGTACTTTTCAGCAGCCAGCCCCAAAGTACTAACTTTGAGCAAAATTTGACGAGGTCGTTGCACTTTATCGGCTTCACTTTCGAAGTGGGAGGGGCATATTGACCGACTTGAGTGTGAGCAATTGCGGCTACTCACTGGGGTAAAAGGACGCAAATTTGAGACCAGTAGCTCAAAAGACACACGAGATATTCACGAGAGAAGTGGTCAGCATTTACGAGGTTAAAATTTCAGCTGGATAATTTAGTAATTAAAGGGTTAAGAGCTGCTTTACTCCAGCAGAGAACAGTCTTTCCAACAACCAATAGCAGGATCTTGTAGGTCAATCTAAGTGCTCTTACTGGTTGCAACTAGAGCAAGTCACTATCACCGTTAATAATAACAGCAGCTTGACTTTCCTAATTACTGAGAAAATTCCAAAATTATTTTTTCGGGGTAATTCCGCCCACCACGCTTTTTCTGTTGTGAAGAGGAATTGCTAGGGGAAACGGTTTCTAGCCGTGAAAGAAAGGTTCTATACTATTTCCCAATAATCTCTGACAGTATTCGTGCGCAATCATGTGAGTCAGCAGCCAATTATTCGTGGAATATGAACATGAAATCAGAATGCTGAATAAACATGGATGAATAAGTGATGAGTCATAGAAAACCGAGTTCCAGTTGTTGTGATTAACAATCTTGTCGCTGACAGAAGTCACAGAGCCATTCTTCCTCCTCGCTCAGCATACTTTTTCATTTCCTGTCGTCATTTCAGCAAGCCACACCTCTTAAAATTCCTTCCTCGTGAGTGCGCTCCAAAGCCGCTTGCAGTCAGAGATCTGGAGTGTCTGAGCATCCCAAACTTTTTAAATAGTATAGTTGACTGTTAATAATCCATTCTATGCTTACACAAGGCTCTGAGTATAAAGCATGATTGAGCTAAGTAAGTTTTAGGAAGTTTTTTTGTAGTTTTTCGTCTACCATGATGAAAAGATATTAATTTTTTATCAAAAAAAAGCAAGCTCATGCGCTTGCTTCAGTAGTTCAGTATAGCTATACAGTGTAGCAATTTATTCAGCACTTTGCTGCTGCCGTTCGCTTGCTTGTTTGCAGGCATCAGCTGCTCGAACTTGGAATGAGCGGAATTACCCCGTGGGCGAAATTACCCCGCCCTCCCTTATTCTAAAAATGTATGATAACTACGCACATATACAAATCTGTACCTGGACAAAATCGCGCTAAACATGCACTGATGTGTTATATTTCATTCAAACTTTAGTTCTTTAGCAAAGCTTTAGAAACTAGAGTTCTAATGAACACATACCCGTGCGCTGAGCTAGGAGCTAAACACCTGCATTACTGCAACAGACCTAGCCCATAGACAGCTCCAGAATAATAGATGATAGCATACATGCACTAACAATTGATTGGCACATCACAGAAGGCCTCAAGAAAGGCTGATACTGTAGCTATAACAAGATTTTGCGCGCATCTCTCTGGGCTCTGACGTACTGTACATGTGAGACTGAGTGAGGACATCGACATGGATAGGAGGTTGGGTGACACACCCACAATACCGTAAAGTGCTCTTACAAGGACACGTAGCTTTAGATAGCCATGAATTAGCCGCTCGAACAAGGCTTGCCAGCACAGAAAGCGTCTTCTTGTGACTATAAATTCAGTGAAGAAGCTGCAGAGAGAGTTTTTGTGGAGATTTTCGAGCGGTGAGACGTAAACAAGCGTGTTTTTTGTCCACACACATACCGACGGACACAAACGCATAACCCTGGCGCATACTGCGCACGGGTAAAAAGCGTTTTATGCAAAAACTGTACAAAACGGCAAAAATTGGTGTACCCGCCCCCTTAAGTGGAAAGACTTATAATTATGATGTTTTTTATAATTATACAGGACCGTATAAAACAAAATTGAGCGTATCGTGGAACCGCTTCTTGACCATCAATGTAACAGTCTTTGGTTTTTCATCCTTCGCTAGCCCAGCACAATTATGCTCAAGTTTCTATTCCTGTGCAAATAAAAATACAAGACGGAGATGTAGCTGTGATGAATTGTGCTCCTTATATAGAGACTGTTGTCATGATGTACAACAACTGAACAGTACAAGCAATATTAGCAGCGGAAACCTTTATAATAATATGCTGTCTTGTGTTCAAACGAGTTTTCCAGACCAACATGGTGAAGAGAAGCCCGCTTACGATTACAATGCATACTTCATGGTTACTGCCTGTCCTCAGCAGTGGGTCTCCTCCCATCAAAACAAACAAGCAGCACAGCAAATCCACCATCACTGCACTAACTCGTCTCTCTCACCAGTGACTGATCTAACAACAAACCTCACCTTTCGCAACACATACTGTGCTCAATGCAACAACATCAATCAGACCCAGCTAGTGCATTGGAATGCAACCTACTTCTGTGACACAGACAATGGGTCAATCGTTATCAACAGCTTATCACGTGTCAGGAAATATTGTCGAATTTCGAATTTTAGAACCACTGTTAAGACTAGATCTTGTAAAAGACTGGTTTCATCATGCCCAAATACTTTTGAGAATCAAAGTGTAATATTCCAGTGCAAAAATAATGGATTGGAAATCTACATAAAGGGTGAAGTTCTTTTCAAAAACAGGTGGTGTGCAGAATGCAACGGAGATATCAATTCTAAATGTTTCGGACTTTTTGATTGTGATCTATGCGTTCTTCCTGCACCACTCCCACCACCCCCACAACCAGGTAAGTGACAGTGCTAAATAAAATTGTACTTTTAAAGTAAAATTTATGCTGCTGTAAAATCTCAACTCCCACAATAATTACGACTAGGTTATTGGTAGGAGCTACTAGTATAGCAAGAGCATATGAATCTTAAATTAATTATTTATAATTCTCTTAATCTAGATTTTGCATTCAGTGGATTACTTGATGTTACTGGCACCGGACAAACAACGCAGAAAGTTCAATACACAATCAGAGTTTACTGCAAAGATGATGAAGTGTACGATTTTAACGCTGATCGATGCAGGAAAATATTTGTCCCACGACTATTACCCAATATAACTATCGATCATGAAGACGAAGAATTAAACTATACAACTGAAGAAACGAACAGTAGCAAGACTACAGACACTATCACACCAAACAATGATCCATTCAACTGTACATTAACTCTGATTGCACTGAATTCAAGTGAGTACGTGCAAGTGGACAATCACACAATACTCTACCAAGATCGACCATTCAAGGTTGTCACTCGAGATCATCTTGATAGACCTGTCATCTGCATTAACCTGACTAACAATGGAACACGGTTAGTGAATGCTACTATAGTGGTAACACCACTGGCATTCATAGTACTAACATACATTGGTAGTAGCCTGTCCATCCTCGGTAGCATAGCAATTCTACTAACTTATTCTATCTTTCGTGAGCTAAGGTCTCTGCCCAGTAAGATCCTCATGAACCTTGCCACAGCATTCCTAGTGAGTGATCTACTCATTCTGCTGTATGGTGCATCATCTATCAGTCCATTCACACTGGAAGGTACAGCTGCAATGGCTATTCTTCTCCACTTCTTCATGCTCAGTCGGTTCAGCTGGATGAGTCTCATGGCACTTGAGTCTTGTAGAGTGTTTGGTCTTGCTGTCAAACTGCAGTCAGACATTTCAAAGAAATCTAAAACCATACTCCTCATGGTATATCTGGTCATTGGTTGGGGTCTCCCCTTCACCATCACATTAATCACTATTATCATCAACTATGCTACTGATGGTCTAGTGTTGTATGGAGAGACTAGTAATGGTACCATAGGGCCTCCATGGATCAACCACCCACCCTCTGCTGCTGTAGCTTTCTTGGCACCTATTGTTCTGGCTCTTCTGTTCAATGCTGCAGCATTCATAGCATCAAGCGTGCTACTGTGCAAGGCAGCTTTTAGTGAACAAAGAAGTGGCAGTAAAAATGGAGCAAACTTGCGTTATTTCCGTGTTATTGTAGCTCTATTCTCTGTCATGGGTCTGACATGGCTGTTTGGGTTCCTGGCTCTGATCGGTCAAATGAGTTGGGCATGGTACCCGTTCATTATTCTGAACAGCTCTCAAGCACTGTGGATCGCTGCCACATTTCTACTGACAAAGAAGATCATCAAACTCTACTGTCACAAATTTAAACCAGAAGAAACTAAAACATCTGAGCTTAAAGACAACAGTAAAAAGAGTCTCAACCATTAAAACAACCCACCAACTGTGTAACAATCTTCTAATAGTATAATAATAAATGTATTAATCTTGTGCTGTTATCTTTTCATATTGTTGTAGTAGCCCCAAAAAATTGCTCCCTGACTCTTATGTATTTTTTAAATCTCCACTGTAAACACCAGTGAATAAATAATAATAAGAGGATCGGGACTGGAGCTAAGAATGTGATTCTAGCTGGGGGCTTGGCTTGGTCTAACTCTCTAGCCCAATGGCTGCAGTACAAACCCACTGATCAGCTCAACAACCTTGGTGCCTCTTGGCATAGCTACAATTTCAACTACTGCAAGGAAAAGAGTTGCTGGGAGACCTCTGTGGGTAGAGTGAAGGCTCAATACCCAGTCGTGGCAACAGAGTTTGGAGAGAATGACTGTAGTGGAGGATATGTAACTCCTCTCATGCAATGGATGGATTCGGTCGGTATGAGCTACCTTGCTTGGACATACAACACATGGGACTGCAAGTCAGGACCTGCTCTCATTAGCAGCTATGATAATGGGGGCGTACCCACCGGATACGGCACTGCTGTGAAGAACCACTACTCAAAGCTGACCGTCTAACTACAGCATGGGAACTAACAATACTACATAGTGTGAACAGGCGTACATTGTAATTATTGAACATGTATACAATCTGAACAGTTCTTGATGACACACAATATGTATGTTACTTTAACTAAAATTAGCTATAATTAAGCATGCTTCCTAACTTGCAACAAGGCTGAACACATGGTGATGATACAGCATGTTATGGTGTGCAGTGCAAAACATGATCACATTGCCAGATACATGTATGTAGGAGTCCATATATGGCAAGCCAGACCATTGCTGTTCCTGCTATTATCAGTGATCTTCAATAAACTGTCAGTGCTTGCTGCAATGGCTAATACAAGTTGTGTATCAATTGTGCTACTCCTGATAGTGAAGTCGTGCCAGAGTCAAAGCTCCTGTGATGAGTCTGAATGTAGAGCTAACTTGACAAGAGTAAACTGCAAGTGTGACAATGATTGTGGTCTCTATAATGACTGCTGTTTGGACTACACTCTAACAAACCAATCACGACCAAGCTATCTTCACCAGCTGTTAGAATGCCAGGATATGGTAACTATCAACAAGACAGACTTATTATTTCATAGCAGTGTGCTAATGGTGTCAAGATGCCCATCAGAAATGAACAATTCTCAATGCAGCAATCAATCACTCTTCCTACCAGTCACTGATCCACGCTCAAACTTCACCTTTCGTAACATCTACTGTGCTCTATGCAACAACATTACTCGGGAAGAAGTCGTGCTGTGGGAACCTCAATTCTATTGTCCTGATATTACTGTTACCTGCCTACATAATATAACATATTATGATACTGTTCTGAAGGAATGTGACTTATTGACAATTTCCACTGATCTCCCATTCTCTCAGATTCGTACATGTGTACCGCACATTTCCACATGCTCTAACACAAGTAGCTCAGAGCTAGAACACAACTGCACCAGCAAGCCAGTCAATCTGGTCGTAGATCGGACTTTAGATGATGAAAAAGTATACAGGAATCACTACTGTGCACTATGTAATGGAGCTTCTTCCACACTATGCTGGATCAAGTTCCCTCCTGAAATATTCGTTTTGAGTAAGTTACACTAAAAATTCAGGGGTGGTGGCAAGGGGAAGCAATTGCTCTCCCGTAGGGAAACACTGTTCCCCTACTCAAGTACTGTACTCACTCAGCTGACTACAGATATATAATTGCCTAAACAGCATAGTTACTTAAGTGGAAAGACTTATCTGATGTTTTTTATAATTACACAGGACCGTATAAAACAAAATTGAGTGTATCGTGGAACCACTTCTTGACCATCAATGTAACAGTCTCTGGTTTTCCACCCTTCGTTCCACCTACTACTAGCCCTAGTCTTCCATCCTTCGTTCCACCTACTACTAGTCCTAGTCTTCCATCCTTCGTTCCATCTACTACTAGTCCTAGTCTTCCATCCTTCGTTCCATCTACTACTAGTCCTAGTCTTCCATCCTTCGTTCCATCTACTACTAGTCCTAGTCTTCCATCCTTTGTTCCATCTACTACTAGTCCTAGTCTTCCATCCTTCGTTCCACCTAGTACTAGCCCTAGTCTTCCATCCTTCGTTCCATCTACTACTAGTCCTAGTCTTCCATCCTTCGTTCCACCTACTACTAGTCCTAGTCTTCCATCCTTCGTTCCACCTACTACTAGTCCTAGTCTTCCATCCTTCGTTCCACCTACTACTAGTCCTAGTCTTCCATCCTTCGTTCCATCTACTACTAGTCCTAGTCTTCCATCCTTCGTTCCACCTACTACTAGTCCTAGTCTTCCATCCTTCGTTCCACCTAGTACTAGCCCTAGTCTTCCATCCTTCGTTCCATCTACTACTAGTCCTAGTCTTCCATCCTTCGTTCCACCTACTACTAGTCC
The DNA here is from genome assembly GCA_964017065.1 of Haliclona indistincta. NCBI lineage: Eukaryota > Metazoa > Porifera > Demospongiae > Haplosclerida > Chalinidae > Haliclona > Haliclona indistincta. Next base: position 8,149,664 of record OZ024785.1, read on the forward strand.
TAGTCTTTCACCTACTATAGCTACTCCCCCAGCACAAACATGCTCAAGTTTCTATTCTTGCGCAGAAAACAATACAAGATGTAGCTGTGATGAATCGTGCTCCTTATATGGAGACTGTTGTCATGATGTACAACAACTGAACAGTACAAGCAATATTAGCAGCGGAAACATTTATAATAATATGCTGTCTTGTGTTCAAACGAGTTTTTCAGATCAACATGGTGGAGAGAAGCCCGCTTACTACTTCATGGTTACCACCTGTCCTCAGCAGTGGGTCTCCTCCCATTCAAACCAACAAACAGCACAGCAAATCCTCCATCACTGCACTAACTCATCTCTCTCACCAGTAACTGATCCAAAAACAAACTTCACCTTTCGCAACACATACTGTGCTCAATGCAACAACATCAATCAGACCCAACTAGTGCATTGGAATGCAACCTACTTCTGTGACACAGACAATAGGTCAATCGTTATCAACAGCTTATCACGTATCAGGAAATATTGCCGAATTTCGAATTTCAGCCCCACTGTTAAGACTAGATCTTGCAATAGACTGGTTTCATCATGCCCAAATACTTTTGAGAATCAAAGTGTGATATTCCAGTGCAAAAATAACGGATTGGAAATCAACATAGAGGATCGAGTTCTTTTCAAAAACAGGTGGTGTGCAGAATGCAATGGAGCTATCAATTCTAAATGTTTCGGACTTTGCAGTCCGTGCATGGTCGATTCTCCTGGACGAACTCCACCACCAAGTAAGTGACAGTGCTAAATAAAATTGTACTTTTTAGGTAAAAATAAAAATTATGCTGCTGTAAAAATAAAGCACCAAAGGTGCAGATGCCTCAGTGGAATGCCACCATTTCACATACACAGTACTTCAGCTATTATACCTTTCGGTACAGCAAATCAGCAATCACAATGCAGTAATACCCGTACTTATCACCTTGTAACACATGCCATTCCTCTGGTCTTTATATTTAGTTTATTTTGTTTAGTGTAGATTATCATGATGTTTCTGTTTTATTTCTTGTGCATTTGTTTGCTTTTGTTGTTGTTCTGGCTCTATATAATTATTATCTGTGGAGTCCATCAGCAGTAAACTTGGCTTAATTTTTGGTCTATTGTACTTCCTTTCTGTGTGCTGCTGTGAAGTCTGATAATAATCAACTCCCACAATAATATACTAATTAGGTTATTGACAAAAGCTACTTGTACAGGGGATTGCTAGTTGCTTGACCTGCTAGCACATGCGCACAGTACGTTTTCTGTACAATTAGTATACAGAAACACGCTATGGGCATGCGCTAACAGGAAATTGTTTGTCAAGCAACCTGCAATCCCCTGTACAGCAACAGTATAATTATGAATCCTAAACTACATTATTAGTTATACTTTTCTTAATCTAGAGTTTGAATTCAGCAAATTTCTTGATGTTACTGGTACCAGACAAACAACGAAGAAAGTTCAATACACAATCAGAGTTTACTGCGAATTTGGTGAAGTGTACGATAGAAACACAGGTCAATGCAGGAATATATTTGCCCTATTACCCAATATACCTATCAATGATACACCTAATCATGAAGAAACAAACAGTAGCAATACTACAGACACTATCACACCTAATAATGATCCATTCAACTGTACATTAACTCTGATTGCACTGAATTCAAGTGAGTACGTGAGAGTGGATAATCACACAATACTCTACCAAGATCGACCATTTAACGTTGTCACTCGAGATCATCTTGATAGACCTGTCATCTGCATTAACCTGACTAACAATGGAACACTGTTAGTGAATGCTACTATAGTGGTAACACCACTGGCATTCATAGTACTAACATACATTGGTAGTAGCCTGTCCATCCTCGGTAGCATAGCAATTCTACTAACTTATTCTATCTTTCGTGAGCTAAGGTCTCTGCCCAGTAAGATCCTCATGAACCTAGCCACAGCATTCCTAGTGAGTGATCTACTCATTCTGCTATCATCTGCCAGTCCATTCACACTGGAAGGTACAGCTACAATGGCTATTCTTCTTCACTTCTTCATGCTCAGTCGGTTCAGCTGGATGAGTCTCATGGCATTTGAGTCTTGTCGAGTGTTTGGTCTTGCTGTCAAACTGCAGTCAGACATTTCAAAGAAATCTAAAACCATACTCCTCATGGCCTATCTGGTCATTGGTTGGGGTCTCCCTCTTACCATCACATTAATCACTATTATCATCAACTATGCTACTGATGGTCTAGTGTTGTATGGAGAGACTAGTAATGGTACCGTAGGCCCTCCATGGATCAACCACCCACCCTCTGCTGCTGTAGCTTTCTTGGCACCTATTGTTCTGGCTCTTCTGTTCAATGCTGCAGCATTCATAGCATCAAGCGTGCTACTGTGCAAAGCAGCTTTTAGTGAACAAAGAAGCGGCAGTAAAAATGGTGCAAACTTGCGTTACTTCCGTGTTATTGTAGCTCTCTTCTCTGTCATGGGTCTGACATGGCTGTTTGGGTTCCTGGCTCTGATCGGTCAAATGAGTTGGGCATGGTACCCATTCATTATTCTGAACAGCTCTCAAGCAATGTGGATTGCTGCCACATTTCTACTGACAAAGAAGATCATCAAACTCTACTGTCACAAATTTAAACCGGAAAAAACTAAAACGTTTGAGCTTAAAGACAACAATAAAAAGAGTCTCAACCATTAAAACAACCCACCAACTGTGTAACAGTATAATACCAAAGTAAATGTATTTATCTTGTGCCGTTATATTCTCATATTGTTGTAGTAACCCAAAAATTGCACCCTGACTCTTTTTAAAGTATTTTTTAATCTCCACTGTAAACACCAGTGAATAAATAAATTGTAAACTATAGCTTGAAGCACACTTGTATTGCTGAAGTTCCTCTGGGCTCTGCTAGTCTGACCAAGTTATTCCGAGTGTTCGAGCAATGAAACCATACACGTCAGCTATCTCATCAATCTGCAGCAGGCACACACAATATATGAACTTGAAAATGCATAATGTAGATCTATCTGTGTTACATTCAATGTTTATCAAGTATCAAAAGTGATTGAACTTGATCGAAAACAAGTCTTGTGAAGGCTTAGTCGTTCACTATACTGCCTAAGTTATCTATGCACGCATTGTGGTGATAAGAATTAAACGTTCACACAGTTTTCTTTTAGAGGTTCAAAATATACCACAACTCTGTTCATGCAGCACTCACCACTTTAGAGGTAGGCTTGCCTCCTCCATGACCCACCTTCTCTTCAATACGAATCATCAGCGGATTGGTCTTGATAAAATGAAAGAAAAGGCTTTAAAACAAGCTAAAGAACTATATTGTACGACCATTATAGGTAACTCCCTTTTCTTACCTGTTTCTCTATTCCACACATGATGTGATGAAGCTCGTGGTGCACCCACGTGGTGTCGTGGACCCACGTGGTGTCGTGGATAAAGCGACACCACTAGCTTTTTTTGCAAACTCCATGTCTTCCGCGATGTCTACCAAACTCGAATACTTGCAGAAGTACCTGTCTAAAGAGAGTGCCGATGGAAAGAGTAAGAAAGGGAAGAAGAAAGTTAAGAAACGCTCTAACTTAGTTATTTTAGATGACGACGTTGATTGGAAGGAGCTCGTGCCTCAACCAGGAGAATTTCAGATGACCAACCAGAAGAAAATCCAGGTAAGAAGGGGTATCGATGGGATGGAGTAGACAGATACAATGGATATAGCAGAGAAGGTGGCACTGCCGATAAAAAGGGCGTAGTCATTTTCGAGTATTTCACAGTGGATAGACAATCTTGCACATGTCACATCTTATTCCTTGGGGTCAAATTACCCTAAAACAGTTGAGTTAACAATTTCGAGCAATCTCCTTGCTACTGTAAGATGGGGCAACGCCAGAGAGCAGATTTAGGTGTCTTTTGAAGTATACAATTCATCACCAGGCGAAATATCAGCGTTTGAAAGTTAATGTGTAGTTTCAGGCCTCTAGCAGAACTTGCTATTGGTCCTTCAGTGCAACCTAATCACTTATAGTCTAATTCTCTCATCTTTGTTTTCTCACTGTACGTATGCACTGTAAAGCTCAAATAATAATAATAATAAATACATTGTATGTAGCCGCCATCTTGTTTTCCCGTTCAACCCTACATAGGGAAGCGCTACCGTGCCTCCCTAACACTACCGTGCCTCCCTAATACTCAACTCATGAATTATTAGGGAGGCACGGTAGTGCCTCCCTATGTAGGGTTGAACGAGAAAACAAGATGGCGGCTACATACAATGTATTAGCGTTCAAACGCTGATATTTCGCCTGGTGATGAATTTTATACGTCCAAAGACACTTAGATCTGCTCTCTGGCGTTGCCCCATCTTACAATAGCAAGGAGATCGCTCGAAATTGTTGCTAAAGTGACGAACCTGGAAACGGTGAAAAATCGAGTTTCGTCATCTTCGTCTTCTTCTTTCTTCAGCGCGCCTAGCGCCTTTACGCGAGCAGTGCCGAGACCGAAAAACCCACGAACAGTCGTGAAATTCTCCTGGCAGGTGCCTTTTGAACTTTGTTTTTAGCGTAACGGCGATATAAATTCCGCGATTTCTCGATCGTGATCCATTGTCAGCTAAAGTGTTAGACGCCATTATTGTGATTGCGCAATACGCACGTGACCAAGCAGTGATTAGCGCACGTGACCAAGCACTAGCTTTAGTATCGCCGCGCCGTATGGTTCACGGAGAACACATAATTTGTCTGGAGTCTTCGAAGAACGGTAAGCTGGTATAGGATCACCATTCTGCACTTGCCAGATAATTATAACCGCCGTACAGGTCTACAAACAAGTGTGGGCGGGGCTCGTATGCATGCATGCGTAGGCGACCTGATATGTACAGCATAACAAGTTACAAGTTTAAAATAGAGAAAAGCCATCAACAACAGGAAAACTAAACCAATGGTGGAAACAAAGACGGCTCGGTACTTGCATGATATTGAACTGCACATTACTGAAAAAGAAAAAAGGACACAAACAAGAAAATTAAAAAGATTTCTATCGAAATCAATAGGATGTAGGGTTGTGAAATCTACCACTGGTCCACAATGTAAACTAACAAGGAACAAACATGGAATGGTAACACGATTGCTAACAGACCATAGATCCCTACATCAGTGGCTGTACATAAGATCAATATTTTGTCACAAGCTGAATGCACATCTGGTGTCAGTCAACAGTAACAATAGCTGTATTAGCTATAGTCAACCACAGCAGCCACTGATGTAGGGATCTATGGTCTGTTAGCAAGTCAATCGTGTTACCATTCCATGTTTGTTCCTTGTTAGTTTACATTGTGGACCAGTGGTAGATTTCACAACCCTACATCCTATTGATTTCGATAGAAATCTTTTTAATTTTCTTTTAATTATGTTGGTTTAAAAACATACAATTTTTGACACTTCCCCTCACATGACTTTTAGTATGTTATAGAGGACATTTTTCTTTGTACGAAACAGTTGATTTGTGTTGCAATTAGTCAGAGGCCCTTGCCTGTACTAAGATACCATATATGGCAAGCCAGATCATCACTGTTCCTGCCAGATACGTGATCTTCAATAAACTGACAGTACTTGCTGCAATGGCTAATACAAGTTGTGTTTTAATTGTGCTACTCATGATAGTGAAGTCGTGCCAGACTCAAAGCTCCTGTGATGAGTCTGAATGTAGAGCTAACTTGACAAGAGTAAACTGCAAGTGTGACAATGATTGTGGACTCTACAATGACTGCTGTTCGAACTACACACCAACAAACCAAGCACAACCAAGCTATCTTCACCAGCTGTTAGAATGCCAGGGAATGGTAACTATCAACAAAATGGACTCATTTCATGGCAGTGTGCTAATGGTGTCAAGATGCCCATCAGAAATGAACAATTCTCAATGCAGCAATCAATCACTCTTCCTACCAGTCACTGATCCACGCTCAAACTTTACCTTTCGTAACATCTACTGTGCTCTATGCAACAATGTTACTCAGGAAGAAGTCATGCTGTGGGAACCTCAATTCTTATGTCCTGATATTTCTGTTACCCGCCTACTTGATACAACATATGATACTGTTCTGAAGGAATGTTACTTACAGACAATTTCCACTGATCTCCCATTCTCTCAGATTCGTACATGTGTACCGCACATTTCCACGTGCTCTAACACAAGTAGCTCAGAGCTAGAACACAACTGTACCAGCAAGCCAGTCAATCTTGTCGAAGATCGGACTTTAGATGGTGTAAAAGTATACAGGAATCACTACTGTGCACTATGTAATGGAGCTTCTTCCACACTATGCTGGATTATACCTTTCTTTCCTATACTTTTCTTTTCGGGTAAGTTACACTAAAAATTCAGGGGTGGTGGCAAGGGGAAGCAATTGCTCCCCCAAAATAACAGTAGGGAAACACTGTTCCCCTACTCAGGTACTGTACACACTCAACTGACTACAGATATATAATTACCAAAACAGCATAGCTACTTAATTAAGTGGAAAGACTTATCTGATGTTTTTATTATTATCCAGGAACGTATAAAACAAAATTGAGTGTGTCATGGAACCACTTCTTGACCATCAATGTAACAGTCACTGGTTTTCCACCCTTCGTTCCATCTACTACTAGCCCAACACAATCATGCTCAAGTTTCTATTCTTGTGCAAATAAAAATACAAGACGGATATGTAGCTGTGATGGATCGTGCTCCTTATATGGAGATTGTTGTCATGATGTGCAACAACTGAACAGTACAAGCAATATTAGCAGCGGAAACCTTTATAATATGCTGTCTTGTGTTCAAACAAGTTTTCCAGACCAACATGGTGAAGAGAGGCCAGCTTACAATTACAATGCATACTTCATGGTTACTGCCTGTCCTCAGCAATGGGTCTCCTCACATTCAAAACAAACAGCACAGCAAATCCTCCATTACTGCACTAACTCATCTCTCTCACCAGTAACTGATCTAACAACAAACCTCACCTTTCGCAACTCATACTGTGCTCAATGCAACAACATCAATCAGACCCAACTAGTGCATTGGAATGCAAACTACTTCTGTGACACAGACAATGGATCAATCGTTATCAACAGCATGTCACGTATCAGGAAATATTGCCGAATTTCGAATTTCAGTACCACTGTTAAGACTAGATCTTGTAAAAGACTGGTTTCATCATGCCCAAATACTTTTGACAATCAAAGTGTGATATTCCAGTGCAAAAATAACGGATTGGAAATCTACATAAAGGGTGAAGTTCTTTTCAAAAACAGGTGGTGTGCAGAATGCAACGGAGATATCAATTCTAAAGTTGTGTCTACACCTGAGCTGGCTTAATCTGGATTGACCGATCTGCATCTAGCCGGATCGAACGATGCGCATCAAGATCCCGTTCAATGCGCATTAGTCGCGTCTACACTAGCTAGTACTAAAGCATCGTCGAGTCGAATTGTCTCAGCCACGCCTACATTTGCATATGATCGTCACGTGCTTCAGTAAAATCATGGCGCCTGAACAGTTTGTGGCCCTCTTCTTCCTTTGGTATGTATGGCGTCTGTACAGCACTGCTAAGCGCAGTGTGAAGGGAACAAATATTCCTCGCTCCACACTGCCACGAGCGCTTTGGTGGCATTCAACGACTAGCCCGCCATCGCGTGGAGTATACTGAGTCGTGGTCACGTGAAATACGCCCACTTTTGCCTGCTAGCGCATTGCGCAATTGCGCGATCCACTTCAACTGGATTGAAACCACCTCTGCAGGTGGATTGGGATTAATCCGGATTCGAACCGGTTCCATTCGATGCGCATTGGCACAGAGTTGGTGTGGACGCGACGGATGCGCATTCAATCCGGTTTGATGCGCATTGAGTCTCAGGTGTAGACACCCCTTAAATGTTTCGGACTTTTCATACCTTGCGATAGTGCGATACCTTGCGTAATAGTTCTTCCTACACTACTCCCACCACCCCCACCACCAGGTAAGTGACAGTGCTAAATAAAATTGTACTTTTTAAGTATACATGATTTCATAGAATTAATATGCATAATATTCATAACCTGTGGTCACCACGCTAGTGTAAACGCAGTGCAAACCGGCCTCTACGTAGAATTGCGTCACAGGCAGCGACACAGACCGAGGAAGACTCTTCAGAAGATTAAAACAAGTACATGTAGTCGTAAAAATGACTGCTAGACAGTACTAGCTATAGCCAGGGCTCAGACATGTATTCTTGTATCATGTGATTGCAACGCTGACGTCACATCTTGCGGCGCGCGACCAAAAACCACAGAAATTAACTCAGCTTTACACACGCTAGACTACATATTGTACGTTTTACTTTCGTTTGCAACAGTTTTAGCTATCAAAGGTCTGGCTGCAGCATCATAAGTATGTGTACCACAATCGGTTGGATCCGTTTGGCCCGATCTTACAGAGTTTGTATTATATGAATACTAACAGTTGTAAGTACGTAATGACTATAATTCGCCTGCTATTCTTACGGCATTCTCATCTACGTGCGCGCGTGTACAGAATTACTATAAAGGCTTGTTTGTAGCATTAACCGGTTAGCAGTTTCCGGTGGTTCAGTGGTTAGATATGGTGGCTCGTAATGCAGACGTTCGGGGTTCGATTCTCTTTACACTAATGTTTTTTTTCTTGTTTTTTTTTTAGAACTTAAGTTTTTTAGCTAGTTACGACACTCTCGACGATCCTTGTGAGTGCCAGAGGCCCTGTTTAGAACACCCCTCCCGACGATCCATAGCTAGGGCCGAAGGCCCTTTGAGGACGCCCCTCCCGACGATCCATAGCTAGGGCCGAAGGCCCTGTTAGGACGCCCCTCCCGACGATCCTTAGGCTTGACAACCCTTCCAACTTTGCGCAGTTAGGAGAAGGTTTTTAAGGGTTTAGGGTTTAGTAGTTTGGTCACGTGCGCTAACCACTGCTTGGTCACGTGCGCGTGCGTATTGCGCAATCACATTATTGGCGTCTAACATTAATTTTAGCTGACAATGTATCACGATCGAGAGATCGCGGAATTTATATTGACGTTTCGCTAAAAACTAAGTTCAAAAGGCACCTGCCAGAAGAATTTCACGACTGTTCGTGGGTGTTTTGGTCTCGGCATTGCTCGCGTAAAGGCGCTAGGCGCGCTGAAGAAAGAAAGAAGAAAGAAAGAAGAAAGAAAGAAAGAAGAAAACGAAGATGACGAAACACGATTTTCACCGTTTCCAGGTTCGTCACCTTAGTAACAATTTCGAGCAATCTCCTTGCTACTGTAAGATGGGGCAACGCCAGAGAGCAGATTTAAGTGTCTTTTGACGTATACAATTCATCACCAGGCGAAATATCAGCGTTTGAACGCTAATACATTGTATGTAGCCGCCATCTTGTTTTCTCGTTCAACCCTACATAGGGAGGCACTACCGTGCCTCCCTAAAAGCAACAGTATTAGAATCTTAAACTACAAATTATTTACAATTCTCTTAATCTAGATTTTGCATTCAGTGGATTACTTGATGTTACTGGTACCGGACAAACAACACAGAAAGTTCAATACACAATCAGAGTTTACTGCGAACTTGATGAAGTGTACGATTTTAACACTGATCAATGCAGGAAAAGATTTGTCCCACCACTATTACCCAATATAACTATTGATTATGAAGACGAAGAATTAAACTATACAACTGAAGAAACAAACAGTAGCAAGACTACAGACACTATCACACCTAATAATGATCCATTCAACTGTACTTTAACTCTGATTGCACTGAATTCAAGTGAGTATGTGCAAGTGGACAATCACACAATACTCTACCAAGATCGACCATTCAAGGTTGTCACTCGAGATCATCTTGATAGACCTGTCATCTGCATTAACCTGACTAACAATGGAACACTGTTAGTGAATGCTACTATAGTGGTAACACCACTGGCATTCATAGTACTAACATACATTGGTAGTAGCCTCTCCATCCTTGGTAGCATAGCAATTCTACTAACTTATTCTATCTTTCGTGAGCTAAGGTCTCTGCCCAGTAAGATCCTCATGAACCTAGCCACAGCATTCCTAGTGAGTGATCTACTCATTCTGCTGTATGGTGCATCATCTGCCAGTCCATTCACGCTGGAAGGTACAGCTACAATGGCTATTCTTCTTCACTTCTTCATGCTCAGTCGGTTCAGCTGGATGAGTCTCATGGCATTTGAGTCTTGTCGAGTGTTTGGTCTTGCTGTCAAACTGCAGTCAGACATTTCAAAGAAATCTAAAACCATACTCCTCATGGTCTATCTGGTCATTGGTTGGGGTCTCCCCCTCACCATCACATTAATCACTATTATCATCAACTATGCTACTGATGGTCTAGTGTTGTATGGCGAGACTAGTAATGGTACCGTAGGCCCTCCATGGATCAACCACCCACCCTCTGCTGCTGTAGCTTTCTTGGCGCCTATTGTTCTGGCTCTTCTGTTCAATGCTGCAGCATTCATAGCATCAAGCGTGCTACTGTGCAAAGCAGCTTTTAGTGAAAAAAGAAGTGGCAGTAAAAATGGTGCAAACTTGCGTTACTTCCGTGTTATTGTAGCTCTCTTCTCTGTCATGGGTCTGACATGGCTGTTTGGGTTCCTGGCTCTGATCGGTCAAATGAATTGGGCATGGTACCCATTCATTATTCTGAACAGCTCTCAAGCACTGTGGATCGCTGCCACATTTCTACTGACAAAGAAGATCATCAAACTCTACTGTCACAAATTTAAACCAGAAGAAACTAAAACGTCTGAGCTTAAAGACAACAGTAAAAAGAGTCTCAACCATTAAAACAACCCACCAACTGTGTAACAGTCTTCTAATAGTATAATAAATGTATTAATCTTGTGCTGTTATCTTTTCATATTGTTGTAGTAGCCCAAAAAAATTGCTCCCTGACTCTTATGTATTTTTTAAAATCTCCACTGTAAACACCAGTGAATAAATAATAAGAGGAACTGGAGCTAAGAATGTGATTCTAGCTGGGGGCTTGGCTTGGTCCAACTCTCTAGCCCAATGGCTGCAATATAAACCCACTGATCAGCTCAACAACCTTGGTGCCTCTTGGCATAGCTACAATTTTAACTACTGCAAGGAAAAGAGTTGCTGGGAGACCTCTGTGGGTAGAGTGAAGGCACAATACCCAGTCGTGGCAACAGAGTTTGGAGAGAATGACTGTAGTGGGGTATATGTAACTCCTCTCATGCAATGGATGGATTCGGTCGTTATGAGCTACCTTGCCTGGACATACAACACATGGGACTGTAAGTCAGGACCTGCTCTCATTAGCAGCTATGATAATGGGGGCGTACCCACTGGATACGGCACTGCTGTGAAGAACCACTACTCAAAGCTGACCGTCTAACTACAGCATGGGAACTAACAATACTACATAGTGTGAACAGGCGTACATTGTAATTGTTGAACATGTACACAATCTGAACAGTTCTTGATGACACACACTATGTATGTTACTTTAACTAAAATTAGCTATAATTAAGCATGCTTCCTAACTTGCAACAAGGCTGAACACATGGTGATGATACAGCATGTTATGGTGTGCAGTGCAAAACATGATCACATTGCCAGATACATGTATGTAGGAGTCCATATATGGCAAGCCAGACCATTGCTGTTCCTGCTATTATCAGTGATCTTCAATAAACCAACCGTCAGTGCTTGCTGCAATGACTAATACAAGTTGTGTTTCAATTGTGCTACTCCTGATAGTGAACTCGTGCCAGAGTCAAAGCTCCTGTGATGAGTCTGAATGTAGAGCTAACTTGACAAGAGTAAACTGCAAGTGTGACAATGATTGTGGACTCTATAATGACTGCTGTTTGGACTACACACCAACAAACCAAGCACAAACAAGCTATCTGCACCAGCTGTTAGAATGCCAGGGAATGGTATCTATCAACAAGACAGACTTTATTGACTTATTACCTCATAGCAGTGTGCTAATGGTGTCAAGATGCCCATCAGAAATGAACAATTCTCAATGCAGCAATCAATCACTCTTCCTACCAGTCACTGATCCACGCTCAAACTTCACCTTTCGTAACATCTACTGTGCTCTATGCAACAACATTACTCGGGAAGAAGTCGTGCTGTGGGAACCTCAATTCTATTGTCCTGATATTACTGTTACCCGCCTACATAATATAACATATGATACTGTTCTGAAGGAATGTGACTTACTGACAATTTCCACTGATCTCCCATTCTCTCAGATTCGTACATGTGTACCACACATTTCCACATGCTCTAACACAAGTAGCTCAGAGCTAGACCACAACTGCACCAGCAAGCCAGTCAATCTGGTCGTAGATCGGACTTTAGATGATGAAAAAGTATACAGGAATCACTACTGTGCACTATGTAATGGAGCTTCTTCCACACTATGCTGGATCAAGTTCCCTCCTGAAATATTCGTTTTGAGTAAGTTACACTAAAAATTCAGGGGTGGTGGCAAGGGGAAGCAATTGCTCTCCCGTAGGGAAACACTGTTCCCCTACTCAAGTACTGTACTCACTCAGCTGACTACAGATATATAATTGCCTAAACAGCATAGTTACTTAAGTGGAAAGACTTATCTGATGTTTTTTATAATTACACAGGACCGTATAAAACAAAATTGAGTGTATCGTGGAACCACTTCTTGACCATCAATGTAACAGTCTCTGGTTTTCCCCCCTTCGTTCCACCTACTACTAGCCCTAGTCTTCCATCCTTCGTTCCACCTACTACTAGTCCTAGTCTTCCATCCTTCGTTCCATCTACTACTAGTCCTAGTCTTCCATCCTTCGTTCCACCTACTACTAGTCCTAGTCTTCCATCCTTCGTTCCACCTACTACTAGTCCTAGTCTTCCATCCTTCGTTCCACCTACTACTAGTCCTAGTCTTCCATCCTTCGTTCCACCTAGTACTAGCCCTAGTCTTCCATCCTTCGTTCCATCTACTACTAGTCCTAGTCTTCCATCCTTCGTTCCACCTACTACTAGTCCTAGTCTTCCATCCTTCGTTCCATCTACTATTAGTCCTAGTCTTCCATCCTTCGTTTCACCTACTACTAGTCCTAGTCTTTCACCTACTATAGCTACTCCCCCAGCACAAACATGCTCAAGTTTCTATTCTTGCGCAGAAAACAATACAAGATGTAGCTGTGATGAATCGTGCTCCTTATATGGAGACTGTTGTCATGATGTACAACAACTGAACAGTACAAGCAATATTAGCAGCGGAAACATTTATAATATGCTGTCTTGTGTTCAAACGAGTTTTTCAGATCAACATGGTGGAGAGAAGCCCGCTTACTACTTCATGGTTACCACCTGTCCTCAGCAGTGGGTCTCCTCCCATTCAAACCAACAAACGGCACAGCAAATCCTCCATCACTGCACTAACTCATCTCTCTCACCAGTAACTGATCCAACAACAAACTTCACCTTTCGCAACACATACTGTGCTCAATGCAACAACATCAATCAGACCCAACTAGTGCATTGGAATGCAACCTACTTCTGTGATACAGACAATAGGTCAATCGTTATCAACAGCTTATCACGTATCAGGAAATATTGCCGAATTTCGAATTTCAGCCCCACTGTTAAGACTAGATCTTGCAATAGACTGGTTTCATCATGCCCAAATACTTTTGACAATCAAAGTGTGATATTCCAGTGCAAAAATAACGGATTGGAAATCAACATAGAGGATCGAGTTCTTTTCAAAAACAGGTGGTGTGCAGAATGCAATGGAGCTATCAATTCTAAATGTTTCGGACTTTGCAGTCCGTGCATGGTCGATTCTCCTGGACAAACCCCACCACCAAGTAAGTGACAGTGCTAAATAAAATTGTACTTTTTAGGTAAAAATAAAAATTATGCTGCTGTAAAAATAAAGCACCAAAGGTGCAGATGCCTCAGTGGAATGCCACCATTTCACATACACAGTACTTCAGCTATTATACCTTTCGGTACAGCAAATCAGCAATCACAATCCAGTAATACCCGTACTTATCACCTTGTAACACATGCCATTCCTCTGGTCTTTATATTTAGTTTATTTTGTTTAGTGTAGATTAATTATAATTATCACGATGTTTCTGTTTTATTTCTTGTGCATTTGTTTGCTTTTGTTGTTGTTCTGGCTCTATATAATTATTATCTGTGGAGTCCATCAGCAGTAAACTTGGCTTAATTTTTGGTCTATTGTACTTCCTTTCTGTGTGCTGCTGTGAAGTCTGATAATAATCAACTCCCACAATAATATACTAATTAGGTTATAGACAAAAGCTACTTGTACAGGGGATTGCAAGTTGCTTGACCTGCTAGCACATGCGCACAGTACGTTTTCTGTACAATTAGTATACAGAAACACGCTATGGGCATGCGCTAACAGGAAATTGTTTGTCAAGCAACCTGCAATCCCCTGTACAGCAACAGTATAATTATGAATCCTAAACTACATTATTAGTTATACTTTTCTTAATCTAGAGTTTGAATTCAGCATATTTCTTGATGTTACTGGTACCAGACAAACAACAAAGAAAGTTCAATACACAATCAGAGTTTACTGCGAATTTGGTGAAGTGTACGATAGAAACACAGGTCAATGCAGGAATATATTTGCCCTATTACCCAATATACCTATCAATGATACAGCTAATCATGAAGAAACAAACAGTAGCAAGACTACAGACACAATCACACCCAATAATGATTCATTCAACTGTACATTAACTCTGATTGCACTGAATTCAAGTGAGTACGTGAGAGTGGATAATCACACAATACTCTACCAAGATCGACCATTTAACGTTGTCACTCGAGATCATCTTGATAGACCTGTCATCTGCATTAACCTGACTAACAATGGAACACGGTTAGTGAATGCTACTACAGTGGTAACACCACTGGCATTCGTAGTACTGACATACATTGGTAGTAGCCTGTCCATCCTCGGTAGCATAGCAATTCTACTAACTTATTCTATCTTTCGTGAGCTAAGGTCTCTGCCCAGTAAGATCCTCATCAACCTAGCCACAGCATTCCTAGTGAGTGATCTACTCATTCTGCTATCATCTGCCAGTCCATTCACACTGGAAGGTACAGCTACAATGGCTATTCTTCTCCACTTCTTCATGCTCAGTCGGTTCAGCTGGATGAGTCTCATGGCATTTGAGTCTTGTAGAGTGTTTGGTCTTGCTGTCAAACTGCAGTCAGACATTTCAAACAAATCTAAAACCATACTCCTCATGGTCTATCAGGTCATTGGTTGGGGTCTCCCCTTCACCATCACATTAATCACTATTATCATCAACTATGCTACTGATGGTCTAGTGTTGTATGGCGAGACCAGTAATGGTACCGTAGGCCCTCCATGGATCAACCACCCACCCTCTGCTGCTGTAGCCTTCTTGGCGCCTATTGTTCTGGCTCTTCTGTTCAATGCTGCAGCATTCATAGCATCAAGCGTGCTACTGTGCAAAGCAGCTTTTAGTGAACAAAGAAGCGGCAGTAAAAATGGTGCAAACTTGCGTTATTTCCGTGTTATTGTAGCTCTCTTCTCTGTCATGGGTCTGACATGGCTGTTTGGGTTCCTGGCTCTGATCGGTCAAATGAATTGGGCATGGTACCCATTCATTATTCTGAACAGCTCTCAAGCACTGTGGATCGCCGCCACATTTCTACTGACAAAGAAGATCATCAAACTCTACTGTCACAAATTTAAACCAAAAGAAACTAAAACGTTTGAGCTTAAAGACAACAGTAAAAAGAGTCTCAACCATGAAAACAACCAACCAACTGTGTAACAGTATAATACCATAGTAAATGCATTTTTCTTGTGCCGTTACCCTTTTCATATTGTTGTAGTAACCCAAAAATTGCACCCTGACTTTTATGTATTTTTTCAAATCTCCACTGTAAACACCAATGAATAAATAAATTGTAAACTATAGCTTGGAGCACACTTGTATTGCTGAAGTTCCTCTGGGCTCTGCTAGTCTGACCAAGTTACTCCGAGTGTTCGACCAATGAAACCATACACATCAGCTATCTTGTCAATCTGTAGCGGGCACACACAAAATATGAACTTGAAAATGCATAATTCAGATCTATCTGTGTTACATTCAATGTTTATCAAGTATTAAAAGTGATTGACTTTGATCGAAAACAAGTCTTGTGAAGGCTTAGTCGTTCACTATACTGCCTAAGTTATCTATGCACGCATTGTGGTGATAAGAATTAAACGTTTACACAGTTTTCTTTTAGAGGTTCAAAATATACCACAACTCTGTTCATGCAGCACTCACCACTTTAGATGTAGGCTTGCCTCCTCCATGACCTGCCTTCTCTTCAATACGAATCATCAGCGGATTGGTCTTGATAAAATGAAAGAAAAGGCTTTAAAACAAGCTAAAGAACTATATTGTACGACCATTATAGGTAACTCCCTTATCTTACCTGTTTCTCTATTCCACACATGATGTGATGAAGCTCGTTGTGCACCCACGTGGTGTCGTGGATAAAGCGACACCACTAGCTTTTTTTGCAACTCCATGTCTTCCGCGATGTCTACCAAACTCGAATACTTGCAGAAGTACCTGTCTAAAGAGAGTGCCGATGAAAAGAGTAAGAAAGGGAAGAAGAAAGTTAAGAAACGCTCTAACTTAGTTATTTTAGATGACGACGTTGATTGGAAGGACTGAGCTCGTGCCTCAACCAGGAGAATTTCAGATGACCAACCAGAAGAAAATCCAGGTAAGAAGGGGTATCGATGGGATGGAGTAGACAGATACAATGGATATAGCAGAGATGGTGGCTAATGAGGAAATAGTGGAGATCTGAAGACATGTAGTTAATTTAATGATAATAAATTATACTATCGTGTTTTTTTATTAAAAAATTTTTTTTGAGAACACAAATTATTATGATAGTGATAGTATTAACACTATACAGAGCACACAATGAGAGACTGCTACAGTGGTAGTACTAACACAGAGCACACAATGAGAGACTGCTACAGTGGTAGTACTAACACAGAGCACACAATGAGAGACTGCAATAGCAGTTTACATTAGCACATGTCATGTTCCCTAGTATGGTGGTGTCATGCGTGCATAGCTACATAGCTATCCAGCATTGTTAGGTAGACATGGTCGGTAAAGCTGTAGTGTTGTTGCTGCTGTTAGTGGCTGTGACTGCAGGTCACAGCTATGACTTGTCTGGTATTAGAGTGGATGGAAACAAATTTGTGAACAACAAGAATGAAGTTGTAGTGCTGCGAGTGAGTTCATTCATCATGAGTGACTTTATGATGGTGACTATCACACATTTTGCAGGGCCTGGACCATTCTGGTACTGAGTATATGTGTGTTCAAGGTTATGGTATATTTGATGGTCCACATAACAGCTCTCTAGTCAATGGTCTGAAAGAATGGGGCAGTAATGCAGTACGAGTACCATTGAATGAGGATTGCTGGTTAGGCATCAATGGTGTCAAGCCACTGTATGCAGCTGAGAACTACCAGAATGCTATAGGAGAGTATGTCCGTATGCTGACTGATGCTGGTATGTAGCTATAGTGGAACTGCACTGGACAGTGCCCGGTAGTGATAAAGCTACTGGCCAGAAGAAGCCTATGCCTGATATGGACCATTCTGTTGAATTCTGGAAATCAGTTGCTAAGTTCTTTATGGACAATGACAAGGTGATTTTCGAGCTATTCAATGAGCCTTATCCCGATGGTGGACAGTGGAACAGCACTGAAGGATGGAGATGCTTCAGAGATGGTGGTTCCTGCTCTGGTGTGAACTACCAAGCAGCTGGCATGCAGACCTTGCTCAATGCTGTAAGAGGAACTGGAGCTAAGAATGTGATTCTAGCTGGGGGCTTGGCTTGGTCTAACTCTCTAGCCCAATGGCTGCAGTACAAACCCACTGATCAGCTCAACAACCTTGGTGCCTCTTGGCATAGCTACAATTTCAACTACTGCAAGGAAAAGAGTTGCTGGGAGACCTCTGTGGGTAGAGTGAAGGCACAATACCCAGTCGTGGCAACAGAGTTTGGAGAGAATGACTGTAGTGGAGGATATGTAACTCCTCTCATGCAATGGATGGATTCGGTCAGTATGAGCTACCTTGCCTGGACATACAACACATGGGACTGTAAGTCAGGACCTTGCTCTCATTAGTAGCTATGATAATGGGGGCGTACCCACCGGATACGGCACTGCTGTCAAGAACCACTACTCAAATCTGACTGTGCATGTCTAACCACAGCATGGGAATGAAGCTATACTAACAATACTACATAAACTAGTGTGAACAGGCGTAATTATTGAACATGTACACAATGTGAACAGTTCTTGATAACACACACAATGTATGTTACTTTAACTAAAATTATATTAACAATAGCTATAATTAACAAGCAACAAAGCTGAACACATTGTGATGATACAGCATGTTGTGGCGTGCATTGCAAAACATGGTCACATTGCCAGATACGTGTATGTAGGTGTCCATATATGGTAAGCTAGACCATTACTGTTCCTGCCAGTTACGACACTATCAGTGATCTTCAATAAACTGTCAGTGTTTGCTGCAATGGCTAATACACGTTGTGTTTCAATTGTGCTACTCCTGATAGTGAGCTTGTGCCAGAGTCAAAGCTCCTGTGATGAGTCTGAATGTAGAGCTAACTTGACAAGAGTAAACTGCAAATGTGACGATGATTGTGGACTCTATAATGACTGCTGTACGAACTACACACTAACAAACCAAGCACGACCAAGCTATCTGCACCAGCTGTTAGAATGCCAGGAAATGGTAACTATCAACAAAATAGACTCATTTATTAAATTTCATAGCAGTGTGCTAATGGTGTCAAGATGCCCATCAGAAATGAACAATTCTCAATGCAGCAATCAATCACTCTTCCTACCAGTGACTGATCCACGCTCAAACTTAACCTTTCGCAACATCTACTGTGCTCTATGCAACAACATTACTCAGGAAGTTATCGTGCCGTGGGAAGCTCAATTCTTTTGTCCTGATATTACTATTACCCGCCTACATAATATAACATATGATACTGTTCTCAAGGAATGTGACTTATTGACAATTTCCACTGATCTCCCATTATCTCAGATTCGTACATGTGTACCACACATCTCCACGTGCTCTAACACAAGTAGCTCAGAGCTAGAACACAACTGCACCAGCAAGCCAGTCAATCTGGTCGTAGATAGGACTTTAGATGGTGTAAAAGTATACAGGAACCACTACTGTGCACTATGTAATGGAGCTTCTTCCACACGATGCTGGATCAAAATCCCTCCTATACCAATATTTGCCACTTTGGGTAAGTTACACTAAAAATTCAGGGGTGGCAGCAAGGGGAAGCAATTACTCCCCAAAATAACAGTAGGGGAACACTGTTCCCCTACTGTACTGTACTCACTTAGCTGACTACAGATATACAATTGCCTAAACAGCATACTTAAGTGGAAAGACTTATCTGATGTTTTTTATTATTATACAGGACCGTTTGAAACAAAATTGAGTGTATCGTGGAACCAGCTCTTGACCACCAATGTAACAGTCTCTGGTTTTCCACCCTTCGTTCCACCTACTACTAGTCCTAGTCTTCCATCCTTCGTTCCACCTACTACCAGTCCTAGTCTTCCACCCTTCGTTCCACCAACTACTACTAGTCCTAGTCTTCCATCCTTCGTTCCACCTACTACTAGTCCTAGTCTTCCATCCTTCGTTCCACCTAGTACTAGCCCTAGTCTTCCATCCTTCGTTCCACCTACTACTAGTCCTAGTCTTCCATCCTTCGTTCAACCTACTACTAGTCCTAGTCTTCCACCTACTATAGCTACTAGCCCAACACAATTATGCTCAAGTTTCTATTCTTGCGTAGAAAACAATACAGAACGGATATGTAGCTGTGATGAATCGTGCTCCTTATATGGAGATTGTTGTCATGACATACAACAACTGAACAGTACAAGCAATATTAGCAGCGCAAACATTTATAATATGGTGTCTTGTGTTCAAACGAGCTTTCCAGACCAACATGGTTATGAGAAGCCAGCTTACTATTACAATGCATACTTCATGGTTACTGCCTGTCCTCAGCAGTGGGTCTCCTCCCATTCAAACCAACAAACAGCACGGCAAATCCTCCATTCCTGCACTAACTCATCTCTCTCACCAGTAACTGATCTAACAACAAACCTCACCTTTCGCAACACATACTGTGCTCAATGTAACAACATCAATCAGACCCAACTAGTGCATTGGAATGCAAACTACTTCTGTGACACAGACAATGGCTCAATCGTTATCAACAGCTTATCACATATCAGGAAATATTGCCGAATTTCAAATTTCAGCCCCACTGTTAAGACTAGATCTTGCAATAGACTGGTTTCATCATGCCCAAATACTTTTGACAATCAAAGAGTGATATTCCAGTGCAAAAATAACGGATTGGAAATCTACATAGAGGATCGAGTTCTTTTCAAAAACAGGTGGTGTGCAGAATGCAATGGAGCTATCAATTCTGAATGTTCTGTACTTTGCAGTCAGTGCTTAGGCAATTCTCCTGGACAATTCCCACCACCAAGTAAGTGACAGTGCTAAATAAAATTGTACCTTTTAGGTAAAAATAAAAATTATGCTGCTGTAAAAATAAAGCACCAAAGGTGCAGATGCCTCAGTGGAATGCCACCATTTCACATACACAGTAAACCTCAGCTATTATACCTTTCAGTACAGCAAATCAGCAATCACAATGCAGTAATACCCGTACCTATCACCTTGTAGCACATGCCATTCCTCTGGTCTTTATATTTATTTTAATTTGTTTAGTGTAGATTAATTATAATTGTCATGATGTTTCTGTTTTATTTCTTGTGCATTTGTTTTGGTTTGTTGTTGTTCTGGATCTATATAATTATTATCTGTGGAGTCCATCAGCAGTAAACTTGGCTTAATTTTCGGTCTATTGTACTTCCTTTCTGTGTGCTGCTGTAAAGTCTGATAATAATAATAATAAAAATTCAACTCCCACAAAAATATACATATAATTAGGTTATTGACAAAAACTACTGGTAAAGGGATTGCAAGTTGCTTGACCAGAAATTTGCTGCTAGCACATGCGCACAGTACGATTTCTGTACAATTAGTATACAGAAACACGCTATGGGCATGCGCTAACAGGAACTTGTTTGTCAAGCAACCTGCAGTCCCCTGTACAGCAACAGTATATGAATCCTAAACTACATTATTAGTTATAATTTTCTTAATCTAGAGTTTGAATTCAGCAGATTTCTTGATGTTACTGGCACCGGACAAACAACGCAGAAAGTTGAATACACAATCAGAGTTTACTGCAAAGATGATGAAGTGTACGATACAAACACAGGTCAATGCAGGAGTATATTTGCCCCATTACCCAATATAACTCTCGATTATGAAGACAAGGAATTGAACTATACAGCTGAAGAAAGAAACAGTAGCAATACTACAGACACTATCACACCAAATAGAGATCCATTCAACTGTACATTAACTCTGATTGCACTGAATTCAAGTGAGTACGTGAGAGTGGACAATCACACAATACTCTACCAAGATCGACCATTCAAGGTTGTCACTCGAGATCATCTTGATAGACCTGTCATATGCATTAACCTGACTAACAATGGAACACTGTTAGTGAATGCTACTACAGTGGTAACACCACTGGCATTCATAGTACTAACATACATTGGTAGTAGCCTGTCCATCCTCGGTAGCATAGCAATTCTACTAACTTATTCTATCTTTCGTGAGCTAAGGTCTCTGCCCAGTAAGATCCTCATGAACCTAGCCACAGCATTCCTAGTGAGTGATCTACTCATTCTGCTGTATGGTGCATCATCTGTCAGTCCATTCACACTGGAAGGTACAGCTGCAATGGCTATTCTTCTTCACTTCTTCATGCTCAGTCGGTTCAGCTGGATGAGTCTCATGGCATTTGAGTCTTGTAGAGTGTTTGGTCTTGCTGTCAAACTGCAGTCAGACATTTCAAAGAAATCTAAAACCATACTCCTCATGGTCTATCTGGTCATTGGTTGGGGTCTCCCCCTCACCATCACATTAATCACTATTATCATCAACTATGCTACTGATGGTCTAGTGTTGTATGGCGAGACTAGTAATGGTACTGTAGGCCCTCCATGGATCAACCACCCACCCTCTGCTGCTGTAGCTTTCCTGGGGCCTATTGTTCTGGCTCTTCTGTTCAATGCTGCAGCTTTCATAGCATCAAGCGTGCTACTGTGCAAAGCAGCTTTTAGTGAAAAAAGAAGTGGCAGTAAAAATGGTGCAAACTTGCGTTACTTCCGTGTTATTGTAGCTCTATTCTCTGTCATGGGTCTGACATGGCTGTTTGGGTTCCTGGCTCTGATCGGTCAAATGAATTGGGCATGGTACCCATTCATTATTCTGAACAGCTCTCAAGCACTGTGGATCGCTGCCACATTTCTACTGACAAAGAAGATCATCAAACTCTACTGTCACAAATTTAAACCAGAAGAAACTAAAACGTTTGAGCTTAAAGACAACAGTAAAAAGAGTCTCAACCATTAAAACAACCCACCAACTGTGTAACAGTCTTCTAATAGTATAATAAATGTATTAATCTTGTGCTGTTATCTTTTCATATTGTTGTAGTAGCCCCAAAAAATGCTCCCTGACTCTTATGTATTTTTTAAATCTCCACTGTAAACACCAGTGAATAAATAATAAGAGGAACTGGAGCTAAGAATGTGATTCTAGCTGGGGGCTTGGCTTGGTCCAACTCTCTAGCCCAATGGCTGCAATATAAACCCACTGATCAGCTCAACAACCTTGGTGCCTATTGGCATAGCTACAATTTCAACTACTGCAAGGAAAAGAGTTGCTGGGAGACCTCTGTGGGTAGAGTGAAGGCTCAATACCCAGTCGTGGCAACTGAGTTTGGAGAGAATGACTGTAGTGGAGAATATGTAACTCCTCTCATGCAATGGATGGATTCGGTCGGTATGAGCTACCTTGCCTGGACATACAACACATGGGACTGTAAGTCAGGAGCTGCTCTCATTAGCAGCTATGATAATGGGGGCGTACCCACTGGATACTGAACTGCTGTCAAGAACCACTACTCAAGCTGACTGTGCATGTCTAATTACAGTACCATCTGGATACAAAACCACTTGTCTGGTTTACACATGCAGGCTAATGAGCATGCGCAGTTAATACAATTGTCAATTGACAGACAGTAAACACTTAACTACACAAATAGTATACCTAGCTATATAAACAATGGGCAGACATCCGGATATACCACCAGATGACAGACAACCAGATGTCCGGATAATGCAATGTACATCCGTTTTCAGCACTAATACATATATGTAGGAGTCCATATGTAAGCCAGACCATTACTGTTCCTGCTAGTTACGACACTATCAGTGATCTTCAATAAACTGTCAGTGCTTGCTGCAATGGCTAACACATGTTGTGTTTTAATTGTGCTACTCCTGATAGTGAACTTGTGCCAGAGTCAAAGCTCCTGTGATGAGTCTGAATGTAGAGCTAACTTGACAAGAGTAAACTGCAAGTGTGACAATGATTGTGGACTCTTTAATGACTGCTGTTCGAACTACACACTAACTAACCAATCACGACCAAGCTATCTGCACCAGCTATTAGAATGCCAAGGAATGGTAACTATCAACAAGACAGACTTTATTGACTTATTATCTGTGCTAATGGTGTCAAGATGCCCATCAGAAATGAACAATTCGCAATGCAGCAATCAATCACTCTTCCTACCAGTCTCTGATCCACGCTCAAACTTCACCTTTCGTAACATCTACTGTGCTCTATGCAACAACATTACCCTTGAACAAGTCGTGCTATGGGAACCTCAATTCTTTTGTCCTGATATTACTGTTTCCCGCCTACATAATATAACATATGATACTGTTCTGAAGGAATGTGACTTATTAACAATTTCCACTGATCTCCCATTCTCTCAGATTCGTACATGTGTACCGCACATTTCAATGTGCTCTAACACAAGTAGCTCAGAGCTAGAACACAACTGTACCAGCAAGCCAGTCAATCTGGTTGTAGATCGGACTTTAGATGGTGCAAAAGTATACAGGAATCACTACTGTGCACTATGTAATGGAGCTTCTTCCACATTATGCTGGATCAAGTTCCCTAATCTAGTAGTCGCTTTGGGTAAGTTACACTTAAAATTCAAGGGAGGTGGCAAGGGAAGCAATTGTTCCACAGTAGGGAAACACTGTTCACCTACTGTACTGTACTCACTCAGCTGACTACAGATAATATAATTGCCTAAACAGCTTAACTACTTATCCCTTTAATTGCTGAATTATTTCGTCCAAATTTTGACCTGGTCTAAACTGGTAGTTTGTCCTGCAATTTTCTCCACCATCCCGTACGCTAGCTGTTCCAAACTAGCACCCTCTTCTCCTGGCATATAAAATTTTATGACCATGTGCTAAACTCCAAGTTGGCCACTCCCACTTCGGATTTTGGTCTTCGTCTAGCCATGGTGAATGATACAAAAAAGCAAACAGGGCAGTTTAGACCATAATCAATGCAAAGTGTGCGTTTCCGGGCATCCTGAAGCCACAAAAATGCAAAAATTTGCCACGGCGCTTAGCGCCTTTCGGTCCCGCCCTATGGGAAACAAACCTATGTCAATCTTCGGTCACAGTAATGTTTTAGTTGAATAAGTGCGAGAAACAATTTTGTTTTTTTAGGCATTCTACACCTTGGCTTAATTTGAGATTTCTGAGGCACTCTACACACTATTTATGATGTCCAATGTGGGTGGTACTGATTATGACGCCTAAAGGCGTCGTAGGGGTTAAAGGGTTAAGTGGAAAGACTTATCTGTTTTTTTTTATAATTATACAGGACGGTATAAAACAAAATTGAGTGTATCGTGGAACCACTTCTTGACCATCAATGTAACAGTCTCTGGTTTTCTACCCTTCGTTCCACCTACCACTAGCCCAACACAATCATGCTCAAGTTTCTATTCTTGCGCAGAAAACAATACAACACAAAGATGTAGCTGTGATGAATCGTGCTCCTTATATGGAGATTGTTGTCATGACGTACAACAACTGAACAGTACAAGCAATCTTAGCAGCGGAAACCTTTATAATATGCTGTCTTGTGTTCAAACAAGTTTTCCAGACCAACATGGTGAAGAGAAGCCAGCTTACGATTACAATGCATACTTCATGGTTACTGCCTGTCCTCAGCAGTGGGTCTCCTCCCATTCAAACCAACAAGCAGCACAGCAAATCCTCCATTACTGCACTAACTCATCTCTCTCACCAGTAACTGATCCAACAACAAACTTCACCTTTCGCAACACATACTGTGCTCAATGCAACAACATCAATCAGACCCAACTAGTGCATTGGAGTGCAAGCTACTTCTGTGACACAGACAATGGATCAATCATTATCAACAGCTTATCAAGTATCAGGAAATATTGCCTAATTTCGAAAATCAGAACCACTGTTAAGACTAGATCTTGCAAAAGACTGGTTTCATCATGTCCAAATAGTTTTGATAATCAAAGTGTCATATTCCAGTGCAAAAATAATGGATTAGAAATCTACATAAAGGGTGAAGTTCTTTTCAAAAACAGGTGGTGTGCAGAATGCAATGGAGCTATCAATTCTGAATGTTTCGGACTTTTCCGACCTGTGGATTGTGATCTATGCGTAATAGTTCTTCCTACAGCACGCATACTACCACTACCAAGTAAGTGACAGTGCTAAATAAAATTGTACTTTTTAAGTAAAATTTATGCTGCTGTAAAAAAACTCAACTCCCACAATAATTACGATTGGGTTATTGGTAGAAGCTACTGGTATAGCAACAGTATATGAATCTTAAACTACAAATTAGTTACAATTCTCTTAATCTAGATTTTGCATTCAGTGGACTTCTTGATGTTACTGGCACCGGACAAACAACACAGAAAGTTGAATACACAATCAGAGTTTACTGCGAAGATGATGAAGTGTACGATAGAAACACAGGTCAATGCAGGAGTATATTTGCCCAATTACCCAATATACCTATCAATGATACAGCTAATCATGAAGAAACAAACAGTAGCAATACTACAGACACTATCACACCTAATAATGATCCATTCAACTGTACATTAACTCTGATTGCACTGAATTCAAGTGAGTACGCGAGAGTGGATAATCACACAATACTCTACCAAGATCAACCATTCAAGGTTGTCACTCGAGATCATCTTGATAGACCTGTCATCTGCATTAACCTGACTAACAATGGAACACGGTTAGTGAATGCTACTATAGTGGTAACACCATTGGCATTCATAGTACTGACATACATTGGTAGTAGCCTGTCCATCCTCGGTAGCATAGCAATTCTACTAACTTATTCTATCTTTCGTGAGCTAAGGTCTCTGCCCAGTAAGATCCTCATGAACCTAGCCACAGCATTCCTAGTGAGTGATCTACTCATTCTGCTGTATGGTGCATCATCTGCCAGTCCATTCACACTGGAAGGTACAGCTACAATGGCTATTCTTCTCCACTTCTTCATGCTCAGTCGGTTCAGCTGGATGAGTCCCATGGCATTTGAGTCTTGTCGAGTGTTTGGTCTTGCTGTCAAACTGCAGTCAGACATTTCAAAGAAATCTAAAACCATACTCCTCTTGGTCTATCTGGTCATCGGTTGGGGTCTCCCCCTCACCATCACATTAATCACTATTATCATCAACTATGCTACTGATGATCTAGTGTTGTATGGAGAGACTAGTAATGGTACCGTAGGCCCTCCATGGATCAACCACCCACCCTCTGCTGCTGTAGCTTTCCTGGGGCCTATTGTTCTGGCTCTTCTGTTCAATGCTGCAGCATTCATAGCATCAAGCGTGCTACTGTGCAAAGCAGC
Source organism: Haliclona indistincta (assembly GCA_964017065.1). NCBI lineage: Eukaryota > Metazoa > Porifera > Demospongiae > Haplosclerida > Chalinidae > Haliclona > Haliclona indistincta. The sequence goes on from OZ024785.1 coordinate 8,176,783, forward strand.
TTTTAGTGAACAAAGAAGCGGCAGTAAAAATGGCGCAAACTTGCGTTATTTCCGTGTCATCATAGCTCTTTTCTCTGTCATGGGTCTGACATGGCTGTTTGGGTTCCTGGCTCTGATCGGTCAAATGAGTTGGGCATGGTACCCGTTCATTATTCTGAACAGCTCTCAAGCACTGTGGATCGCTGCCACATTTCTACTGACAAAGAAGATCATCAAACTCTACTGTCACAAATTTAAACCAGAAGAAACTAAAACATCTGAGCTTAAAGACAATAGTAAAAGGAGTCTCAACCATTAAAACAACCAACCAACTGTGTAACAGTCTTCTAATAGTGTATTAATCTTGTGCTGTTATCTTTTCATATTGTTGTAGTAGCCCAAAAAAATTGCTCCCTGACTTTTTAAATCTCCACTGTAAACACCAGTGAATAAATAATAATAAGAGGAACTGGAGCTAAGAATGTGATTCTAGCTGGGGGCTTGGCTTGGTCTAACTCTCTAGCCCAATGGCTGCAGTACAAACCCACTGATCAGCTCAACAACCTTGGTGCCTCTTGGCATAGCTACAATTTTAACTACTGCAAAGAAAAGAGTTGCTGGTTGCTGAAAGAGTTGTAGAGTGAAGGCTCAATACCCAGTCGTGGCAACTGCGTTTGGAGAGAATGATTGTAGTGGAGGATATGTAACTCCTCTCATGCAATGGATGGATTCGGTCAGTATGAGCTATCTTGCCTGGACATACAACACAAGGGACTGTAAGTCAGGACCTGCTCTCATTAGCAGCTATGATAACGGGGGCGTACTCTCTGGATATGGCACTGCTGTCAAGAACCACTACTCAAAGCTGACTGTGCATGTCTAACTACAGCATGGGAATTAAGTTTGACTAACAATACTACCACTTTAGGCGCTAATAGGCGCGAATCTTAGGACCGCCATATTGACGGTATTGTGCTGCTGGTAAACACAAGATTTTCGTTTGTTTGCGCGCTTGGCAGGCTACTTTCCACTTGCAAGCGATAGAATATTACATTGCAAGCTTAAGAGTTTACAAACGAACATTACTGCCACAATCTCGGTCAAGAAAGCGAAGTTAGCAAGCAGTTGACTGCTTGAAACTGGTCCAGTATTGCTGCTGTTCTGTATCAGCCAGCTATTATCGATTGGACTGTTCGATCAAGGCCGCTATCCAGTATTGTTTGCTACCATGATGTAGTTGCGCGTAGACACAGTGTGCCAGTAAAATCGAACAAAATGTCAGTAGTTTCGTTCCACATTTCCCGCTTTGCTGGCTGTTCGAAAGATAGAAACGCGCGTTTTCAAGCTCTAGTGACTAATAAATTATAAGCAATATACTTTCGCTTGTGTGTGCAAAGTAACTAGAGTAAACCACCTATATTCGGCCACCATCTATTATCGTCCACTCGTTCGTACATTTGCAAATACGCTACACAGATCAAACTTGACCGACGTATAGACGACACACACTTCCTCTGCCTGCATTGCAAATTTGCAGCTCGTAAATGCTTCTTTGTCTACTGTGGAGACGAAGAAAGTGGGTAGCCGAAAACATTGATTATCGCCGGGCTAAAGTAATCTATTATCCGGCACCAGTCCTAGTGACTGATAGACGAATAGGGTGGGATTGCAAGTCAGTACTGCAAACACCTTTATCCATCAGCATTACAACGAGCTACAATTGAAAAGTTCTCGCCTTGCCGTCCGGGTAATTTTCTTTTCTAAAGACCCCGGGGTCGAGCAAATCTTTGTTCGGCAACTTCATTTCAAAGAAATGTGAATAGCTAATTAAAGGATGAAGAGAGGAGAGACTTCAAATAAGAGAGAGAAAGAGCCGATTTATTAGATACAGGGAGACTATTCCAGAGTTTGATTGACGATGGATAAAATGAATTAAAATATGAAGATGATTTGCAGTGAATTGGAATAAGATTGAATGGAGAATAATTACGGGAAAAATAAGATGGAGATTGAAGTGGAGAATGATTGAATGAGAAAGATGATTTTTTTAATTTGAAGATTGTTAGAATTTTAGCAGATTTCCTTCGTTGTGCCAAATTTGTAACTTTTAGGGAGGAAAGAAGAAGGTTGTAGTCTGTCGACCATGATTTTGAAACCAGTTTTAAGGCAAAAAATTGAACTGACTCAAGGGCTGAGATGGTAGTCGAGGAAGATGGATCCCATATGACGGAACAATATTCAAGAATTGGACGAACCAGAGTGAAGTAGAGAGTTAATAAGGTGGAAGAAGTGCAATGTATATAAAAGAGGCGGTATATCAGCCCAAGCACCTTCTTAGCCTTTTTACAAATGTTTTGGATATGTAATGACCATGAGAGATTCGGTTTGAATAGAAGAACCAGATATTTGAAGGATTGGACTCTTTCAAGAGTGATATCTGAAATCATCACAGGAGGGAAAGAGTCAAAATAGGACTGAGGGCGGAAAGAAAAAATCATACAGAAACACGTCGGCTGAGTAGAGCCATCTCATGTCTATCACAATCACCAAAATTCAGTAACCCTGCGTTCGTCTCTTGATCGCGCAAGCTGCAAACAGCCAAAATAGTGGGCGTGGCTTCCAAGGAGTAACCCTGTGCTTGTAAAACAAAAAGTAAACCGAGCATTCCAGAAGTTAAATTTGATTCCGAGCCTCTTTGTCTGCACTCGCAAAGTAGTTTAGCGCTGATCAGTGACTGCATTAGTGATGGATAGCAATTTTATAGAGAAGTCCTCAAATTACAAGCACTGTCCATATTCATCACGAGTGCAGTCACTGATCAGTGCTAAACTACTTTGCGAGTGCAGACAAAGAGGCTCGGAATCAAATTTAACTTCTGGAATGCTCGGTTTACTTTTTGTTTTACAAGCACAGGGTTACTCCTTGGAAGCCACGCCCACTATTTTGGCTGTTTGCAGCTTGCGCGATCAAGAGACGAACGCAGGGTTACTGAATTTTGGTGATTGTGATAGACATGAGATGGCTCTACTCAACCGACGTGTTTCTGTATCGCAATCGTGTTTTCTTTGAGCATAAATTGCACTGAAACAATATCATGAGTTGCCGAACATAGATTGCTCGACCCCGGGGTCTTTGGAAAGAAAATTACCCGGACGGCAAGACGAGAACTTTTCAATTGCAGCTCGTTGTAATGCTGATGGATAAAGGTGTTTGCAGTACTGACTTGCAATCCCGCCCTATTCGTCTATCAGTCACTAGGATGGTGCCGGATAATAGATTACTTTAGCCCGGCGATAATCAATGTTTTCGGCTACCCACTTTCTTCGTCTCCACAGTAGACAAAGAAGCAGTTACGAGCTGCACATTTGCAATGCAGGCAGAGGAAGTGTGTGTCTTTACGTCGGTCAAGTTTGATCTGTGTAGCGTATTTGCAAGTGTACGAACGAGTGGCCGATAATAGATGGTGGCCGAATATAGGTGGTTTACTCTAGCTAAGCACGCAAAAAGACGAAACCTTGTGTTTTGCCTGCAGCACAATACCGTCAATATGGTGGCGTCGACACGGTCATGTCCGGTGTTGTACGGGCGCGCGCGGGAAAATGATTAGCGACTAAAAATTAATGGTCTATAATTAACAAGATATCTAGGAGTCCATATATATGGCAAGTCATATGATTACTGTTCCTGCCAGATACGTGATCTTCAATAAACTGTCAGTGCTTGCTGCAATGGCTAATACAAGTTGTGTTCTAATTGTGCTACTCCTGATAGTGAACTCGTGCCAGAGTCAAAGCTCCTGTGATGAGTCTGAATGTAGAGCTAACCGGGGCTTGCCAAGAGTAACCTGCAAGTGTGACAATGTTTGTGGACTCTATAATGACTGCTGTTCGAACTACACACTAACTAACCAAGCACAACCCAGCTATCTTCACCAGCTGTTAGAATGCCAGGGAATAGTAACTATCAACAAGACAGACTCATTTCATGGCAGTGTGCTAATGGTGTCAAGATGCCCATCAGAAATAATGAACAATTCTCAATGCAGCAATCAATCACTCTTCCTACCAGTCACTGATCCACGCTCAAACTTCACCTTTCGTAACATCTACTGTGCTCTATGCAACAACATTACCCTGGAACAAGTCGTGCTGTGGGAACCTCAATTCTTCTGTCCTGATGTGACTGTTTTCCGCCATAGTACAACATATGATACTGCTCTGAAGGAATGTAAGTTATTGACAATTTCCACAGATCTCCCATTCTCTCAGATTCGTACATGTGTACCACACATTTCCACGTGCTCTAACACAAGTAGCTCAGAGCTTGAACACAACTGTACCAGCAAACCAGTCAAACTGGTCGGAGATGGTGCAAAAGTATACAGGAATCACTACTGTGCACTATGTAATGGAGCTTCTTCCACACAATGCTGGTTCAATTTCCCTCTATTACTCAAATTTGGTAAGTTACTATTAGGGCTTATGCATTATTATTCTCGCATAAATAAAATTTCCAGCCGAGAGGGCATGGGCGTTATTTAGAATCATTTTCCCAATCATTGCTGTGTATTTTGGACCTAGATTCCGTGTTCTTCTCGTCGGTCTTAAGGAGGGAATCGTTTGTCCTATGACTGCCATACTTTGGGAAACAAGAAAGTAGTAAGTGAGACACTGATAAAGAAGGAAAATTTTATATAGAAGCAATTAAGTCTGTTGCATCTGCAGTGACCTCATGCCTGAAAGGCTGAAATCACGCTGTTTTCAGTTGTGAATCACTATTCACGTCTTGAGATGCATGGATATTATGTTACGGACCGATTTACAACCGTTGGCCCGTTTTAAAGCCGGCCGGCCTGTTTCAAAGCCGGCTAACCCGTTTTAAAGCCGGCAAGCAATTTATCTGCGCGATATACGCAGCAGTAGTGTATCTGCGCAATATAGGCGATCAAGATATGCCCTGCCACATGTTGTCGATGCAGCTGTGTGAGTGCTGCTAGATCGTTACACGCACCTTAGACTAGTAAAGAGTTCTCACTGGTAGCGACGATCTGTGATCATGTGGAAGATTCGTTTAACTCGTTCTTGACCAAACGCTTTCTTCCTGGTGCCAAACTGGGAGAACGAGCGGAGGCATTCGTGCTGGAAAGAGTTATTCGTGTACAAATCTTTTGTACCAAACATTTTCTTGCACTGCAGGTGATGACTCTAGCACTATATAAGGACGAATCTCAACATTTTTTTGGATCAAATTCACAAGCACTAGAGTCTTTAAACTCACTGTACCTAGCATGCATCAGACGATAACAATTCATGAAGTTGACAAAGAAAGCACGGTGGTGCACTATTATCGGCAGTGCAAAGATGTACACTTAGGTCTGTTAATAGTAAGCATGCAGAGCATACATGTGCGAGAGAGCCTATGGAACTAGAATGTCACTTCTTGCGGAATCATGCCGCGGTTTTAAAATTGGCTGACGCGCTAATGTCATTTTAAATCGGGCCAGCCGGATTTAAAACGGGCCAGCCCATTTTAAAGCCGGCGGCCCATTTTAAAACGGTCCGGGTTGCAAAATGCTCCGTAACATATACTCCGCAAAGGTTTGCTAACAATGTTACTTGGTGCACTAGACGCGAGAAAACAACCGAGGCCGAGAAACACGGACAGAATAGACGAGTCACTGCGAGTTGCGTCTGTCGTCTGTTCTCAACTTTAGCTGCTTTCTAGCACTTAGTACTTCAAACAACATTGTTAGCAAACCTTTGCGGTGTATATCCATGCATCTGAAGACGTGAATAGTGATTCACAACTGAAAACAGCGTGATTTCAGGCATGAAATGAGTGGTCACTGCAGATGCAACAGACTTGCCTCTAGATAAAATTTTCCTTCCTTATCAGTGTCCCACTTACTACTTTCTTGTTTCCCAAAGTATGGTAGTCATAGGACAAACGATTCCCTCCGTAAGCTCACGCAGAACTGGCACATATGTTACATATGTATGTAACATATATGTAGAACTATGTTTTTTCTGGACATATTTGGCACTGTCTCTAAAGCCTCTAATACAATTTTTTTTACTATGTCAAAGCTATGTACATATTATGTTGTATATGCAACATATATGTTGCATATAGGATTCATATGTTTTTTCTGGACATTTGGCACTCCAAATATGTAACATATATACAAAATATATGCCAGTTTTACCTGGGCTAGACCGACGAGAAGAACATGGAATCTAGGTCAAAATACACAGCAACGATTGGGGAATGATTCTAAATAACGCCCATGCCCCCACGGCCAGAATTTTTATTTATGCTAGAATAATAATGCATAAGCCCTATTCAGGGGCGGTGGCAAGGGCAAGCAATTGTTCCCCCAGTAGGGAAGCACTGTTCCCCTACTGTACTGTACTCACTCAGCTGACTACAGATATATAATTGCCTAAACAGCATAGCTACTTAAGGGTGGAAAGTCCAAACATCAGGATTACGAATATTTTGGTTTCTACTGTTAGTTGAAGGCTTGGTCAGTCCCACTGATCACCCAAGAAAGTCGCCATTCGTCTTGTGGGCGTAGCAAGCCCCATCCAATGACGAAAAGTTGCGTTTCTTTCCTGAGCATGCCACACCCACACAAAATGTCAGACATAAACTTTGGTAGACAAGAAAGAAACGTATGTATCTGATTTTGCAAAAAGGTCTCTGTCTGTAAGTTACAGAGGGGCGAATATTTAATGAGAAGACACGATTTCGGCAAAAATCTCCTACCAGCAAGAGCGATGGAAGAAGATACATCTCCTTTTGCCAGAGCGCCAAAAAAATGCCACCTGACGCCCTCCCGCCCTCCCCACAACCCACCCACCCCTATGTGGGTCTCTCGTGATTGCCGAGTACGAAATAATTTTGTTCCAAATACGGCAAGTGCTATTGGAGTGTGGGTACACCCATTTTCCTTGTAAAACGGGCAAGTAATAGCCAGGACACTGTAGATTATATTGTGCAAAGGGCAGCAAGAAAGAATAGTTCGGTTTTTCCTGGCTTAAGCCAGGATTACCCGAACTATTCTTTCCTGCTGCCCTTTGCACAATATATTCTACAGTGTCCTGGCTATTACTTGCCCGTTTTACACGGAAAATAGGTGTAGCCACACTCCAATAGCACTTGCCGTATTGTGAACAACGTACTCTGCAATCACGAGAGACCCACATAGGGGTGGGTGGGTTGTGGGGAGGGCGGGATTGGGCAGAGATGGCATTTTTTGGCGCTCTGGCAAAACGAGATGTATCTTCTTCCATCACTCTTGCTAGTAGGGAATTTTTGCCGAAATCGTGTCTTCTCATTAAATATTCGTCCCTCTGTAACTTACAGACAGAGACCTTTTTGCAAAATCCCAAACATACGTTTCTTCCTTGTGTACCTAAGTTTATGTCTGACATTTTGTGTGGGTGTGGCATGCTCAGAAAAGAAACGCAACTTTTCGTCCATTGGGTGGGGCTTGCTACGCCCCAAGACGAATGGCGACTTTCTTGGGTGATCAGTGTGACTGAGCAAGCCTTCAACTAACAGTAGAAACCAAAATATTCGTAATCCTGATGTTTGGGAATTCCAGGCTTAAGTGGAAATACTTATCTGATGTTTTTTATAATTATATTCAGGACCGTATAAAACAAAATTGAGTATATCGTGGAACCACTTCTTGACCATCTATGTAACGGTCACTGGTTTTCAACCCGTTCCACCTACTACTAGACCTAGTCTTCCATCCTTCGTTCCACCTACTACTAGCCCAACACAATTATGCTCAAGTTTCTATTCTTGCGCAGAAAACAAAACACCACAGAGATGTAGCTGTGATGAATCGTGCTCCTTATATGGAGACTGTTGTCATGATGTGCAACAACAGAACAGTACATGCAATATCAGCAGCGCAAATATTTGTAATATGGTGTCTTGTGTTCAAACGAGCTTTCCAGATCAACATGGTGAAGAGAAGCCAGCTTACGATTACAATGCATACTTCATGGTTACCGCTTGTCCTCAGCAGTGGGTCTCCTCCCATTCAAACAAACAAACAGCACAGCAAATCCACCATCACTGCACTAACTCATCTCTCTCACCAGTAACTGATCTAACAACAAACTTCACCTTTCGCAACACATTCTGTGCTCAATGTAACAACATTAATCAGACCCAGCTAGTGCATTGGAATGCAAGCTTCTTCTGTGACATAGACAATGGCTCAATCATTATCAACAGCTTATCACGTATCAGGAAATATTGCCGAATTTCGAATTTCAGCCCCACTATTAAGACTAGATCTTGCAATAGACTGGTTTCATCATGCCCAAATACTTTTGACAATCAAAGTGTGATATTCCAGTGCAAAAATAACGGATTGGAAATCAACATAGAGGATCAAGTTCTTTTCAAAAACAGGTGGTGTGCAGAATGCAACGGAGCTATCAATTCTGAATGTTTCGGACTTCTTTGCAGTTTATGCTTTTTCGATACTCCTGTACCACGCCCACCACCAGGTAAGTGACAGTGCTAAATAAAATTGTGCTTTTTAAAGTAAAAATTTATGCTGTTGTAAAAAAACTCAGCTCCCACAATAAAGTATTATTAGGTCAACAAAAGCTATTAGTACAGCAACAGTATCAAATTAGTTACAATTCTCTTAATCTAGATTTTGCATTCAGTGGACTTCTTGATGTCACTGGTACCGGACAAACAACGCAGAAAGTTCAATACATGCAGAATCAGAGTTTACTGCAAATATGATGAAGTGTACGATAAAAATGCTAATCAATGCAGGAAAAGATTTGTCCCACCACTATTACCCAATATAACTATCGATCATGAAGATGAGGAATTGAACTATACAACTGAAGAAACAAACAGTAGCAATACTACAAACACTATCACACCTAATAATGATCCATTCAACTGTACATTAAGTCTGATAGCACTGAATTCAAGTGAGTACGTGAGACTGGATAATCACACAATACTCTACCTAGATCGACCATTCAAAATTATCACTCGAGATCATCTTGGTAGACCTGTCATCTGCATTAACCTGACTAACAATGGAACACGGTTAGTGAATGCTACTATAGTGGTAACACCACTGGCATTCATAGTATTAACATACATTGGTAGTAGTCTATCCATCCTTGGTAGCATAGCAATTCTACTAACTTATTCTATCTTTCGTGAGCTAAGGTCTCTGCCCAGTAAGATCCTCATGAACCTAGCCACAGCATTCCTAGTCAGTGATCTACTCATTCTGCTGTATGGTGCATCATCTGCCAGTCCATTCACACTGGAAGGAACAGCCGCAATGGCTATTCTTCTCCACTTCTTCATGCTCAGTCGGTTCAGCTGGATGAGTCTCATGGCATTTGAGTCTTGTAGAGTGTTTGGTCTTGCTGTCAAACTGCAGTCAGACATTTCAAAGAAATCTAAAATCATACTCCTCATGGTCTATCTGGTCATCGGTTGGGGTCTCCCTCTTACCATCACATTAATCACTATTATCATCAACTATGCTACTGATGGTCTAGTGTTGTATGGAGAGACTAGTAATGGTACCGTAGGCCCTCCATGGATCAACCACCCACCCTCTGCTGCTGTAGCTTTCTTGGCGCCTATTGTTCTGGCTCTTCTGTTCAATGCTGCAGCATTCATAGCATCAAGCGTGCTACTGTGCAAAGCAGCTTTTAGTGAACAAAGAAGCGGCAGTAAAAATGGTGCAAACTTGCGTTACTTCCGTGTTATTGTAGCTCTCTTCTCTGTCATGGGTCTGACATGGCTGTTTGGGTTCCTGGCTCTGATCGGTCAAATGAGTTGGGCATGGTACCCGTTCATTATTCTGAACAGCTCTCAAGCACTGTGGATTGCTGCCACCTTTCTACTGACAAAGAAGATCATCAAACTCTACTGTCACAAATTTAAACCAGAAGAAACGAAAACGTCTCAACCATTAAAACAACCCACCAACTGTGTAACAGTCCTTTAACTCAAAGTAAATGTATTTATTTTGTGCCGTTACCCTTTCATAATTTTGTTGTAGTAACCCAATAATTGCACCCTGACTCTCATGTATTTTTTTAATCTCCAGTGTAAGCACCAGTGAATAAATAAATTGTAAATGAACAGATTTCGCAAAACCCTCGGCGTGTTGCACATTGTAGAGTTAGCTCCTTGGTTATGGTTTGCAGAAGGAGCTTTGCAGCTAAAGCCAGCCTGCTTGCTATTGAAACTGCACTGCTAACCAGAAGACAGCAAAGTGCTGACCACAAGGACAAGGTCATCAAGGTGTGACAAGTGGGCGTGACCGTGAACACCTGAGTAGGTAGCCATTGCTCTTGGCGCTGATAGGCTTTTTCTTGAGGTGTCTACGCACCCCCAGAGCTTTCCTGAAGTTTAGATGGAATCTACAAGTACCTAGGTAGTCAAGTGTGGGCGATTTTGCCGTCAGAAAGGTCCAAGATGGCTGTCAAGCTAGAACGGTGAGCCAGCCATACATAACTCGAGAAAGAAAGCACTTTAGCAAAATCCACGAGTCACATTGCAAGCCATTGTCGTGCTAAGCCTTTTGATACCTTTACCGAGTTTCAGAAGTGAGCGATGGTGTCTGCAGCTCGATGGACAGAATGAATGAACAGATTTCACAAAACCCTCGGCGTGTTGCACATTGTAAAGTTAGCGTCTTGGTTACGGTTTGCAGAAGGAGCTTTGCTGCTAAAGCCAACCTGCTTGCTATTGAAACTGCAGAAGACAGCAAAGTGCTGAACCACAGGACAAGGTGTGTCAAGTGGGCGTGACCGTGAACATTGAGTAGGTAGCAATTGATAGGCTTTTTCTTGACATATCTACGCACCCCTATAGCTGTCCTGAAGTTTAGATGGAATCTACAAGTACCTAGATAGTCAACTATGGGCGATTTTGTCGTCAGAGAGGTCCAAGATGGCCGTCAAGGTGAGCCAGCTAGCCATAACTCGAGAACGAAAGCACTTTAGCAAAATCCACGAGTCAAATTGCAAGCCCTTGCGGTGCTTATCATGTCATAACTTTACCAGCGCGTAAAAGAGATCGCTGTTCTCTGCAGCTCGATGGACAGCGAATTGCAAACCAAGTACAATGTACCGTAACCCTCGCGCATGCGCCGAGGGTTAATGAGTGAGTGAATGAACGACAAACCAAGTACCGTAACCCTCGCGCATGCGCCGAGGGTTAACAAGTACCGTAACCCTCGCGCATGCGCCGAGGGTTAACTATAGCTTGGAGCACACTTGTATTGTTGAAGTTCCTCTGGGCTCTGCTAGTCTGACCAAGTTACTCCCAGTGTTCGAGCAATGAAACCATACACATCAGCTATCTCATCAATCTGCAGCAGGCATACACAAAATATGAACTTGAAAATGCATAATTTAGATCTATCTGTGTTACATTCAATGTTTATCAAGTATCAAAAGTGATTGAATTTGATCGAAAACAAGTCTTGTGAAGGCTTAGTCGTTCACTATCCAACTAAGTTATCTATGCACGCATTGTGGTGATAAGAAGTAAACGTTTACACAGTTTTCTTTTAGAGGTTCAAAATATACCACAGCTCTGTTCATGCAGCACTCACCACTTTAGAGGTTGGCTTGCCTCCTCCATGACCCGCCTTCGCTTCAATACGAATCATCAGCGGATTGGTCTTGATAAAATGAAAGAAAAGGCTTTAAAACAAGCTAAAGAACTATACTGTACGACCATCCTGACGACCATTATAGTTAATTCCCTTTTCTTACCTGTTTCTCTATTCCACGCATGATGTGATGAAGCTCGTGGTGCACCCACGTGGTGTCGTGGATAAAGCGACACCACTAGCTTTTTTTGCAAACTCTATGTCTTCCGCGATGTCTACCAAACTGGAATACTTGCAGAAGTACCTGTCTAAAGAGAGTGCCGATGGAAAGAGTAAGAAAGGGAAGAAGAAAGTTAAGAAACGCTCTAACTTAGTTATTTTAGATGACGACGTTGATTGGAAGGAGCTCGTGCCTCAACCAGGAGAACTTGATTTCAGATGACCAACCAGAAGAAAATCCAGGTAAGAAGGGGTATCGATGGGATGGAGTAGACAGATACAATGGATATAGCAGAGAAGGTGGCTAATGAGGAAATAGTGGAGATCTGAAGACAGTGTAGTTAAAGACTGCTACAGTGGTAGTACTAACACAGAGCACACAATGAGAGACTACTACCAATGAGAGACTGCTACAGTGGTAGTACTAACACAGAGCACACAATGAGAGACTGCTACAGTGGTAGTACTAACACAGAGCACACAATGAGAGACTGCTACAGTGGTAGTACTAACACAGAGCACACAATGAGAGACTGCTACAGTGGTAGTACTAACACAGAGCACACAATGAGAGACTGCTACAGTGGTAGTACTAACACAGAGCACACAATGAGAGACTGCTACAGTGGTAGTACTAACACAGAGCACACAATGAGAGACTGCTACAGTGGTAGTACTAAAACAGAGCACACAATGAGAGACTGCTACAGTGGTAGTACTAACACAGAGCACACGATGAGAGACTGCAATAGCAGTTTACATTAGCACATGCAGAGCACATGTCATGTTACCTAGTATAGTGGTGTCATGTGTGCATAGCTACGTGTAGCTATACAGCATTTTAAGGTAGACATGGTCGGTAAAGCTGAAGTGTTGTTACTGCTGTTAGTGGCTGTGACTGCAGGTCGCAGCTATGACTTGTCTGGTATTAGAGTGGATGGAAACAAATTTGTGAACAACAAGAATGAAGTTGTAGTGCTGCGAGTGAGTTCATTCATCATGAGTGAATTTATGGTGGTGACTATCACACATTTTGCAGGGCCTGGACCATTCTGGTACTGAGTATATGTGTGTGCATGGTTATGGTATATTTGATGGTCCACATAACAGCACTCTAGTCAATGGTCTGAAAGAATGGGGCAGTAATGCAGTACGAGTACCATTGAATGAGGATTGCTGGTTGGGCATCAATGGTGTCAAGCCACAGTATGCAGCTGAGAACTACCAGAATGCTATAGGAGAGTATGTCCGTATGTTGACTGATGCTGGTATGGTAGCTATTGTGGAATTGCACTGGACAGCGCCTGGTAGTAATAAAGCTACTGGGCAGAAGCCTATGCCTGATATGGACCATTCTGTTGAATTCTGGAAATCAGTTGCTAAATTCTTTATGGACAATGACACGGTGATTTTCGAGCTATTTAATGAGCCTTTTCCTGATGGTGGACAGTGGAACAGCACTGAAGGATGGAGATGCTTCAGAGATGGTGGTTCCTGCTCTGGTGTGAACTACCAAGCAGCTGGCATGCAGACCTTGCTCAATGCTGTAAGAGGAACTGGAGCTAAGAATGTGATTCTAGCTGGAGGCTTGGCTTGGTCTAACTCTCTAGCCCAATGGCTGCAGTACAAACCCACTGATCAGCTCAACAACCTTGGTGCTTCTTGGCATAGCTACAATTTCAACTACTGCAAGGAAAGGAGTTGCTGGGAGACCTCTGTGGGCAGAGTGAAGGCTCAATACCCAGTCGTGGCAACAGAGTTTGGAGAGAATGACTGTAGTGGGGGATATGTAATGCCTCTCATGCAATGGATGGATTCGGTCAGTATGAGCTACCTTGCTTGGACATACAATGCATGGGACTGTAAGTCAGGACCTGCTCTCATTAGCAGCTATGATAATGGGGGCGTACCCACTGGATATGGCGCAGCTGTCAAGAACCACTACTCAAAGCTGACTGTGCATGTCTAAAGTTATACTAGCAATACTATAAAGTGTGAACAGGCGTAATTATTGAACATGTATACAGTGTGAACAGTTCTTGATAACACACACAATGTATGTTACTTCAACTAAAATTATATTAACAATAGCTATAATTAAGCATGCTACCTAACTTGCAACAAGGCTGAACACATGGTGATGATACAGCATGTTGTGGCGTGCAGTGCAAAACATGATCACATTGCCAGATACATGTATGTACGAGTCCATATATGGTAAGCCAGACCATTACTGTTCCTGCCAGTTACGACACTATCAGTGATCTTCAATAAACTGTCAGTGCTTGCTGCAATGGCTAATACATGTTGTGTTTCAATTGTGCTACTCCTGATAGTGAACTCGTGCCAGAGTCTAAGCTCCTGTGATGAGTCTGAATGTAGAGCTAACTTGACAAGAGTAAACTGCAAGTGTGACAATGATTGTGGACTCTACAATGACTGCTGTTTGAACTACACACCAACAAACCAAGCACAACCAAGCTATCTTCACCAGATGTTAGAATGCCAGGGAATGGTAACTAGCAACAAGACAGACTCAATTATTAAATTTCATAGCAGTGTGCTAATGGTGTCTAGATGCCCATCAGAAATGAACAATTCTCAATGCAGCAATCAATCACTCTTCCTACCAGTCACTGATCCACACTCAAACTTCACTTTTCGTAACATCTACTGTGCTCTATGCAACAACATTACCCTGGAACAAGTCGTGCTGTGGGAACCTCAATTCTTTTGTCATAACATCACTGTTTCCCACCTACAAAATTTAACGTATGATACTGTTCTCAAGGAATGTGTCTTATTGACAATTTCCACTGATCTCCCATTATCTCAGATTCGTACATGTGTACCACACATTTCCACGTGCTCTAACACAAGTAGCTCTAAGCTTGGACACAACTGCACCAGCAAGCCAGTCAATCTGGTCATAGGTCATAGTATCAAAATACATTGTATGTAGCCGCCATCTTGTTTTCTCGTTCAACCCTACATAGGGAGGCACTACCGTGCCTCCCTAATTAGGCATATCCAATTAACAGAATATTGATGTAGTCATAACTTTTTTGTTATAAGCCAGAACAACTTCAAATCTGCTCTTCAGCAAGCTTATTACACTTATCAAAGAAAGGAACTATGAGATTGCAGCAGTTGTTGTCATAAAAAATTTCCTGACGCTATTTTATTATTGACTTTAAACGTATACGTATAGTACGAGGGTGCCTGCCGCATTGTGTTTACAGGAACACCAAGAGCAAGTATAGAAGACTATACATTGCAAGAATGAAAGGAAAAGAGCGGAAGATAAATTACAGCCGGTTTAGCTCAGAGATAACCCACAAATAAGTGATTTACGCTGAAAGATAAATTTGTATGGGTTTGATTGGACTTCCGGTCTATTGGCCGGACGACTGTGTGCTACATGTAGAATCACTCTCACTGGAGCAAAAAAAAACGCTGCTTCTTTGGTCAAAACAGCATGTGTGAGACAAAGATAGTGCATGTATGGCTACGTTTTATGCCAAGAAGCCCCCGGAGACCCAGTGGTGCTAGAGTAAGCCACAAATATTCGGCCACCATCTATTATCGGCCACTCGTTCGTACACTTGCAAATACGCTACACAGATCAAACTTGACCTACGTATAGACACACACTTCCTCTGCCTGCATTGCAAATATGCAGCTCGTAACTGCTTTTTTGTCTACTGTGGAGACGAAGAAAGTGGGTAGCCGAAAACATCGATGTTCGGCAAAAGCAATCTATTATCGGCCACCAGTCCTAGTGACTGATAGACGAATAGGGCGGGATTGCAAGTCAGTACTGCAAACACCTTTATCCATTAGCATTACAACGAGCTACAATTGAAAAGCTCTCGGCTTGCCGTCCAGGTAATTTTCCTTTCCAAAGACCCCGGGGTCGAGCAATCTATGTTCGGCAACTCATGATATTGTTTCAGTGCAATTTATGACTGCACTCGTGAATGACTGCACTCGTGATGGATATGGACAGTGCTTGCTGATTTGAGGACTTCTCTATAAAATTACTATCCATTACTAATGCAGTCACTGATCAGCGCTAAACTACTTTGCGAGTGCAGACAAAGAGGCTTAGAATCAAATTTGACTTCTGGAATGCTCGGTTTACTTTTTGTTTTACAAACACTGGGTTGCTCCTTGGAAGCCACGCCCACTATTTTGGTTGTTTGCAGCTTGTGCGATCAAGAGACGATCGCAGGGTTACTGAATTTTGGTGATTGTGATGGACATGAGATGGCTCTACTCAGCCGACGTGTTTCTGTATCGCAATCGTGTTTTCTTTGAGCATAAATTGCACTGAAACAATATCATGAGTTGCCGAACATAGATTGCTCGACCCCGGGGTATTTGGAAAAGAAAATTACCCGGATGGCAAGACGAGAGCTTTTCAATTGTAGCTCGTTGTCATGCTGATGGATAAAGGTGTTTGCAGTACTGACTTGCAATCCCGCCCTATTCGTCTATCAGTCACTAGGACTGGTGGCCGATAATAGATTGCTTTTGCCGAACATCGATGTTTTCGGCTACCCACTTTCTTCGTCTCCACAGTAGACAAAGAAGCAGTTACGAGCTGCAAATTTGCAATGCAGGCAGAGGAAGTGTGTGTCTATACGTACGTCAAGTTTGATCTGTGTAGCGTATTTGCAAGTGTACGAACGAGTGGCCGATAATAGATGGTGGCCGAATATTGGTGGCTTACTCTAATTATGCGCACGTGATTTTCGAATGCATAGCGAACGTAACGTTCCATCCAGAGGCGTGGCTCAATGGCGCTAGCATACAGCACTCGAAATCATCCGTGGATTCTTTGTAAAATTGTATTGCACAGAGCTTGATTACTGGTCTTACTTAAAGTTATGATCTTAGAATACTGGTTTAGCTATTTTGCATAGAGCCATGCAACCGGTGCACTGCACCAGTTTCTGTGTTCAGTATGTCGTGAAATTTAGGAAGAAGTAGCACAGCTCCAGTAGACAGCACACTTGTGCTGGAGCCAGGAATCTTTCTGCTGTGAAACAGGTTAATTTTAAGCAACTTTCTTAGTTCTAGCTCTGACCAGGTCTCGTCAGCTGTATATTGGGTTTTGCAGATAACAACTTGGAGCTGTCTCTTCGCTCGCCCTTTTAAACGCCAAAATTTTGCTTCAGGACGTCTGTAGCAGACTTGTCAATAAGCTGATTGCTTGCATGACCAATAACTGTAGTGTTTTTCACTGTTGAGAATCTTCACTACTTTCTCGCCCATAGCAGCTCGGGGACCCCTGGGTTGGACCGGGTAGATCGCATTTTTGTAATCTGCTTTGCAAGAGCTTTCGATTCATACTAAATTCGTTAAATTCTGTCCAGAGAATGTGGGTAAAATTGACAACTAAGATTCGCCATACATTTTGATTTGGAGCTTTACATGTCACGTGACTGAATATTAATTCCATATAGGCGAAATATTAATAAACTATCTTTGAATTTAAACGCCCACTTCCGGTGACGTCAAACTTGCTAGGCGACTAATAGTCGCCCGTCGCTTTTGAAGGGTTACACTTCCCCTCACGGGACTTTTAGCATGTTATTATAGAGGACATTTTTCTGTGTAGGAAACAGTTAAAGATGTTTGTGTTGCAAAAAGTCAGAGGTCAAACTCTAATTCGCCTGTACTAAGATACCATATATGGCAGTGGCAAGCCAGATCATCACTGTTCCTGCTACTATCAGTGATCTTCAATAAACTGTCAGTGCTTGCTGCAATGGCTAATACAAGTTGTGTTTTAATTGTGCTACTCCTGATAGTGAACTTGTGCCAGAGTCAAAGCTCCTGTGTTGAGTCTGAATGTAGAGCTAACTTGACAAGAGTAAACTGCAAGTGTGACAATGATTGTGGACTTTATAATGACTGCTGTTCGAACTACACACCAACAAACCAAACACAACCAAGCTATCTGCACCAGCTATTAGAATGTCAGGAAATGGTAACTATCTCCAAGACAGACTCATTTCATGGCAGTGTGCTAATGGTGTCAAGATGCCCATCAGAAATGAACAATTCCCAATGCAGCAATCAATCACTCTTCCTATCAGTCACTGATCCACGCTCAAACTTTACCTTTCGTAACATCTACTGTGCTCTATGCAACAACATTACCCAGGAAGAAGTCGTGCTGTGGGAACCTCAATTCTATTGTCCTGATATTACTGTTACCCGCCTACATAATCTAACATATGATACTGTTCTCAAGGAATGTGACTTAGAGACAATTTCCACTGATCTCCCATTCTCTCAGATTCGTACATGTGTACCGCACATTTCAACGTGCTCTAACGCAAGTAGCTCAGAGCTAGCACACAACTGTACCAGCAAACCAGTCAATCTGATCGAAGATCGGACTTTAGATGGTGCAAAAGTATACAGGAATCACTACTGTGCATTATGTAATGGAGTTTCTTCAACACTATGCTGGATCGAGTCCCCTCATCTATTTTTCGGTTTGGGTAAGTTAAACTTAAAATTCAGGGGCGGTGGCAAGGGGAAGCAAATGTTCCACAGTAGGGAAAAACTGTTCCCCTGGAAAGACTTATCTGATGTTTTTTATTATTATACAGGACCATATGAAACAAAATTAAGTGTATCATGGAACCAGTTCTTGACCATCAATGTAACAGTCTCTGGTTTTCAACCCTTCACTACTAGCCCAGCACAATCATGCTCAAGTTTCTATTCTTGCGCAGAAAACGATACAAGATGTAGCTGTGATGAATCGTGCTCCTTATATGGAGATTGTTGTCATGATGTGCAACAACTGAACAGTACAAGCAATCTTAGCAGCGGAAACCTTTATAAAATGGTGTCTTGTGTTCAAACAAGTTTTCCAGATCAACATGGTGAAGAGAAGCCCGCTTACGATTACAATGCATACTTCATGGTTACTGCCTGTCCTCAGCAGTGGGTCTCCTCCCATTCAAACCAACAAACAGCACAGCAAATCCTCCATTACTGCACTAACTCATCTCTCTCACCAGTAACTGATCTAACAACAAACCTCACCTTTCGCAACTCATACTGTGCTCAATGCAACAACATCAATCAGACCCAACTAGTGCATTGGAATGCAAACTACTTCTGTGACACAGACAATGGATCAATCGTTATCAACAGCATGTCACGTATCAGGAAATATTGCCGAATTTCGAATTTCAGTACCACTGTTAAGACTAGATCTTGTAAAAGACTGGTTTCATCATGCCCAAATACTTTTGACAATCAAAGTGTGATATTCCAGTGCAAAAATAACGGATTGGAAATCTACATAAAGGGTGAAGTTCTTTTCAAAAACAGGTGGTGTGCAGAATGCAACGGAGATATCAATTCTAAATGTTTCGGACTTTTCATACCTTGCGATAGTGCGATACCTTGCGTAATAGTTCTTCCTACACTACTCCCACCACCCCCACCACCAGGTAAGTGACAGTGCTAAATAAAATTGTACTTTTTAAGTATACATGATTTCATAGAATTAATATGCATAATATTCATAACCTGTGGTCACCACGCTAGTGTAAACGCAGTGCAAACCGGCCTCTACGTAGAATTGCGTCACAGGCAGCGACACAGACCGAGGAAGACTCTTCAGAAGATTAAAACAAGTACATGTAGTCGTAAAAATGACTGCTAGACAGTACTAGCTATAGCCAGGGCTCAGACATGTATTCTTGTATCATGTGATTGCAACGCTGACGTCACATCTTGCGGCGCGCGACCAAAAACCACAGAAATTAACTCAGCTTTACACACGCTAGACTACATATTGTACGTTTTACTTTCGTTTGCAACAGTTTTAGCTATCAAAGGTCTGGCTGCAGCATCATAAGTATGTGTACCACAATCGGTTGGATCCGTTTGGCCCGATCTTACAGAGTTTGTATTATATGAATACTAACAGTTGTAAGTACGTAATGACTATAATTCGCCTGCTATTCTTACGGCATTCTCATCTACGTGCGCGCGTGTACAGAATTACTATAAAGGCTTGTTTGTAGCATTAACCGGTTAGCAGTTTCCGGTGGTTCAGTGGTTAGATATGGTGGCTCGTAATGCAGACGTTCGGGGTTCGATTCTCTTTACACTAATGTTTTTTTTCTTGTTTTTTTTTTAGAACTTAAGTTTTTTAGCTAGTTACGACACTCTCGACGATCCTTGTGAGTGCCAGAGGCCCTGTTTAGAACACCCCTCCCGACGATCCATAGCTAGGGCCGAAGGCCCTTTGAGGACGCCCCTCCCGACGATCCATAGCTAGGGCCGAAGGCCCTGTTAGGACGCCCCTCCCGACGATCCTTAGGCTTGACAACCCTTCCAACTTTGCGCAGTTAGGAGAAGGTTTTTAAGGGTTTAGGGTTTAGTAATGCCGTAAAAATAGCCGCTCGGCTATTTTTACGGTAACATAAAAATAGCCACTGCCTTGTAAGTAAAACAAAATAATAGCTATTATAGTATTCTAAAATGTATGATAACTACGCTCATACAAATCTGTACCTGGACAAAATCGCGCTTAACATGCACTGATGTGTTATATTTCATTAAAACTTTAGTTCTTTAGCAAAGCTTTAGAAATAAGCGTTTTATGCATATTTTAAAAACTGTACAAAACGGCAAAAATTCGTGTACCCGCCCCCTTAAACTACAAATTATTTACAATTCTCTTAATCTAGATTTTGCATTCAGTGGATTACTTGATGTCACTGGTACCGGACAAACAACACAGAAAGTTCAATACACAATCAGAGTTTACTGCAAATATGATGAAGTGTACGATTTTAACACTGATCAATGCAGGAAAAGATTTGTCCCACGACTATTACCCAATATAACTATCGAGGAATTGAACTATACAACTGAAGAAAGAAACAGTAGCAAGACTACAGACTCTATCACACCAAATAGTGATCCATTCAACTGTACATTAACTCTGATTGCACTGAATTCAAGTGAGTATGTGCAAGTGGACAATCACACAATACTCTACCAAGATCGACAATTCAAGGTTGTCACTCGAGATCATCTTGATAGACCTGTCATCTGCATTAACCTGACTAACAATGGAACACTGTTAGTGAATGCTACTATAGTGGTAACACCACTGGCATTCGTAGTACTAACATACATTGGTAGTAGTCTATCCATCCTCGGTAGCATAGCAATTCTACTAACTTATTCTATCTTTCGTGAGCTAAGGTCTCTGCCCAGTAAGATCCTCATGAACCTAGCCACAGCATTCCTAGTGAGTGATCTACTCATTCTGCTGTATGGTGCATCATCTGCCAGTCCATTCACACTGGAAGGAACAGCTACAATGGCTATTCTTCTCCACTTCTTCATGCTCAGTCGATTCAGCTGGATGAGTCTCATGGCATTTGAGTCTTGTAGAGTGTTTGGTCTTGCTGTCAAACTGCAGTCAGACATCTCAAAGAAATCTAAAACCCTACTCCTCTTGGTCTATCTGGTCATTGGTTGGGGTCTCCCCTTTACCATCACATTAATCACTATTATCATCAACTATGCTACTGATGGTCTAGTGTTGTATGGAGAGACTAGTAATGGTACCGTAGGCCCTCCATGGATCAACCACCCACCCTCTGCTGCTGTAGCTTTCTTGGCGCCTATTGTTCTGGCTCTTCTGTTCAATGCTGCAGCATTCATAGCATCAAGCGTGCTACTGTGCAAAGCAACTTTTAGTGAACAAAGAAGCGGCAGTAAAAATGGTGCAAACTTGCGTTATTTCCGTGTTATTGTAGCTCTCTTCTCTGTCATGGGTCTGACATGGCTGTTTGGGTTCCTGGCTCTGATCGGTCAAGTGAATTGGGCATGGTACCCGTTCATTATTCTGAACAGCTCTCAAGCACTGTGGATCGCTGTCACATTTCTACTGACAAAGAAGATCATCAAACTCTACTGTCACAAATTTAAACCAGAAGAAACGAAAACGTCTCAGCTTAAAGACAACAGTAAAAAAAGTCTCAACCAATAAAACAACCCACCAACTGTGTAACAGTCTTATAACAATACAATATCAAAGTAAATGTATTTATTTGTACCGTTACCCTTTTCATATTGTTGTAGTAACACAAAAATTGCACCCTGACTCTTATGTATTTTTTTAATCTCCACTGTAAACACCAGTGAATAAAAAAAGTAAACTATAGCTTGGAGCACACTTGTATTGCTGAAGTTCCTCTGGGCTCTGCTTGAGCATTTAATTTAGGAGAGAATAACTCAACTGTTTTAGGGTAATTTGACCCCAAGGAATAAGATGTGACATGTGCAAGATTGTCTATCCACTGCGAAATACTCGAAAATGACTACGCCCTTTTTATCGGCAGTGTCACTAACAATAATTCCTTCATCTTCTTAACCATTTTTACTAACATACTTCTGGCAACTGTTCTAAGGTAATATGACCCTAAGGAATGTATTGGGACGTGTGCCAAAACCAATATTCACTGCAAAAGAAAACAAAAATGGCTATTATACTCTTTAAAAGAGATGTTAATGCATTTTTGAAAAAGGTGTAGCCATTTTTTGTTTTCTTTTGCAGTGAATATTGGTTTTGGCACACATCCCAATACATTCCTTAGGGTCATATTACCTTAGAACAGTTGCCAGAAAGTATTTTAGTAAAAATGGTTAAGAAGATAAAGGAAGTATTGTTAGTGACACTGCTGATAAAAAGGTGTAGTCATTTTCGAGTATTTCGCAGTGGATAGACAATCTTGCACATGTCACATCTTATTCCTTGGGGTCAAATTACCCTAAAACAGTTGAGTTATTCTTTCCTAAATTAAATGCTCTTAGTCAGGGCCTAGACTACTAACAACTCAGACAAATCAAGATACGAAAACTCACAAACAGACCAATCAGTGATACAAAACTAACAGACACACCACTAAAGACCAAGATACAATAACACAAAACTACACAACTAACCAAAGACAGTTAACACCAACTTAGTACACACATACAGTCCTACCACAAGCTACACATAGACAAAGGAGTTTGACACAATTACACATGTATTTTTTCAAAAAAATACTTTTTACTTGACCTTTTGAATGTTTAAAAGTTCTAGGAGGCTTATAGTTATAAAAAAACTCAGAATTATTATAGACTATGTAAAAATACTCAACTCGTGAATTATTAATTATGTTGGTTTAAAAACATACAATTTTTGACACTTCCCCTCACGGGATTCCTTAGGACTTTTAGCATGTTATAGAGGACATTTTTCTGTGTAGGAAACAGTTGAAAATGTTTGTGTTGCAAATAGTCAGAGGTCAAACCCTAATTCGCCTGTACTAAGATACCATATAAGCCAGATCATCACTGTTCCTGCCAGATACGCGATCTTCAATAAACTGACAGTACTTGCTGCAATGGCTAATACAAGTTGTGTTTTAATTGTGCTACTTATGATAGTGACGTCGAGCCAGAGTCAAAGCTCCTGTGATGAGTCTGAATGTAGAGCTAACTTGACAAGAGTAAACTGCAAGTGTGACAATGATTGTGGACTCTACAATGACTGCTGTTCGAACTACACACTAACAAACCAAGCACGACCAAGCTATCTGCACCAAATGTTAGAATGCCAGGGAATGGTAACTATGACAGACTCATTTCATGGCAGTGTGCTAATGGTGTCAAGATGCCCATCAGAAATGAACAATTCTCAATGCAGCAATCAATCGCTCTTCCTACCAGTCACTGATCCATGCTCAAACTTTACCTTTCGTAACATCTACTGTGCTCTATGCAACAATGTTACTCAGGAAGAAGTCATGCTGTGGGAACCTCAATTATTTTGTCCTGATATTACTGTTTCCCGCCTACTTGATACAACATATGATACTGTTCTGAAGGAATGTGACTTATTGACAATTTCCACTGATCTCCCATTATCTCAGATTCGTACATGTGTACCACATATTTCCACGTGCTCTAACACCAGTATCTCAGAGCTAAAACACAACTGCACCAGCAAACCAGTCAATCTTGTCGAAGATCGGACTTTAGATGGTGCAAAAGTATACAGGAATCACTACTGTGCACTATGTAATGGAGCTTCTTCCACACTATGCTGGATTATACCTTTGTTTCCTATACCTTTCTTGTCGGGTAAGTTACACTAAAAATTCAGGGGTGGTGGCAAGGGGAAGCAATTGCTCCCCCAAAATAACAGTAGGGAAACACTGTTCACCTACTGTACTGTACACACTCAGCTGACTACAGATATATAATTACCAAAACAGTATAGCTACTTAATTAAGTGGAAAGACTTGTCTGATGTTTTTTGTTATTCTACAGGACCGTATAAAACAAAATTGAGTGTATCATGGAACCAGTTCTTGACCATTAATGTAACAGTCTCTGGTTTTCAACCCTTCGTTCCATCTACTACTAGTCCTAGTTTTCCACCCTTCGCTACTAGCCCAACACAATCATGCTCAAGTTTCTATTCTTGTGCAAATAAAAATACAAGACGGAGATGTAGCTGTGATGAATCGTGCTCCTTATATGGAGATTGTTGTCATGATGTACAACAACAGAACAGTACAAGCAATATTAGCAGCGGAAACCTTTATAATATGGTGTCTTGTGTTCAAACGAGTTTTCCAGACCAACATGGTTATGAGAAGCCAGCTTACGATTACAATGCATATTTCATGGTTACCACCTGTCCTCAGCAGTGGGTCTCCTCCCATTCAAACAAAAAAACAGCACAGCAAATCCTCCTTTACTGCACTAACTCATCTCTCTCACCAGTAACTGATCCAACAACAAACTTCACCTTTCGCAACACATTCTGTGCTCAATGCAACAACATCAATCAGACCAAACTAGTGCATTGGAATGCAACCTACATCTGTGACACAGACAATGGGTCAATCGTTATCAACAGCTTATCACGTATCAGGAAATATTGCCTAATTTCGAATTTCAGACCCACTGTTAAGACTAGATCTTGCAATAGACTGGTTTCATCATGCCCAAATACTTTTGAAAATCAAAGTGTGATATTCCAGTGCAAAAATAATGGATTGGAAATCTACATAAAGGGTGAAGTTCTTTTCAAAAACAGGTGGTGTGCAGAATGCAATGGAGATATCAATTCTGAATGTTTCGGACTTTTCCAACCTGAGGATTGTGATTTATGTAGAATAGTTCCTCCTACACTACCCCCACCACCAGGTAAGTGACAGTGCTAAATAAAAGTTATTGGTAGAAGCTACTAGTATAGCAACAGCATATGAATCTTAAACTACAAATTATTAGGGAGACACGGTAGTGTCTCCCTATGTAGGGATGAACGAGAAAACAAGATGGCGGCTACATACAATGTATTAGCGTTCAAACGCTGATATTTCGCCTGGTGATAAATTTTATACGTCCAAAGACACTTAGATCTGCTCTCTGGCGTTGCCCCATCTTACAGTAGCAAGGAGATTGCTCGAAATTGTTACTAAAGTGACGAACCTGGAAACGGTGAAAATCGACTTTCGTCATCTTCGTTTTCTTATTCTTCTTTCTTCCACTCGCCTAGCGCCTTTACGCGAGCAGTGTCAAGACCAAAACACCCACGAACAGTCGTGAATTTCTCCTGGCATGTGCCTTTTGAACTTACTTTTTAGCGAAACGACGATATACATTTGACGAGCTCACGATCACGAACAGTTGTCAGCTAAGTGTTTGACGCCATTATTGTGATTACGTAATACGCACGTGACCAAACACACATGTAGAGTATCGCCATATGGAGAGCGCATATTGGCGTCTGGAGTCTTCGAAGAACAACTCACAGAGTAAGGTCGTGTAGTATCACCGTTCTGCTGCTTGCCAGATAGTATCACAGCCATACAGAAAATTCTAAACCAGAGTGGGCGGGGCTCGTATGCTGTGCATCCAGGCTGCAGCATGCATGAATGCATGAGCTAGTTTCACCATTTAGGAGCTACAAGTTAAAAAGCAATTATCAAGAAAAGCAAACCAAACCAATGATGGAAACAAAAAAGAGATACATTATCTTGCCGAATTCGAACTGCACCAAAAATTTGAAACTCACTGTAAAAGAAAAAAGGACACAAACAAGAAAATAAAAAGATTTCTAACGAAATCAAAAGGATGTAGGGATAAAGAAATCTGCTACTGGTCCACATTGTAAACCAACAAGGAGCAAGCATGGAATGATAACACGATTGACTTGCTAACAGACCATAGATCCCTACATCAGTGGCTGACTACAGCAGTTCTGCAAGTTGCTATTGACTGACACCTGACATGCATTGGTTAGCTTGTGACAAAATAATTATAGTATAGTCAAAATGTTATGTACAGCCACTGATGTAGGGATCTATGGTCTGTTAGCAAGTCAATCGTGTTATCATTCCATGCTTGCTCCTTGTTGGTTTACAATGTGGACCAGTAGCAGATTTCTTTATCCCTACATCCTTTTGATTTCGTTAGAAATCTTTTTATTTTCTTGTTTACAATTCTCTTAATCTAGATTTTGCATTCAGTGGACTTCTTGATGTTACTGGCACCGGACAAACAACGCAGAAAGTTCAATATAGAATCAGAGTTTACTGCAAATATGATGAAGTGTACGATAAAAATGCTAATCAATGCAGGAAAAGATTTGTCCCACGACCATTACCCAATATAACTATTGATCATGAAGATGAGGAATTGAACTATACAACTGAAGAAACAGACACTAGCAATACTACAGACACTATCACACCTAATGATGATTCATTCAACTGTACATTAACACTGATTGCACTGAATTCAAGTGAGTACGTGAGAGTGGATAATCATACAATACTCTACCAAGATCGACCATTCAAGGTTGTCACTCGAGATCATCTTGATAGACCTGTCATCTGCATTAACCTGACTAACAATGGAACACGGTTAGTGAATGCTACTACAGTGGTAACACCACTGGCATTCATAGTACTGACATACATTGGTAGTAGTCTATCCATCCTCGGTAGCATAGCAATTCTACTAACTTATTCTATCTTTCGTGAGCTAAGGTCTCTGCCCAGTAAGATCCTCATGAACCTAGCCACGGCATTACTAGTCAGTGATCTACTCATTCTGCTGTATGGTGCATCATCTGTCAGTCCATTCACACTGGAAGGTACAGCTGCAATGGCTATTCTTCTCCACTTCTTCATGCTCAGTCGGTTCAGCTGGATGAGTCTCATGGCATTTGAGTCTTGTAGAGTGTTTGGTCTTGCTGTCAAACTGCAGTCAGACATTTCAAAGAAATCTAAAACCATACTCCTCATGGTCTATCTGGTCATTGGTTGGGGTCTCCCCCTCACCATCACATTAATCACTATTATCATCAACTATGCTACTGATGGTCTAGTGTTGTATGGAGAGACTAGTAATGGTACCGTAGGCCCTCCATGGATCAACCACCCACCCTCTGCTGCTGTAGCTTTCTTGGCGCCTATTGTTCTGGCTCTTCTGTTCAATGCTGCAGCATTCATAGCATCAAGCGTGCTACTGTGCAAAGCAGCTTTTAGTGAAAAAAGTGGCAGTAAAAATGGTGCAAACTTGCGTTATTTCCGTGTTATTGTAGCTCTCTTCTCTGTCATGGGTCTGACATGGCTGTTTGGGTTCTTGGCTTTGATTGGTCAAATGAGTTGGGCATGGTACCCGTTCATTATTCTGAACAGCTCTCAAGCACTGTGGATCGCTGCCACATTTCTACTGACAAAGAAGATCATCAAACTCTACTGTCACAAATTTAAACCAGAAGAAACTAAAACATCTGAGCTTAAAGATAATAGTAAAAAGAGTCTCAACCATTAAAACAACCCACCAACTGTGTAACAGTCTTCTAATAGTATAATAAATGTATTAATCTTGTTCTGTTATCTTTTCGTATTGTTGTAGTAGCCCAAAAAAATTGCTCCCTGACTCTTAAGTATTTTTAAATCTCCACTGTAAACACCAGTGAATAAATAATAATAAGAGGAACTAAGAATGTGATTGCTAAGAATGTGATTCTAGCTGGGGGCTTGGCTTGGTCTAACTCTCTAGCCCAATGGCTGCAGTACAAACCCACTGATCAGCTCAACAACCTTGGTGCCTCTTGGCATAGCTACAATTTCAACTACTGCAAGGAAAGGAGTTGTTGGGAGACCTCTGTGGGTAGAGTGAAGGCTCAATACCCAGTCGTAGCAACAGAGTTTGGAGAGAATGACTGTAGTGGAGGATATGTAACTCCTCTCATGGAATGGATGGATTCGGTCAGTATGAGCTACCTTGCCTGGACATACAATGCATGGGACTGTAAGTCAGGACCTGCTCTCATTAGCAGCTATGATAATGGGGGCGTACCCACTGGATACGGCACTGCTGTCAAGAACCACTACTCAAAGCTGACTGTGCATGTCTAAAGTTATACTAGCAATACTATAAAGTGTGAACAGGCGTAATTATTGAACATGTATACAATGTGAACAGTTCTTGATAACACACACAATGTATGTTACTATAACTAAAATTATATTAACAATAGCTATAATTAAACATGCTACCTAACAAGCAACAAAGCTGAACACATGGTGATGATACAGCATGTTGTGGCGTGCAGTGCAAAACATGGTCACATTGCCAGATACATATTAGTGCTGCAACAGATCTGGATAAATCCGCTCATTACAGTACTGCAATTTTAGTGAATCTTGCAAAATTTGTCAAGCATGTCAACGTCCTTGCACATGCGCAATAGCTAGTTTGGTAACTTTTTAGTATTATTTCTGGCTATTGCGCATGTGCAAAGGGCGCTTCGTGCACAATACATTTTGCAAGATTCGTTAAAACTGCAGTACCATCTGGATACAAAACCACTTGTCTGGTTTACACATGCAGGCTAATGAGCATGCCCAGTTAATACAATTGTCAATTGACAGACAGTAAACACTTAACTACACAAATAGTATACCTAGCTATATAAACAATGGGCAGACATCCGGATATACCACCAGATGACAGACAACCAGATGTCCGGATCATGCAATGTACATCCGTTTTCAGCACTAATACATATGTAGGAGTCCATATATGGTAAGCCGACCATTACTGTTCCTGCTAGTTACGACACTATCAGTGATCTTCAATAAACTGTCAGTGTTTGCTGCAATGGCTAATACATGTTGTGTTTTAATTGTGCTACTCCTGATAGTGAACTTGTGCCAGAGTCAAAGCTCCTGTGATGAGTCTGAATGTAGAGCTAACTTGACAAGAGTAAACTGCAAGTGTGACAATGATTGTGGACTCTTTAATGACTGCTGTTCGAACTACACACTAACTAACCAATCACGACCAAGCTATCTGCACCAGCTATTAGAATGCCAAGGAATGGTAACTATCAACAAGACAGACTTTATTGACTTATTATCTGTGCTAATGGTGTCAAGATGCCAATCAGAAATGAACAATTCTCAATGCAGCAATCAATCACTCTTCCTACCAGTCACTGATCCACGCTCAAACTTCACCTTTCGCAACATCTACTGTGCTCTATGCAACAACATTACTCAGGAAGAAGTCGTGCTATGGGAACCTCAATTCTTTTGTCCTGATATTACTGTTTCCCGCCTACATAATATAACATATGATACTGTTCTGAAGGAATGTGACTTATTGACAATTTCCACTGATCTCCCATTCTCTCAGATTCGTACATGTGTACCGCACATTTCAACGTGCTCTAACACAAGTAGCTCAGAGCTAGAACACAACTGTACCAGCAAGCCAGTCAATCTGGTCGTAGATCGGACTTTAGATGGTGCAAAAGTATACAGGAATCACTACTGTGCACTATGTAATGGAGCTTCTTCCACATTATGCTGGATCAAGTTCCCTAATCTAGTAGTCGCTTTGGGTAAGTTACACTTAAAATTCAAGGAAGGTGGCAAGGGAAGCAATTGTTCCACAGTAGGGAAACACTGTTCACCTACTGTACTGTACTCACTCAGCTGACTACAGATAATAAACAGCTTAGTAAACAGCCTAAACAGCTTAGCTACTTATCCCTTTAATTGCTGAATTATTTCGTCCAAATTTTGACCTGGTCTAAACTGGTAGTTTGTCCTGCAATTTTCTCCACCATCCCGTACGCTAGCTGTTCCAAACTAGCACCCTCTTCTCCTGGCATATAAAATTTTATGACCATGTGCTAAACTCCAAGTTGGCCACTCCCACTTCGGAACTGAAGCCACTTAAGTTTTGTAGCCTCGTCATTTCTCAGCTGATTTTGGTCTTCGTCTAGCCATGGTGAATGATACAAAAAAGCAAACAGGGCAGTTTAGACCATAATCAATGCAAAGTGTGCGTTTCCGGGCATCCTGAAGCCACAAAAATGCAAAAATTTGCCACGGCGCTTAGCGCCTTTCGGTTCCGCCCTGCGGGAAACAAACCTATGTCAATCTTCGGTCACAGTAATGTTTTAGTTGAATAAGCGCGAGAAACAATTTTGTTTTTTTAGGCATTCTACACTTTGGCTTAATTTGAGATTTCTGAGGCACTCTACACACTATTTATGATGTCCAATGTGGGTGGTACTAATTATGACGCCTAAAGGCGTCATTAGGGGTTAAAGGGTTAAGTGGAAAGACTTATCTGTTTTTTTTTATAATTATACAGGACGGTATAAAACAAAATTGAGTGTATCGTGGAACCACTTCTTGACCATCAATGTAACAGTCTCTGGTTTTCTACCCTTCGTTCCACCTACTACTAGTCCTAGTCTCCCACCCTTCGTTCCATCTACTACTAGTCCTAGTCTTCCACCTACTATAGCTACTCCCCCAGCACAAACATGCTCAAGTTTCTATTCTTGCGCAGAAAACAATACAACACAAAGATGTAGCTGTGATGAATCGTGCTCCTTATATGGAGATTGTTGTCATGACGTACAACAACAGAACAGTACAATCAATATTAGCAGCGGAAACATCTATAATATGGTGTCTTGTGTTCAAACAAGTTTTCCAGACCAACATGGTGAAGAGAAGCCAGCTTACGATTACAATGCATACTTCATGGTTACTGCCTGTCCTCAGCAGTGGGTCTCCTCCCATTCAAACCAACAAGCAGCACAGCAAATCCTCCATTACTGCACTAACTCATCTCTCTCACCAGTAACTGATCTAACAACAAACCTCACCTTTCGCAACACATACTGTGCTCAATGCAACAACATCAATCAGACCAAACTAGTGCATTGGAGTGCAAGCTACTTCTGTGACACAGACAATGGATCAATCATTATCAACAGCTTATCAAGTATCAGGAAATATTGCCTAATTTCGAAAATCAGAACCACTGTTAAGACTAGATCTTGCAAAAGACTGGTTTCATCATGTCCAAATAGTTTTGATAATCAAAGTGTCATATTCCAGTGCAAAAATAATGGATTAGAAATCTACATAAAGGGTGAAGTTCTTTTCAAAAACAGGTGGTGTGCAGAATGCAATGGAGCTATCAATTCTGAATGTTTCGGACTTTTCCGACCTGTGGATTGTGATCTATGCGTAATAGTTCTTCCTACAGCACGCATACTACCACTACCAAGTAAGTGACAGTGCTAAATAAAATTGTACTTTTTAAGTAAAATTTATGCTGCTGTAAAAAAACTCAACTCCCACAATAATTACGATTAGGTTATTACCCGTGCGCAGTATGCGCTAGGGTTATGCGTTTGTGTCCGTCTATATGTGTGTGTGTGTGTGTGTGTTTGTGTGTGGACAAAAAACACGCTTGTTTACGTCTCACCACTCGAAATTCGCCACAAAAGTGCACTTTGCAGCTTCTTCACTGAATCTATAGTCCTATGAAGACGTTTTCTGTGCTGACAAGCCTTGCTCGAGCAGCTAATCCATAGCTTTCTAAAGCTACGTGTCCTTGTAAGAGCACTTTACGGTATTGTGGGTGTGTCACCCAACCTCCTATCTATGTCGATGTCCTCACTCAGTCTCACATGTACCGTACGTCAGAGCTACTTGAGGCCTATAGCTACGGTATCACTCTTTCTTGAGGCCTTCTGTGATGTGCCAAACAACTGTTAGTGCATGTATGCTACCATCTATTTTTCTGGAGCTGTATATGGGCTAGCTGTAACTTGCGTGTTGCATAATGCTGGAGTAGTCGTGTTTAGCTCCTAGCTAGCTCAGCGCACGGGTATGTGTTCATCAGAACTCTAGTTGGTAGAAGCTACTGGTATAGCAACAGTATATGAATCTTAAACTACATATTAGTTACAATTCTCTTAATCTAGATTTTGCATTCAGTGGATTACTTGATGTTACTGGTACTGGACAAACAACGCAGAAAGTTGAATACACAATCAGAGTTTACTGCGAAGATGATCAAGTGTATGATACAAACACTGGTCAATGCAGGAAAATATTTGTCCCACGACTATTACCCAATATAACTATCGATAATTATGAAGACGAGGAATTGAACTATACAGCTGAGGAAAGAAACAGCAGCAAGACTACAGACACTATCACACCTAATAATGATCCATTCAACTGTACATTAACTCTGATTGCACTGAATTCAAGTGAGTACGTGAGAGTGGACAATCACACAATACTCTACCAAGATCGACAATTCAAGATTATCACTCGAGATCATCTTGATAGACCTGTCATCTGCATTAACCTGACTAACAATGGAACACTGTTAGTGAATGCTACTACAGTGGTAACACCACTGGCATTCATAGTACTGACATACATTGGTAGTAGCCTCTCCATCCTCGGTAGCATAGCAATTCTACTAACTTATTCTATCTTTCGTGAGCTAAGGTCTCTGCCCAGTAAGATCCTCATGAACCTAGCCACAGCATTCCTAGTGAGTGATCTACTCATTTTGCTGTATGGTGCATCATCTGTCAGTCCATTCACACTGGAAGGTACTGCTACAATGGCTATTTTTCTCCACTTCTTCATGCTCAGTCGGTTCAGCTGGATGAGTCTCATGGCATTTGAGTCTTGTAGAGTGTTTGGTCTTGCTGTCAAACTGCAGTCAGACATTTCAAAGAAATCTAAAACCATACTCCTCATGGTCTATCTGGTCATTGGTTGGGGTCTCCCTCTTACCATCACATTAATCACTATTATCATCAACTATGCTACTGATGGTCTAGTGTTGTATGGAGAGACTAGTAACGGTACCATAGGGCCTCCATGGATCAACCACCCACCCTCTGCTGCTGTAGCTTTCTTGGCGCCTATTGTTCTGGCTCTTCTGTTCAATGCTGCAGCATTCATAGCATCAAGCGTGCTACTGTGCAAAGCAGCTTTTAGTGAACAAAGAAGTGGCAGTAAAAATGGTGCAAACTTGCGTTATTTCCGTGTTATTGTAGCTCTCTTCTCTGTCATGGGTCTGACATGGCTATTTGGGTTCCTGGCTCTGATTGGTCAAATGAGTTGGGCATGGTACCCGTTCATTATTCTGAACAGCTCTCAAGCACTGTGGATCGCTGCCACATTTCTACTGACAAAGAAGATCATCAAACTCTACTGTCACAAATTTAAACCAGAAGAAACTAAAACATCTGAGCTTAAAGATAATAGTAAAAAGAGTCTCAACCATTAAAACAACCCACCAACTGTGTAACAGTCTTCTAATAGTATAATAAATGTATTAATCTTGTGCTGTTATCTTTTCATATTGTTGTAGTAGCCCAAAAAAAATGCTCCCTGACTCTTATGTATTTTTTAAATCTCCACTGTAAACACCAGTGAATAAATAATTAGGGAGGCACGGTAGTGCCTCCCTATGTAGGGATGAACGAGAAAACAAGATGGCGGCTACATACAATGTATTAGCGTTCAAACGCTGAAAATTCGCCTGGTGATGAATTTTATACGTTCATAGACACTTAGATCTGCTATCTGGCGTTGCCCCATCTTACGTAGCAAGGAGATTGCTCGAAAGTGTTACTAAAGTGACGAACCTGGAATCGGTGAAAATCGAGTTTCGTCATCTTCGTTTTTTCTTCTTATTCTTCATTCTTCAATTAGCCTAGCGCCTTTACTCGAGCAGTGCTGAGACCAAAACACCCACGAACAGTCGTGAAATTCTTCTGGCATGTGCCTTTTGAACTTTGTTTTTAGCGTAACGGCGATATAAATTCAGCGATTTCTCGATCGTGATCCATTGTCAGCTTAGTGTTAGACGCCATTATCATGATTGCGCAATACGCACGTGACCAAGCAGTGGCTAGCGCACGTGACCAAGCAGCTAGAGTATAGCATCGCCGCGCCGTATGGATCAATATCACGGAGAACACATACCCGGCATTTGTCTGGAGTCTTCGAAGAACGGTAAGCTCGTGTAGGATCGCCATTCTGCGCTTGCCAGATAATAATTATTATAACCGCTACAAACAAGGGTGGGCGGGGCTCATGCAATGCATGCGTGCGTAGACGACTATGTAGAGCCAGGAGCACATAAAAAGAAGGAGCGTGCAACTTACAGTGCCAACACTTTAATAATTAATGATGTACTTCCGCTTTACCTGAGTATGAACGTACGTCATATCTATTTAACGCGCATTACTGGTAAGTTTACGACAGCGAGCGCGCCTGGTGTTGCTCAGCTTGAATACGGTCATCCCAGCTTTCATTGCGCTCCTCACGGGCGAGTTCTTAACTTGTTGTAAACGAATCCGCCGGGGAGACAGCATGATCAGCTTTCTCTTGGAGCTGGCCTGACTAAGACGTCGAGGGGTTCGCGCCATCCTCTCTTGCCGCACTTAGATCTATTATGTATCACGTGCACAGAACGTACGTCACGCATATTTAATGAAGCACAAAAACTTCCAAATATGGAAGTTCTGAGCACACATCTGTGAATCTAATTATACACTGTTGGCACTAACGCGCGGTTTACAGTTGCACGCTCCTTCTTTTTATGTGCTCCTGGTAGAGCTGATATGTCAATTTTAGCTACAAGTTTAAGAAAAGCCATCAACAGCAACACTAAACTAATGGTGGAAACAAAGACTTCTCAGTACATGCATGATATTGAACTGCACTTCACTAAAAGAAAAAAAGGACACAAACAAAAGATTTCTATCGAAATCAAAAGGATGTAGTGATGAAGAAATCTACCACTGGTTCACAATGTAAACCAACAAGAAACAAGCATGGAATGGTAACACGATTGACTTGCTAACAGACCATAGATCCCTACATCAGTGGCTGTATATAAGACTATGATCGATATTTTGTCACAAACAGCTGAATTCAATTCAATGCATGTCAGGTGTCAGTCAACAGTAACTAGCTATAGTGAGGCCACAGCAGCCACTGATGTAGGGATCTATGGTCTGTTAGCAAGTCAATCGTGTTACCATTCCATGCTTGTTTTTTGTTGGTTTACATTGTGAACCAGTGGTAGATTTCTTCATCACTACATCCTTTTGATTTCGATAGAAATCTTTTTAAATTACTTGTAATAAGAGGAATTGGAGCTATAAGAATGTGATTCTAGCTGGGGGCTTGGCTTGGTCTAACTCTCTAGCCCAATGGCTGCAGTACAAACCCACTGATCAGCTCAACAACCTTGGTGCCTCTTGGCATAGCTACAATTTCAACTACTGCAAGGAAAAGAGTTGCTGGGAGACCTCTGTGGGTAGAGTGAAGGCTCAATACCCAGTCGTGGCAACAGAGTTTGGAGAGAATGACTGCAGTGGGGGATATGTAACTCCTCTCATGCAATGGATGGATTCGGTCGGTATGAGCTACCTTGCCTGGACATACAACACATGGGACTGTAAGTCAGGACCTGCTCTCATTAGCAGCTATGATAATGGGGGCGTACCCACTGGATACGGCACTGCTGTCAAGAACCACTACTCAAAGCTGACTGTCTAACTACAGCATGGGAACTAACAGTACTACATAGTGTGAACAGGCATACATTGTAATTATTGAACATGTACACAATGTGAACAGTTCTTTGATAACACACACTATGTATGTTACTTTAACTAAAATTATATAACAATAGCTATAATTAAGCATGCTACCTAACTTGCAACAAAGCTGAACACATGGTGATGATACAGCATGCTGTGGCGTGCAGTGCAAAACATGATCACATTGCCAGATACATGTATGTAAGAGTCCATATATGGCAAGCCAGACCATTGCTGTTCCTGCTATTATCAGTGATCTTCAATAAACTGTCAGAGCCTGCTGCAATGGCTAATACAAGTTGTGTTTTAATTGTGCTACTCCTGATCGTGAACTCGTGCCAGAGTCAAAGCTCCTGTGATGAGTCTGAATGTAGAGCTAACTTGACAAGAGTAAACTGCAAGTGTGACAATGATTGTGAACTCTATAATGACTGCTGTTTGGACTACACACCAACAAACCAATCACGACCAAGCTATCTGCACCAGCTGTTAGAATGCCAGGATATGGTAACTATCAACAAGACAGACTTATTATTTCATAGCAGTGTGCTAATGGTGTCAAGATGCCCATCAGAAATGAACAATTCTCAATGCAGCAATCAATCACTCTTCCTACCAGTCACTGATCCACGCTCAAACTTCACCTTTCGTAACATCTACTGTGCTATATGCAACAACATTACTCGGGAAGAAGTCGTGCTGTGGGAACCTCAATTCTATTGTCCTGATATTACTGTTACCCGCCTACATAATATAACATATGATACTGCTCTGAAGGAATGTGACTTATTGACAATTTCCACTGATCTCCCATTCTCTCAGATTCGTACATGTGTACCGCACATTTCCACATGCTCTAACACAAGTAGCTCAGAGCTAGAACACAACTGCACCAGCAAGCCAGTCAATCTGGTCGTAGATCGGACTTTAGATGATGAAAAAGTATACAGGAATCACTACTGTGCACTATGTAATGGAGCTTCTTCCACACTATGCTGGATCAAGTTCCCTCCTGAAATATTCGTTTTGAGTAAGTTTCATTCAGGGGTGGTGGCAAGGGGAAGCAATTGCTCTCCCGTAGGGAAACACTGATTACCTTACTCAAGTACTGTACTCACTCAGCTGACTACAGACATATAATTGCCTAAACAGCATAGCTACTTAAGTGGAAAGACTTATCTGATGTTTTTTTATTATTATACAGGACCGTATAAAACAAAATTGAGTGTATCGTGGAACCACTTCTTGACCATCAATGTAACAGTCTCTGGTTTTCCACCCTTCGTTCCATCTACTACTAGCCCTAGTCTTCCATCCTTCGTTCCACCTAGTACTAGCCCTAGTCTTCCATCCTTTGTTCCATCTACTACTAGTCCTAGTCTTCCATCCTTCGTTCCATCTACTACTAGTCCTAGTCTTCCATCCTTCGTTCCATCTACTACTAGTCCTAGTCTTCCATCCTTCGTTCCACCTAGTACTAGCCCTAGTCTTCCATCCTTCGTTCCATCCTTCGTTCCACCTACTACTAGTCCTAGTCTTCCATCCTTCGTTCCACCTAGTACTAGCCCTAGTCTTCCATCCTTCGTTCCATCTACTACTAGTCCTAGTCTTCCATCCTTCGTTCCACCTAGTACTAGCCCTAGTCTTCCATCCTTCGTTCCATCTACTACTAGTCCTAGTCTTCCATCCTTCGCTCCACCTACTACTAGTCCTAGTCTTCCACCTACTATAGCTACTCCCCCAGCACAAACATGCTCAAGTTTCTATTCTTGCGCAGAAAACAATACAAGATGTAGCTGTGATGAATCATGCTCCTTATATGGAGACTGTTGTCATGATGCACAACAACTGAACAGTACAAGCAATATTAGCAGCGGAAACATTTATAATAATATG
This sequence comes from Haliclona indistincta, assembly GCA_964017065.1. NCBI lineage: Eukaryota > Metazoa > Porifera > Demospongiae > Haplosclerida > Chalinidae > Haliclona > Haliclona indistincta. The sequence continues at coordinate 8,214,549 of OZ024785.1, forward strand.
CTGTCTTGTGTTCAAACGAGTTTTTCAGATCAACATGGTGAAGAGAAGCCAGCTTACTACTTCATGGTTACCACCTGTCCTCAGCAGTGGGTCTCCTCCCATTCAAACCAACAAACAGCACAGCAAATCCTCCATCACTGCACTAACTCATCTCTCTCACCAGTAACTGATCCAAAAACAAACTTCACCTTTCGCAACACATACTGTGCTCAATGCAACAACATCAATCAGACACAACTAGTGCATTGGAATGCAACCTACTTCTGTGACACAGACAATAGGTCAATCGTTATCAACAGCTTATCACATATCAGGAAATATTGCCGAATTTCGAATTTCAGCCCCACTGTTAAGACTAGATCTTGCAATAGACTGGTTTCATCATGCCCAAATACTTTTGAGAATCAAAGTGTGATATTCCAGTGCAAAAATAACGGATTGGAAATCAACATAGAGGATCGAGTTCTTTTCAAAAACAGGTGGTGTGCAGAATGCAATGGAGCTATCAATTCTAAATGTTTCGGACTTTGCAGTCCGTGCATGGTCGATTCTCCTGGACGAACTCCACCACCAAGTAAGTGACAGTGCTAAATAAAATTGTACTTTTTAGGTAAAAATAAAAATTATGCTGCTGTAAAAATAAAGCACCAAAGGTGCAGATGCCTCAGTGGAATGCCACCATTTCACATACACAGTAAACTTCAGCTATTATACCTTTCGGTACAGCAAATCAGCAATCACAATGCAGTACTTATCACCTTGTAACACATGCCATTCCTCTGGTCTTTATATTTAGTTTATTTTGTTTAGTGTAGATTAATTATAATTATCATGATGTTTCTGTTTTATTTCTTGTGCATTTGTTTGTTTTTGTTGTTGTTCTGGCTCTATATAATTATTATCTGTGGAGTTCATCAGCAGTAAACTTGGCTTAATTTTTGGTCTATTGTACTTCCTTTCTGTGTGCTGCTGTAAAGTCTGATAATAATCAACTCCCACAATAATATACATAATTATAGTCTAATTAGGTTATTGACAAAAGCTACTGGTACAGGGGATTGCAAGTTGCTTGACATGCTAGCACATGTGCACAGTACGTTTTCTGTACAATTAGTATACAGAAACACGCTATGGGCATGCGCTAACAGGAAATTGTTTGTCAAACAACCTGCAATCCCCTGTACAGCAACAGTATATGAATCCTAAACTACATTATTAGTTATAATTTTCTTAATCTAGAGTTTGAATTCAGCATATTTCTTGATGTTACTGGTACCGGACAAACAACGCAGAAAGTTCAATACACAATCAGAGTTTACTGCAAATATGATGAAGTGTACGATAGAAACACAGGTCAATGCAGGAATATATTTGCCCTATTACCCAATATACCTATCAATGATACAGCTAATCATGAAGAAACAAACAGTAGCAAGACTAGTACTACAGACACTATCACACATAATAATGATTCATTCAACTGTACATTAACTCTGATTGCACTGAATTCAAGTGAGTATGTGCAAGTGGACAATCACACAATACTCTACCAAGATCGACCATTCAAGGTTGTCACTCGAGATCATCTTGATAGACCTGTCATATGCATTAACCTGACTAACAATGGAACACTGTTAGTGAATGCTACTACAGTGGTAACACCACTGGCATTCATAGTACTAACATACATTGGTAGTAGTCTATCCATCCTCGGTAGCATAGCAATTCTACTAACTTATTCTATCTTTCGTGAGCTAAGGTCTCTGCCCAGTAAGATCCTCATGAACCTAGCCACAGCATTCCTAGTCAGTGATCTACTCATTCTGCTGTATGGTGCATCATCTGTCAGTCCATTCACACTGGAAGGTACAGCTACAATGGCTATTCTTCTCCACTTCTTCATGCTCAGTCGATTCAGCTGGATGAGTCTCATGGCATTTGAGTCTTGTCGAGTGTTTGGTCTTGCTGTCAAACTGCAGTCAGACATTTCAAAGAAATCTAAAACCATACTCCTCTTGGTCTATCTGGTCATCGGTTGGGGTCTCCCCCTCACCATCACATTAATCACTATTATCATCAACTATGCTACTGATGGTCTAGTGTTGTATGGCGAGACTAGTAATGGTACCGTAGGGCCTCCATGGATCAACCACCCACCCTCTGCTGCTGTAGCTTTCTTGGCACCTATTGTTCTGGCTCTTCTGTTCAATGCTGCAGCATTCATAGCATCAAGCGTGCTACTGTGCAAAGCAGCTTTTAGTGAACAAAGAAGCGGCAGTAAAAATGGTGCAAACTTGCGTTACTTCCGTGTTATTGTAGCTCTCTTCTCTGTCATGGGTCTGACATGGCTGTTTGGGTTCCTGGCTCTGATCGGTCAAATGAATTGGGCATGGTACCCGTTCATTATTCTGAACAGCTCTCAAGCACTGTGGATCGCTGCCACATTTCTACTGACAAAGAAGATCATCAAACTCTACTGTCACAAATTTAAACCGGAAGAAAATAAAACATCTGAGCTTAAAGACAACAGTAAAAAGAGTCTCAACCATTAAAACAACCCACCAACTGTGTAACAGTATAATACCAAAGTAAAATGTATTTATCTTGTGCCGTTTATCTTTTCATATTATAGCAGTAACCCAAAAATTGCACCCTGACTCTTTTTTTAAGTATTTTTTAAATCTCCACTGTAAACACCAGTGAAAAATAAATTGTAAACTATTAGCTTGGAGCACACTTGTATTGCTGAAGTTACTCCGAGTGTTCAAGCAATGAAACCATACACGTCAACAATCTCATCAATCTGCAGCAGGCATACACAAAATATTGAACTTGAAAATGCATAATGTAGTTCTATCTGTGTTACATTCTATGTAGACACGTTTATCAAGTATCAAAAGTGATCGACTTTGATCGAAAACAAGTCTTGTGAAGGCTTAGTCGCCAACTAAGTTATCTATGCACGCATTGTGGTGATAAGAACTAAACGTTTACGCAGCTTCGTTTGAGAGGTACAAAATATACCACAGCTCTGTTCATGCAGCACTCACCACTTTAGAGGTAGGCTTGCCTCCTCCATGACTTGCCTTCTAACAAAATTTTTAGGGGCTGGACATGGGCTAGCTGACATTGATCCAATCAGTATACGTACTGTATATCTATAGTATAGTTGGTATGCAGCTAATAATTTTAAACTGATAGTGATCAAAAAAGGAACAGGAACAAGTTAAGTAAATAAAAAAACTAATAAGTGTAGGGATGACTCTAGCCGCAAGTAAAGGAACAAGAAATTACCATTAAGGTGGCGGTGCACTTAGTTAATATTCAACACCCACGCAACGTAGTCTCGCGCGCCAGACCCAACCCAAGGGAAGGGAACACTTTGGAGCCAAGGGAACACTTTGGCTTGAGACACCTTACTACAGCACTAGGGACAGGCTTGCAAGGTGTCTCAGACACCTTGCAAGCCTGTCCCCAGTGCTGTAGACACCTTGCAAGCCTGTCCCCAGTGCTGTGTCTCAAACCAACAACAAACTTGGAAACATTTGATGACTTGCATCTTGCTGACAATTCCCTCAAAATGGATTTTGAGAAAATTCCCTGCACGTCAGCCAATGCAAGAAATCATATGGGGCATATTATCAACAACAGCTGTGGATACAAGCCCCACTTAAAGATGCCAGTTTAGAAATGAACGCTGAGTCGTATGGTTTCACTTTGTGAAAAAACAAGACTGAAAATTTAATATTTCCTGGTATTGTTACCCCCAGCCTGAAGACCTTCCTGATCCTTGTACATGTGGTAAATGCACCCACACGAATGGATATGTCGCTGCAGGGTAGCTGGAATAAGGTGTTGCAAATACTGCAAGTATAAAGGAGGTGAATCCAGGCTGCAAAAAACCTATCATTAATTTTTGTGAACTAATACTAAATACTGCCTAAATACTGCCTAAGTTTATATTTAAGTGACTCCTCATGTTAATAAATTGTGTCTTGTTGATAATACCCTGTACTTGTACTACTGTTTTTAAACCATCAGAATCTTAAAATATTAAACTCTTTAAAATAGAGATGTTAATGAAAAAGGTGTAGCCATTTTTTTGTTTTCTTTTGCAGTGAATATTGGTTTTGGCACACATCCCAATACATTCCTTAGGGTCATATTACCTTAGAACAGTTGCCAGAAAGTATGTTAGTAAAAATGGTTAAGAAGATAAAGGAATTATCGTTAGTGACACTGCCGATAAAAAGGGCGTAGTCATTTTCGAGTATTTCGCAGTGGATAGACAATCTTGCACATGACACATCTTATTCCTTGGGGTCAAATTACCCTAAAACAGTTGAGTTATTCTTTCCTAAATTAAATGCTCTTAGTCAGGGCGGCCTAGACTACTAACAACTCAGACAAATCAAGATACGAAAACTCACAAACAGATCAATGCAATCAGTGATACAAAACTAACAGACACACCATTAAAGAAAAATAACACAAAACTACACAACTAACCAAAGACAGTTAGCACCAACTTATACACGCACCATACAGTCCTACCACAAGCTACACATAGACAAAGGAATTTGTCACAATTACACATGTACATGTATTTTTTCAAAAAAAATACTTTTTACTTGACCTATTGAATGTTTAAAAGTTCTAGGAGGCTTATAGTTATAAAACAACTCAGAATTATTATAGACTATGTAAAAATACTCAACTCATGAATTATTAATTATGTTGGTTTTTTTGACACTTCCCCTCACAGGACTTTGAGTATGTTATATTATAGAGGACATTTTTCTGTGTAGGAAACAGTTGAAAGTGTTTGTGTTGCAATTAGTCAGAGATCAAACTCTAATTTGCCTGTACTAAGATACCATATATGGCAAGCCAGATCATTACTGTTCCTACCAGATACGTGATCTTCAATAAGCCGTCAGTGCTTGCTGCAATGGCTAATACATGTTGTGTTTTAATTGTGCTACTCCTGATAGTGAATTCGTGCCAGAGTCAAATGTCCTGTGATGAGTCTGAATGTAGAGCTAACTTGACAAGAGTAAACTGCAAGTGTGACAATGATTGTGGACTCTACAATGACTGCTGTTCGAACTACACACCAACAAACCAAGCACAACCAAGCTATCTTCACCAGCTGTTAGAATGCCAGGGAATGGTAACTATCAACAAAATGGACTCATTTCATGGCAGTGTGCTAATGGTGTCAAGATGCCCATCAGAAATGAACAATTCTCAATGCAGCAATCAATCACTCTTCCTACCAGTCACTGATCCACGCTCAAACTTCACCTTTCGTAACATCTATTGTGCTCTATGCAACAATGTTACTCAGGAAGAAGTCATGCTGTGGGAACCTCAATTATTTTGTTCTGAAAATACTGTTTCCCGCCTACTTGATACAACATATGATACTGTTCTCAAGGAATGTGACTTATTGACAATTTCCACTGATCTCCCATTCTCTCAGATTCGTACATGTGTACCGCACATTTCCACATGCTCTAACACAAGTAGCTCAGAGCTTGAACACAACTGCACCAGCAAGCCAGTCAATCTGGTCGAAGATCGGACTTTAGATGGTGCAAAAGTATACAGGAATCACTACTGTGCACTATGTAATGGAGCTTCTTCCACACTATGCTGGATTATACCTTTCTTTCCTATACTTTTCTTTTCGGGTAAGTTATACTAAAAATTCAGGGGTGGTGGCAAGGGGAAGCAATTGCTCCCCAAAATAACAGTAGGGAAACACGGTTCCCCTACTCAGGTACTGTACTCATTCAGTTGACTACAGATATATAATTGCCTAAACAGCATACTTAAGTGGAAAGACTATCTGATGTTTTTTATTATTATACAGGACCGTATAGAACAATATTGAATGTATCATGGAACCAGTTCTTGACCATCAATGTAACAGTCTCTAGTCTTCCATCCTTCGTTCCGCCTACTACTAGACCAACACAATCATGCTCAAGTTTATATTCTTGTGCAAATAAAAATACAAGACGGATATGTAGCTGTGATGGATCGTGCTCCTTATATGGAGACTGTTGTCATGATGTGCAACAACTGAACAGTACAAGCAATATTAGCAGCAGAAACCTTTATGATATGCTGTCTTGTGTTCAAACAAGTTTTCCAGACCAACATGGTGAAGAGAAGCCCGCTTACGAGTACAATGCATACTTCATGGTTACTGCCTGTCCTCAGCAGTGGGTCTCCTCCCATTCAAACCAACAAACAGCACAGCAAATCCTCCATTCCTGCACTAACTCATCTCTCTCACCAGTAACTGATCTAACAACCAACCTCACCTTTCGCAACACATACTGTGCTCAATGCAACAACATCAATCAGACCCAGCTAGTGCATTGGAATGCAAGCTACTTCTGTGACACAGACGGCTCAATCGTTATCAACAGCTTATCAAGTATCAGGAAATATTGCCAAATTTCGGATTTCAGTACCACTTTTAAGACTAGATCTTGCAATAGACTGGTTTCATCATGCCCAAATACTTTTGAGAATCAAAATGTGATATTCCAGTGCAAAAATACTGGATTGGAAATCTACATAGAGGATCGAGTTCTTTTCAAAAACAGGTGGTGTGCAGAATGCAACGGAGCTATCAATTCTAAATGTTTCGGACTTTTTTGCAGTATATGCAAATTCTTTCCTCCTGCAACACCCCCACCACCCCCACCACCAGGTAAGTGATGCCAAATAAAATTGTATTTTTTAGGTAAAAATGTATGCTGCTGTAAAAACTCAACTCCCACAATAGTTAGGATTAGGCTATTGGTACAGCAACAGCATATGAATCCTAAACTTACAATTCTCTTAATCTAGATTTTGCATTCAGTGGATTTCTTGATGTTACTGGTACCGGACAAACAACACAGAAAGTTCAATACAGAGTCAGAGTTTACTGCAAAGATGATGAAGTGTACGATACAAACACTGATCAATGCAGGAAAAGATTTGTCCCACGATTATTACCCAATATAACTATTGATTATGAAGACGAGGAATTGAACTATACAACTGAAGAAAGAAACAGTAGCAAGACTACAGACACTATCACACCTAATAATGATCCATTCAACTGTACATTAACTCTGATTGCACTGAATTCAAGTGAGTACGTGAGAGTGGACAATCACACAATACTCTACCTAGATCGACCATTCAAGGTTGTCACTCGAGATCATCTTGATAGACCTGTCATCTGCATTAACCTGACTAACAATGGAACACTGTTAGTGAATGCTACTACAGTGGTAACACCACTGGCATTCGTAGTACTGACATACATTGGTAGTAGCCTCTCCATCCTCGGTAGCATAACAATTCTACTAACTTATTCTATCTTTCGTGAGCTAAGGTCTCTGCCCAGTAAGATCCTCATGAACCTGGCCACAGCATTCCTAGTGAGTGATCTACTCATTCTGCTGTATGGTGCATCATCTGCCAGTCCATTCACACTGGAAGGTACAGCTGCAATGGCTATTTTTCTCCACTTCTTCATGCTCAGTCGGTTCAGCTGGATGAGTCTCATGGCATTTGAGTCTTGTAGAGTGTTTGGTCTAGCTGTCAAACTGCAGTCAGACATTTCAAAGAAATCTAAAACCATACTCCTCTTGGTCTATCTGGTCATCGGTTGGGGTCTCCCCCTCACCATCACATTAATCACTATTATCATCAACTATGCTACTGATGGTCTAGTGTTGTATGGCGAGACCAGTAATGGTACCGTAGGCCCTCCATGGATCAACCACCCACCCTCTGCTGCTGTAGCTTTCTTGGCGCCTATTGTTCTGGCTCTTCTGTTCAATGCTGCAGCATTCATAGCATCAAGCGTGCTACTGTGCAAAGCAGCTTTTAGTGAACAAAGAAGTGGCAGTAAATATGGCGCAAACTTGCGTTACTTCCGTGTTATTGTAGCTCTCTTCTCTGTCATGGGTCTGACATGGCTGTTTGGGTTCCTGGCTCTGATCGGTCAAATGAGTTGGGCATGGTACCCGTTCATTATTCTGAACAGCTCTCAAGCACTGTGGATTGCTGCCACATTTCTACTGACAAAGAAGATCATCAAACTCTACTGTCACAAATTTAAACCAGAAGAAACGAAAACGTCTCAACCATTAAAACAACCCACCAACTGTGTAACAGTCCTTTAACTCAAAGTAAATGTATTTATTTTGTGCCGTTACCCTTTCATAATTTTGTTGTAGTAACCCAATAATTGCACTCTGACTCTCATGTATTTTTTTAATCTCCACTGTAAACACCAGCGAATAAATAAATTGTAAACTATAGCTTGGAGCACACTTGTATTGTTGAAGTTCCTCTGGGCTCTGCTAGTCTGACCAAGTTACTCCGAGTGTTCGAGCAATGAAACCATACACATCAGCTATCTCATCAATCTGCAGCAGGCACACACAAAATATGAACTTGAAAATGCATAATGTAGATCTATCTGTGTTACATTTAATGTTTATCAAGTATCAAAAGTGATCGACTTTGATCGAAAACAAGTCTTGTGAAGGCTTAGTCGTTCACTATCCAACTAAGTTATCTATGCACGCATTGTGGTGATAAGAATTAAACGTTCACACAGCTTCATTTGAGAGGTACAAAATATACCACAGCTCTGCTCATGCAGCACTCACCACTTTAGAGGTAGGCTTGCCTCCTCCATGACCTGCCTTCTCTTCAATACGAATCATCAGCGGATTGGTCTTGATAAAATGAAAGAAAAGGCTTTAAAACGAGCTAAGAAACTATATTGTACGACCATTATAGGTAATTCCCTTTTCTTACCTGTTTCTCCATTCCACGCATGATGTGATGGAGCTCAGCAATGAATTTGAATGAGTGGAGCGGCACCACACGATCATCGTGGTCGGC